>CM029015.1:41437029-42037029 GCA_016801055.1 Panax notoginseng
CAAATCAAAGATGCAAGAGAGTGTTTGCATCATATGACTCCTAAGTGACAGTGCCTTTATTTTCATCTTTTGTATTCACATTTCTATCATACCTCAAATCAAGCTACAGATTACACAGTAAAAAATCATTCTTCAGCTTGCACATAGTACACTTCCACACAGTTGAGTTAGTCTTGATGGCATTTTGTTAAAATACAGGTAAGGTTAAGATACAAAAGATTAATTCTCCCAATTTGCAGGGAAGATAATGCATTATAAAGTAACTAGTGAATTTGTTTTAACCCTAAAAAAGATATTGAAAAAATACATATTATTTCAAAAATATCAAAACAAAACTATTAGCACTAAGGCGATTCAATGCATTTTATGCAATGGAAGTCAAATGAAACATCATAGGGAATAATAGATATACACACGCATAGTAAGAATTTGTGTGCACATAATGAATTTTGTCAAAACTTGCCATCAAGTTTATCATAAGCTTCTTCAGAAATTGTGTATTTCTCGACCAACGAAGTGTCCTCGAGCCAACCTCCAGAGGTCACTGACAATGGATCGAGATCCATAACATGAAGCCGATAACTACAACAAAACGCAAGATAAAACACAATTAAGAACATTATAAATAAATAATTAAAACACAGAAGATACAACACAATCATAACAACAAAACAAGAGGTTATATTGACAATACGAATACTAAATGCACAAAGGTAACAGAGTTACAAAAAGTGGGACTTCAATTCATGTACATTAGTAGTGTGTGTTAAGAAGTAATCATCATAATGCTAGATTACGAAAGAATCACAACATTTTTACAGCAACCTTCCCGCATTTATGAAGTAAAATTAAATTAGACCATTTCAAAACAGAGACGATTATTTCAAAAGATAAATAAAAGTGGTAGCTTGTAAAGAAGACAATGTTGTCTAGTTGACGGAGCTTAGCAAAAATCTTCCGATCAAATATTTATAAAAAGGAGAGGAGAGAGAAATAGATCAAACTAACCCATCCTGTGGAGAATAAAAAACCAAGGGGTTTCATATTATCACTTAGATCCGAAATTTTAGTGCCACTGTCATCGTAGTTCAAGCACATTGAGTTAACAGATGTACCACATATTTTCCACAGCTTTCCTTCACAGCTTCAACTGTCATCTGAATACAACATGACCAATAATTTATTGTCAAAGATAACCCTATAAGCCAATTATATGTGCTTCATGTGCCAAACTAAAGGTGATTGAAATATAATGATGCACACTTAAATGTGTTAAAAGAGTATTTACGCGTGATTTCAAAGTAAATCCACAAGATTGGGGGTTAAGATTCAACTATATGGAAGAACAAGAATATAGAAGCCAAACAAATCAACAGAATGCTACCAACAAAAACTAAAAAAAAAAATAATATTATTATTTTTTATAAGTAAAACTAAACACAATTACAAGATTCACAATCCAGTGACATCGTATTGGTAATATCAGGACAAGTAGCATGGGTAATGTGATTAGAAGATTTCATGACCTTGACAACTTCTCCTGATACATGACCCTAGTCTATTACTAGCTTGAATCATGTCAAAAAACAAAAATCTTTTACCTGCCTTTAACTACATTGGTGAACTTGAAGAGCCAAAAAAGGAAAAAATAAAAATCATCAATCAAATACTATGAAGAATATGATTTCAACATTTCACATGGAAGTTGTTCAAAGTTGTTTTATACTATAACTACCTGAAGTGAGAAATGGACATCTGCGGCAAA
This sequence comes from Panax notoginseng, assembly GCA_016801055.1. NCBI lineage: Eukaryota > Viridiplantae > Streptophyta > Magnoliopsida > Apiales > Araliaceae > Panax > Panax notoginseng. Next base: position 41,438,795 of record CM029015.1, read on the forward strand.
ACTCTTCATGTTAGAGTGCGAGATATGCAAAATAACCGACTCATCTCCTTGAACTTGTAAAGAGACATCATGGACTAGTTGTATCTGCAGATTTTTTGAAGATCAGAAAGTAACAAAAACGAAAAAAACATCCTTAAAACAATTTCCCCAAAAACAAATGAACATACATTTTGGGACTGAAATGAGTATCTCGAATAATAAATTCTCAAGGGAAAATATGGAGAACTATTTTTGGAAATGAAAAAGTCCCATCTAAAAGTAAAGCTTTTTTCTGGTCTTTGCCACCACCATGAACCTATGTCAGCCATTATATCAACTATATCAATAAATCGCCAATGTAGCCAATATATCTCTATTATTTCAACAGTTCTAACCAGAGAAGAAAAATTGGAGGAATTTCTAGAAATAAATAAAAACTAGCCAATCGATTTCTAACACTACAAGCCGATCGAGACTAAAGAGAACTTACCGCAATTAATTCGCTTTCTTCCTTCTTCAACGGCAAGTTTTTCTGTCTTTCTTCTTCTACCTTTACTCTCTCCAGCTGCAACGTCCAAAACATCAAAGCCCCTTCTTTTTTCTTGTAAATCTCTCAAGTCTCAACCGAAGATAGATCGAAGTGAGTCTGTATTTTAAATTTTAAAATTAGAGAGAAAAAATGATGAACAGGGTTTTAAAATGACTTATACATTAAAATATAAGTTTTGTTTTAAGTTGTGACTTTAGATATTAATTTGATTTATTAGTCAGAAATTAAGTTAAAATAAGTTACGAAGATATTCATATAAAAATTATTAAAAATGATATTAATAAACAAAAGGACATAATAGACATTACATTTAGTCAACTTAACGTAAGTCATTTTTAAATAAGTCACAAATAATTACTTATTTTGTTGACTTAAACGGAACTTATAAGTCAAAAAATAAATGATCGTCAAACACCTTAATATTAAAATTAACTTATAAATTAATTTGACTAACTTATAAGTTGTTATCGAACATCTTTTATGGATGATTAATTGATTATAACCCTTCGGCCAGTAATTTGTGCTTCAAATTACTTTCACCCTATCCGGCGTTTTTTAAGTCGTAGAAAAAAAAATTAAAAAAGGAGAATGGGGAGAATTTTCTCTAGTTTTCTTCTCAAAAAATGAGAATAACATTTTGTTAGTTCCCAGAGAGCACACAATAGATCTAGAAGGGGGTTGAATAGATCCTTTTTAATTTCAAAAATCTTTTCCATTTTAGTTTGCATTGATGAGTAAATAGCAAATGACAAACTTATGAATAGTTTTAAACACAACGTCATAAGTTGAGGTTCCCCTTCATAGATGTTCTGTTGACCATTTGTCTAGAGTTAGTTTAGTTGTAAGTAATTATCATGTTGATAGCAGTTATAGTGTAAATGACAGAATGTAAAAGACACAAGAGATTTTAAGTGGTTCAGAGACTCAAGCTCCTAATCTACTCTTCTGCTTCAACGAACAGGGATTCCACTAAGGAAGTCTTTACATCACTGAATCACTAAGATTCCTTGAAGGCTAGCAACTTTGGAACTTTAGTTCACTCAGAACTCTTCAAATCCAGCAGACTTGAAACTCCAGTTCACTAAGAACTCTTCAAGGCTCGCAGCCTTGGAACTCAGTTTAGTCCCTTGGACAAGGACCCTTCTGGCCTTGGCTCTTTGTTGTTGTTGTTGTTGTTGTTGGTGCTGAGCTGCCAAGATGACTTTAAGCTTGTTCATCCTTGATTCTTGGCAGCTTGTTGTGATCCTTGGTGCAGCTGATCTTGAGGTTGGTCCTTTTCTGATCTCAGCTTGCACTCTTTCACCACATGAGGTTTGCTAAGTCTTTGCATCTTTGGAAGACTTCGTCTGGCACTTAACATCCTCTGAACCTTGGTTATGTATCTGTTTTTCTTTAGCTCTTGGTGGTTCGTGGTGAGTCGTAGACTGGCTCTTTGAATCTTCTTTCTGATTTGCCTATCTCTTGAATGCTATTATCTTGGCCTTCTCGGCTCTCAGCTTAGCTAACATTCTTAATGGCATTCTCATTATTATTGAGTGAAGTCTTTTTCTATTAAAGCTCTTCTCTTAACTTGCTTCATTTCTACTTTCGTAGTCTCACTGTCACTGAGACATATTCTGTTTTTGTTTTGTAAAACTTGTAGAGTCAACAACTTGTCAACAACCAACTTGTTCTCCTTTTTAGCTTATGATGTTAAATAACCTTTCATAAGCTTCCCATTGGATTATAGCCGTTAGGAGTTGTTTTAATTGATTCACAGGTCTCGAGTTATTTGATGCAGACTACAGATGTGATATGACATCCCTTTTTTCACTTTTCTGACACTGCAGTCTACTATTTCACCTATCCCATCAGAAATGTCACTTTAGTGTGACAGGCAGGTAGTCACCTTTATTTCTTATTTCTGATTCCTCGATCAGAACATCAGGAGTTGTTCTCCTGCATCGATGCTTTCAACGATTGAATGTCAGTCTTTGCATTGAGACGTTGCCAAAGCTTCAATACTCAGATGACTGAACTCTACGATTTTAATGCAGAAGACTGAACTCTACGATCAAGAGAATGTTCTTTGAGCTTGCAATTAGAACTTCTCTTTCTTCATATGTGCAATGCTTTAGGTACTGACATCTTGTCTGATTACTCTGGCCCTCCTTAGCTTCAAGACTCATCAAACTGGTCATTCTTAGTCTCTTTCTCCTTGTGATCTCCCGTTCACATATCATCAATGGTCTGACCCATACTTTGTAAGAACCTGAATTTTCAGAAAATATTAAAATAAGAATTTAGTAGATAAAATTCTTAAAGAATGAGATGGGTTCGAACAAGAACATATAAATGTGTTACGAGGTATGTGGTATTGTGTTACATAGGGTAATATGAGCTATGTAATAAGTGATGTTGTGTTTAATATATATTTGTTATAAATTGTAGAGATGAATTAGTAAGAAGATGAATAAGATTTATCTATCGACATTAAATAATTTATAGAATTATTTTATCATAGTGAGTTGTTGACATTAAATCTCTTTGATGGATAATCACAATTTTCTTGAATATATATACTAGTAACTAGTATGATGTAATATGAGTTTTAGTTAGTGCTTAAGCTATACATGGATAGATTGAGATAGTAAATCATAAATTAGTTAATTATGAGAATTAACTAACAAGTAGAAATATTGGTTAATTTATATTAAAGTGGAAGTTATATTATGGAATAATATAATTTGAAGGGGTTTATGAAGCACTTACGTAAATAGTGAATATGTGATTATATTGGGTGCTTTATTTTTGAGTTTTGTGGTGAGAAACCCATAAAGGAGATTTCATAGTTGGTTAAGCTATTAAGGAAAAATAGAGTTTTAAAACTCGAAGTTTGATAATTAAATTATTAAAAAAAATAGTAATCCATGATGTGGAATCAAAGAAGAAGATGATTTTATATGAGTTACCATTTATGAGGTATATGTGAAGTATTTAGGAGCGTAGATTCTATTTCTGCTAAAACAGAAACTTGTTATGTCTGAACTTGGTATGGCGCAGTTGCGCCATTTCCATGCCTATGACAAGCGCAGCTACGCCGGTCTGTAAGATGTTCTGAGAAAGTTTGTGGAATTTAAAATTCAAGAAATGGATACTAAGTGTTGGGAGAATGCATATTCTGATTTGATGTTTTATTGTATATGCTCATGATTATTTGTAAGGTCCTTAAATGAATATATGTACAAGGACTTAGTGATGGATCAAAATTGTTAGGTTGATCTAAGCTTTCAACGTGTATCATTCTGTTTAAAGAATGTATAGATAGAAAGATCAAAACTGTTAGGTTGATCTTGAGATGTAATAGATTAGTCTTGAAAAAATCGTAGTGCATCCATCTGATCAACATTGCAGAAGTCAAGGCAGAAACGTAGAGCTTAATGGATCGTAGTGTGTGCCTGCCTTGAAAGGACTCTTCGGAAATCGTAGAATGGTTCCAACGTTTGCCGAGCCAACTCCACGATCGTAGTGTGCTCTCGGGAACGTAGAGTCAACAACACGAGCAAGTAAAGATCGTAGTGTGCAAGGATTTAAGAGAAATCGTAGTGCTCTCATATGACAGCATCAGATCAAGCACCAAGGCAACAAGTCACTATGATCTAAATCGTAGTGTATCATGATCTTAATCGTAGAGCTTCATTCTGTCTTATGTCAGAAAACGTCGAGCCTCATGATTTATGTGAAGACTGATTCCAATATATGAGGAATGGATTCTAGACGTTGCAGTGCTCATCAGTCCCAAAGTATATGGAATATCCTTAGTATGCAACAAAGAAACGTATTGAAGAAGCTAAGGATAGTACCATGGATAAGAGGGACAAAACACCTTTTCAGGTGTTAGGTGAAAAAGCAGTCTGCAGTGTCAATGGGCCAGAATGCAGAATTCAGAAGATGTGCAGAAATGTCTCCATCATAGTACAGAAAATTCAGACACATTTAATTCCACAACGGATAGATCCAACGGATAGTTTTCAACATCACATATATACAGATCAGACAGATGAGAGAAAATCAAGAAAGCATTAATCAAACAACGTGAACATCTCTCTCAAGCTCAACTCTACGATCTGAGATATTGCAAAGCTTGCTCAGCTACTCAGTTCTCAACGAACCAGTGCTTACACAGCAACTGAGTAGCAACCTTCAAGGACGCAACAACAACTTCCAATCAACTGAAGAAGAGTACCAAGTCTACTGGACTTGAAGAGTTCGTAGTGAACTGTAAGAAAGCCTAGTCTGCTGGACTTGAAGAGTTCGTAGTGAACTGTAAGAAAGCCAAGTCTGCTGGACCTTAAGAGTTCAAGAGTGAACTAGAGAAGCTCCTAGGCTGCTGGTCTAGAAGGAATCTGTGTGATTCAGAAGATTATAAAAGACATCCTTAGTGGATATCCTACTCGTTGAGTAGAAGAGTGGACTAGGAGCTTTGAGTGCTCTGAACCACTTAAAAACAACTGTGTCGTTTACATTCATGCTATATCTTCTATAACTGCCTTACTCGCTCATAACTCCATTTCTTGGTAAAGAAGATTAAAACAAATACTAATTCCGCTAAGTTTTAATCATTATCTAAGAACAAATTTAAAGAGAAAAGATTTTCAAATATCTATTCAACCCCCCCTTCTAGATAATTTGTGCCTACTAGGAACTAACAATTGGTATTAGAGCAGGTTCTATTTTACAGCTTATACGCTTTAGTAGATCCAAATGGCACTCGTACCAAGCGAATCCAGGACCGGGGGAGGCAACAAACCACCAATGTGCAACAAGGATAAATTTGCTAACTGGAAAGTCAGGATGCAAGCTTACATGGACTCAATAGATGAAGATCTATTTGAGACTGTTCAGAATGGGCCCTACATACCAACAAAGCTTGCACCAACCACTAACGATCCAAATAGAGTTCAAATCAAAGTTAAAGAAGAATGGACAGACTCAGAGAAGAAAGCTGTCCAACTTGAAAAAAAGGCTAAGAACATCATGTTCCAATCCTTAGAGGACGATCTGTTTGACAATGTTGTAAACTGCAAAACTGCCAAGGAAGTTTGGGAAGCACTGCTGATCATGCACGAAGGAACTAAAGAAGTTAGAGAGAACAAATAGTCTCTTCTAACACAGCAATACGAGATGTTTGCTCATATGCAAGGAGAAAATGTAACTGCCACCTATGAAAGATTCAACATTCTGCTCAACTCTCAACGAGCATATGGAAAGATCTATCCTAACAAAGATCTGACCATAAAGTTCATGAGAGCCCTACCGAGCAAGTGGGATGCCAAGACCACTGCAATAAGAGAGTCAAAGAATCTTAACGAGATGACAATTAAACAACTATATGGCAATCTCCTAACATACGAGCTGGAGCTGACCCAACGTGCTGAAACCCTATCAGAAGGAAGAAGGAAGGAAAATGGTGTTGCTCTCAAAGCAACTGAAAGCGTATCAAAAGTTGTCACTAACACTGAATCTGACGATGATGAAGATCTTGCCATAATGGTAAGAATGTTAAGAAGGTTCATGCGTCAAGGCAAAAATAGCAAACAAAAGAAGGTCAGTAACTACAGAAGCCAGGAGCAAATAAATGATCTATGCTACAACTGCAAGAAGCCTGACCACTTCATTGCCGACTGCAACAAACCTCTAAGAGAAGAACTAAAGAAGAAACAACATGGAAAGAAAGAATACAAAGGAAACAAAAGGCCTCATAAAAGAGACAAAGGCCTGGTAGCTGGAGGATCATGGAGTGATTCAGATAATGACTCAAATGCTGACTCTGGAGATGAAGAAGAACCACAAGTGGCCAATCTGTGCTTAATGGCCAAGCATGCAAAGGACAAACAAAGCCTCAACATTCACAATGTAAATCTCGATGAGGTATTTGATTTCAACTCACCTGATGTAGATATGGATGGCTTAAGAACTGCACTGCGTGGCATAACCAATGATCTACATCGATACATGAAGTGGTTCAGAGTATTGTCTAAGGATCATTCACTTCTTCAAGAAGAGAAGAAGAAAGTTCAAGAAGAGCTTGAAACAACACTTCTAAGTACTAATCTTCTCTCCAAGCTTGAAGCTGAGAATGAAACTTTAAAACAGACAAACACACATCATGCACAAAGAGAGTCTAAGCTAACTTCTAAAATTGAGGATTTAGAGAAGACTATCTCTGCATGGAACAAATCCTCATCATCCATGGACTGCCTGTTCTCTAGTCAGAGAAGCACATTTGACAGAACAGGCTTAGGCTTTGGGGAATCCATCTCAGAGCTAAGTGTGGAAAAGACAATGGAAACTAGCTCTAGTAATGTCTCAGGTTTTGGTAGAGGCATTGCCTTTGTTAAATCCTCACAATTAGAAGAACCAGATCAACCTTGTTCTACTGATTCTAGTTACACTCAGAGAAGTAAAGGATCACATGCTGGTCTGGGGTTCATAAAGGAGAAGAGTAACCCAACCTCTACTTACCAACCTCGAAGAATCGTATAGTCAAGCAAAACCAACTCTACGAATCAACTGGGAAGGTACAGTAGAGGTAAGGCACACTCATCACTATTTATGTAACCTAAGGATACGTGGAAGAAAGAAAATCAGTTTAACAGAAGGTTAACTAAGGAACCACACAAGTCCAAGTGGAAGATGAATCACCACACACACACACAGGCATGCATCATAATAGATGTTTCATACGTGATAAATATGGTCATAGGGCCACAAAGTGTTATTAAAATTCCATGCATGTGAGACCCAAGACTAGACAAGTTTGAGTTCCCAAAGGCACTAACAATGAAGGACCCATGCAAATATGGGTACCAAAATGAAGGTTAAATTGTTTTGACAGGAAAAGAGCTCCACGACCTCAACATGGTATCTAGACAGTGGATGCTCAAGGCATATGACAGGGAACAAAGCTCTACTATCTAATTATGTAGAAAAAGAGGGTCCCTCAGTCATCTTTGGAGATAACGGCTCGGGCAAGACAAGGGGATATGGCTCTGCTGGAAATGGTGCAATATCTTTCAGCAAAGTAGCTTATGTGGAAGGACTCCAACACAACCTTCTAAGCATCAGCCAACTCTGCGACAAGGGTCATCAAGTGACATTTCTCAACAACCAATGTCAAGTCAGAGATCTAATGACATCTGCCGTAAAGCTAACCGGAATATGAGAAGAAAATGTCTACATAGTAGATCTTGGTCAACTGAGCTCAGATGAGACAATATGCTTTCTGGCAAAAGCTTCCGAGGAAATGAGCTGGCTATGGTATAGAAGGTTGTCTCACTTAAACTTCAAAAGCATGTCCAAACTGGCATCAAAAGATTTCGTAGCTGGCCTACCCAAGTTCGACTTTGTGAAAGAAAGACCATGCAATGCCTGCCAACTTGGAAAGCAAACGAGAAGCTCATTCAAAAGCAAGACTACCAACTCCATTGACAAGCCCCTGCAGCTGCTCCATATGGATCTCTTTGGGCCAATCCTAACAACCAGTCTTGTAGGAAAAAGATACTCTATAGTCATAGTAGACGATTGCACCAGATTCACATGGGTATTCTTCCTAACTTCAAAAGATGAAACGAGCTCCGAATTAATCAAGATGTTCAGACTGGTGATGAATGAAAAAGGAGAGAAAATCAAGGCCATAAGGAGTGATCATGGCAGAGAATTCGATTTCTCAGAAATAGATCAGTTCTGCACAGATAATGGGATCAGTCACAACTTCTCAGCTCCTCGAACTCCTCAACAAAATGGAGTAGCTGAAAGGAAGAACAGAACATTGATTGAGGCTGGAAGAACTCTACTGGCTGCAGCCCATCTACCTGAGTACTTCTGGGCAGAAGCTATCAACACTGCATGCTACACACAGAACAGATCACTCATATACTCTACGATCAAGAAGACGCCCTACGAACTGTGGAAAGGAAAAAAGCCAAGTGTCAGCTATTTCCATGTCTTTGATTGTGCATGCTATATTCTTAACAATGGAAAGCAGTATCTGACAAAATTCCAGCCCCAAATCAGACGAAGGGATCTTTCTTGGATATGCCACAGACAACAAGGCTTACAGAGTGTTCAACAAGAAGTCACTGAATGTTGAAGTCTCAATACACATCATCTTTGATGAAATTGACTTAGACAAAAGAGTACCTCAAGACACTACGACCAATAGTGCAGACACTACGAATGAAGTCGTCGAACTCAACACTACGATCATAGTGCCAGATAGTGAAATCGTAGAGCATGAGAATGTGATCGTAGAGAGATCAATGCAAGACAGCGAGCCTCCACTCCAAGAAGAAGAAATAGACCTTGAAGATTTAAGACATGAAGGCATCCGAACAGATGTTCCAACCGGTAGCAGATGGGCAAGAGATCACACTCAGGATCTAATCATTGGAGATCCGTGTGCAAGAGTCAAAACAAGAGCTGCTACTCAGAATGAATGTTTTTATCTAAGCTTCCTGTCACAAATAGAGCCAAAGAAGATAGAGGATGCTATGGAAGACTCCAGTTGGATAGAAGCCATGCAGGAAGAACTCAACCAATTTAAACGAAGCAAAGTGTGGAGACTGGTACCAAGGCCAGAAAGTCATCCTGTCATAGGAACCAAGTGGGTCTTCAGGAACAAAATGGATGAAGATGGAGTCATCACTAGAAACAAGGCAAGATTAGTGGCAAAGGGCTATTCTCAAGAAGAAGGCATTGACTATGATGAGACATTTGCACCTGTTGCTAGACTAGAAGCCATCAGAATCTTTCTTGCCTTTGCTGCCCACATGAAGTTCAAAGTCTTTCAGATGGATGTCAAGAGTGCATTTCTAAATGGAGATCTTCAAGAAGAAGTCTACGTAGAACAACCTCCAGGTTTCATCAATCCATCTCTTTCCAATTATGTCTATAGATTAGATAAAGCGTTATATGGTCTTAAACAAGCACCTAGAGCATGGTATGAAATACTGGCTAACTTCTTAATAGAAAATGGGTTCACTAGAGGTAGAGTAAATACCACCCTATTTCTTAGAAAGCATAAAGACAAAATCTTACTAGTTTAAATATATGTTGATGATATCATTTTTGGTTCTACTGACGAAAAGTTATGTAAAAGATTCTCTAAGCTAATGCAGAACAAATTTGAAATGAGCATGATGGGTGAGCTGAATTTCTTCCTTGGATTGCAAGTGAAGCAAACTGATGAAGGAATATTCATCAACCAAGCCAAATACATCAAAGACTTATTAAAGAAGTATGACATGGAATCAGCCTCTCCCATGAAAATACCAATTGCTCCAGCAACCAAGCTTGACAAGGATGAGAATGGTAAATGTATTGATATAACTCAATACAGAGGTATGATATGTTCTCTTTTATACCTAACTGCCAGTAGACCAGATATAATGTTTGCAACTTGCATATGTGCTAGATTTCAGGCTAATCCTAAAGAGTCACATTTGTTTGCTGTGAAGAGGATCTTCAGATATCTCAAGGGTACACCCTACTTGGGGCTGTGGTATCCCAAGGAATCCTCATTTAAACTAATAAGATACACAGATGCTGATTTTGCAGGATGCAAAATAGATAGAAAAAGTACCAGTGGCATCTGTCAACTTCTTGGAAACAGACTTGTGTCCTGGTTTAGCATAAAGCAAAACTTAGTGTCTATTTCAACTGCAGAAGCTGAATATATTGCTGCTGGCAATTGCTGTGCTCAGATCCTATGGATGAGAAATCAGCTAGCTGACTATGGGTTCGATTTCAAATCTATTCCCACACACTGTGATAACATTAGTGCCATAGCAATAACTCATAATCCTGTCATGCATTCTAGGACCAAGCATATAGAAATAAGGTATCACTTCAGTAGGGATCTGTGCAAAATGGAACTATATCTTTACAACATATCCCTACTGAAAATTAACTAGCTGATGTTTTTACAAAACCACTAGATGAATCCAGATTTAATAAGTTGATAAGTGAGTTAGGCATGCTAAATCTTCAACCATGAAATATATGCTCTAGATTGTGCTAACTATGACAGATATAAAGGCTGTACTCAAAATCATAGACATGATAAAGGAAAGTTCACGATCATAGAGCTGAACAAAAGACTACCTCAACGATCGTAGAAAAGACTCAACTATCATAGTGCAGACTCGACGATGACCAAAAGTTCCTTCAACAAGCAAAGTGAATCCTGTGATGACAAGCTTCATAACAACGCAATCTCTCTAAGAGGTGCCTCAGGGACAAACCTAACCCTTGAATCATACCAAGAGGTTGGCCCTTCCTGAGTTACCTTAAAAAGAATGCTTAGTCAAAAACTCATCACAAGGATCCAGTCAAACTCGACGATCGTAGGATAGACTCTACGAATGTTGATCAGACTCAACGACTGCCGGACAGACTCGACGATCGCAGGACAGACTCAACGAACAGAAAACCACCTCTACGATCGTAGTCATCGTAAGGACACCTCAGCTTTGAAAAGACTCAAAGGGCAAATCAGTACATTCCTACACAGTCAAAATCGTAGAGCCAAGCAAAAGGCGACACCTGTCCCACTAAGCCAAAAAGAGAGAGGGAAGCTGCTAGTACAAATTGGAACCGTGTTTTTGAAATCTGAAGTTCAAAAGATTATCTCTCTCTTTCTCTCTCTCTCTCTCAAAGTAAAACCCTAAATCAGAAGAAAGCTCAGTTGTATCTCTCTTCTTAACTACAGAATCAATGACTGCTTCAAATGTAATTTCAGGCTACAGACTCTGTTTCGATGAGTTCAAGGATGCTCCACCAAAATTTCAAAAGACCTTAGTGCTACTGAAGAAGGCAGGTCTCGAGGAGGCTCTGAGCACTGACACCCTCATCTACCCCAAGCTGGTAAAAGAGTTCTACAAGAATGGAGTGTACGAACACAACACCATCACTACACGGGTAAGAGGAGTTGAAATGAGTCTAAGGGAAGAAGACGTAAATCTGGCCCTAGGTTTCAAAAATGTAGGGCACCCATTTCTAGACAGCATAAGATTTCAAGAGGGACTGAAGAAAATGCATCACAAGAAGAACCCCTTTGTGAAAGGCTACAAAAAGAAGGAGTTTCCTCAGAGGTATGAATTTTTGGCTGACATTATTGGGAAATGCATCTGCTGCAAGAGCTCAGGTCATGACTCGGTAAATGAAGTTCAGCTCAAGCTCATGACGACTATGGTGTATGGAACACAACTCAACTATGGGGCTGTACTGCTCGAGTGGATCAGCAAGTGGATGGTAAACTCGAAGAAATCAAAGAGCACTCCGAAGATGCTATATGGGAGATTCATTAGCATCGTTCTGCAATCTGCATTGGGTGACAAAATTGGGGATGATGAAGGAGAAGCCATCAACCCAAATCGGAGAATGACACAACAGTTGTTTAAGAACTGGGAAAGGAACCCTGCTGAGTATGTTCGAATGATGACAGAGTCCAGTGGGAGATCTGAAGAACTAAAGAAAGCAGGCTTTCCAGGAGGAATGTCTGTTGTCAGAGAAGTTAAAGAAGAAGGAGAAGAAGATAAGGGAGAACCCTCTACTCTTGCCAGAAAAAGCAAGGGCAAGAGAAAGCTAAGGGCAAGACAAATTGAAGAGCCTCAAGGATCAACAACTGACATTCCTGTAGAGTCCTCTGACATTGAGACTCTAAGGAGGCTAAGGAAGATGCAACAGCAAGAAGAAGCTGAAGAGGATCAAGCAACCAACCTCAAAGAAGAACAAAACTGGTCACAAGTCCAAAAGACCAATAGTTTCTTCAATCATAGAGACGCTGTTCTTCTCTGAAACCAGGCCAAGTGTGGTAGAAATGGAAGAAGCAGCTTTAAGAAGAGTGGTTGTTCAAAAGGACAAGGCTAAGACTCAGGAGAATCCAGAAGTTGTGGTTAAACCCACCAAAGCAAAAAGAAAGCTGGTCAAGAAGTATATTCTTAAAAATGAAAAGGTGCTTAAAAGGGAAGCCAAGAGTATGGCTGCAAAAGTAGAACTGCCCCAAGCAAACGAAGAGGAGAATGCTCCAGCTGAAGGGGAGAACCCTGAAATTCTCATTATTGAGTATACACCAGCTGAGGGGGAGAAGTCTACAGCTCAAGAAGATGTTCCAGCTGAAGGAAACTTTCTAAACCTCCAAGAAGATGATCAAGCTGAGGGGGAGTTTCTAAACCTCCAAGAAGATGATCATGCTGAGGGGGAGCCTCATGATATCCCAATGGCAGAATAAGATCCTCCAAGATAAAGTTGATGAATCCAGATCCAGCCGCCCAATAGCCCCGGTCTTTCAGCATCGAGATAATGGAATCAGAAGAAACCAAAGAAGAAGAAGATGATGATGATGAGCTTGAAATCACTGGTGTAGGGAAAGATGGATATAGAAGCTATCTGTACAACCAAATGTTTTCTTACCTACCCATGATGGCATACCATCAAGCTCAAATCCTGAACTCATGGGATCACATGTTCTGGAGCTTCAAGGAATATCCAGCAATCTCAGTTCTGGCTCATGGATTTCCAGGGACAATCATCTTTGTCAAGAGACTGCTTACCAATCATTCCTCATCAAAGGATAAACCTGAGGTATTGTCTATCCCTACCAGCTTTAGAGTTAATCACATGCCATCATCTTCATTTAGCTATTTCTATGAATTTCCTAAATGGCTGGAAGTGATTCTCAACCCAGTAAATTAGTTTCCAGTTGCAGAATCCCAAAATTCTGTAACTCAAGAACCAGAAGAAATCAACCTTACCCTGCTCCCTCAAATCACCAACTCTACGATTCCAGACGCAAGTCACATTGTAGAGTCCAACATTGAAATCGTAGAGTCACCCATCCCAGACATCCAAACCCAAGCACCTCCAGCTGATATACCTTCCTCCTCATCACATGACTATTTCAGTCTTGATCTTGCTCTGTACAATTTACAAGACCAATCTCAACCAAGAACCCCTCAAATGGATAATCCTCAATCAAATGATACATTTCCAAACCTGCCCACCAAGGATGACTTGAAAGAAACTACTGAGCAGATGATCAAGTCTATCGAGGCAAGCTTGGAATCTCACTCTGATCTCCTGAACATCCGGCTGAACCAAATGATACAAGCTGCAAACAAATTCTCTAGTACTATGAATACCGAGCTCACTACGAGGCTAAGGGAAATTATCAAAGAAATTCTAAAGAGTATGTCAGACAGAGATGAGATACATTTCCATCTTGCCGCCAAACAAAGAGAGGCTGTGCTCGAAATGCAGAAACATCAAGACCTTCAATATAAAATTATGCTGGACAACATCCTCAACTTGAAAGCTTCTGTGTACGACTTCCAGAAATCTTATGCAAATCAGGAGAAGTATAATGATACGATTCTGACAGTCCTCCAAAATAAAGAAGCAAGATCTGAAAAACAGATCAAGGAGAATAGACATGACATTACTCAAACCCAAAGCCAACTAAACGAGCTTGTTCAAGGAGTTAATAGGCTATCTGTAGATATTCGAACCCTTGATGCTGACATAAAGGGGGAGAATAAGAAAGGGAAAGGAGATCAAGGAAGCCAAGGTAGAGGCAGAGGAGGTCATGCTCATACAATTCAAGAAAGGGGAAGAAGTCAATTTCATACTCAAACATCACGAAGCCCTCCTGCAAGACCATCACATCATCAGACTTAACGATCTGGTCAGCAGGCAATTGTAACAACTATTCCTCTGAGTCATCAGGAGCCAACTCCTAGCTCACAAGACGTGACTACTGTACGTATAAGAATGCCAATTGGAGATCCTGCATTCATGCACAGACATGAGGAGAATCCAGTTCTAAGTCTAAGCGAGCTGGAGGAGTTAGCAAGAAATGAGGAAGCTCAAAGGAAAAGAAGGGCTGAGGAGTACGCCAACCCACCCCCACGAAAGAAGCCAAGAAAATAGAGATCAATTGAAATTTTAAATTTCTTATTGATGTAATGATGAACTGTAATATCTTCTGATCATCAATAAATTCATGCTTATTCTCTAGAAATTTCAGCTGCTCACTGAAATACTAAGTCATGTTTAAATTTCCTGCAAATGCATCTAGTCACTATTAATCATGACAACAAATCTCTTTGGTTATGTCAACATCAAATAGGGGGAGATTGTTGGGAGAATGCATATTCTGATTTGATATTTTATTGTATATGCTCATGATTATTTGTAATGTCCTTGAATGAATATATGTACAAGGACTTAGTGATGGAACAAAATTGTTAGGTTGATCTAAGCTTTCAACGTGTATCATTCTATTTAAAGAATGTATAGATAGAAAGATCAAAACTGTTAGGTTGATCTTGAGATGTAATAGATTAGTCTTGAAAAAATCGTAATGCATCCATCTGATCAACATTGCAGAAGTCAAGGCAGAAACGTAGAGCTTAATGGATCGTAGTGTGTGCCTGCGTTGAAAGGACTCTTCAGAAATCGTAAAATGGTTCCAACGTTTGCCAAGCCAACTCCACGATCGTAGTGTGCTCTCGGGAACGCAGAGTCAACAACACGAGCAAGTAAAGATCGTAGTGTGCAAGGATTTAAGAGAAATCGTAGTGCTCTCATATGACAGCATCAGATCAAGCACCAAGGCAAAAAGTCACTATGATCTAAATCGTAGTGTATCATGATCTGAATCGTAGAGCTTCATTCTGTCTTATGTCAGAAAACGTCGAGCCTCATGATTTATGTGAAGATTGATTCCAATATATGAGGAATGGATTCTAGACGTTGCAGTGCTCATCAGTCCCAAAGTATATGAAATATCCTTAGTATGCAACAAAGAAACGTATTGAAGAAGCTAAGGATAGTACCATGGATAATAGGGACAAAACACCTTTTCAGGTGTTACGTGAAAAAGCAGTCTGCAGTGTCAGTGGGCCAGAAAGCAGAATTCAGAAGATGTGCAGAAATGTCTCCATCACAGTACAGAAAATTCAGACGCATTTAATTCCACAACGGATAGATCCAATGGATAGTTTTCAACATCACATATATACAGATCAGACAGATGAGAGAAAATCAAGCAAGCATTAATCAAACAACGTGAACATCTCTCTCAAGCTCAACTCTACGATCTGAGATATTGCAAAGCCTGCTCAGTTACTCAGTTCTTAACGAACCAGTGCTTACACATCAACTGAGTAGCAACCTTCAAGAATGCAACAATAACTTCCAATCAACTGAAGAAGAGTACCAAGTCTGCTGGACTTGAGGAGTTCGTAGTGAACTGTAAGAAAGCCAAGTCTGCTGGACTTGAAGAGTTCGTAGTGAACTGTAAGATAGCCAAGTCTGCTGGACCTGAAGAGTTCAAGAGTGAACTAGAGAAGTTCCTAGGCTGCTGGTCTAGAAGGAATCTGTGTGATTCAGAAGATTGTAAAAGACATCCTTAGTGGATTTCTTACTCGTTGAGTAGAAGAGTGGACTAGGTGCTTTGAGTGCTCTGAACCACTTAAAAACAACTGTGTCGTTTACATTCATGCTATATCTGCTATAACTGCCTTACTCGCTCATAACTCCATTGCTTGGTAAAGAAGATTAAAACAAATACTAATTCCGCTAAGTTTTAATCATTATCTAAGAACAAATTTAAAGAGAAAAGATTTTCAAATATCTATTCAACCCCCCCTTCTAGATAACTTGTGCCTACTAGGAACTAACACTAAGGACTCATAGGGATAATAAAATCTTAAATGATGATTAAATTGTCCATGAATGGATTAATTAGCAAAATATGATTTGAATAAGAGTTAATTAATTAACCTGGAATAAATATCGTTTAGAGATGAATATGTTAAGTTAATGCCTTAAGATGTGGTTAAAGAAAATTGTTTTGGAACAATTTATGGAAGAAGTGAAATGAAAGAATTATATTATATTAATTAGTGGAGTACATAATAATTATTAAGGAAATGGTTATTTGGATAAAGATGCTATGATTATAAGTTCATAATATATACTCATCTAAGGTAATTAAGTATTAAGGTAAGGTGTGACACTACTCAATTAAAATATATTCGGAACTGTCAAATGTGCATGGATTGAGAATATCCAACTATTTTATAATTAGCCCAATTAAAATATTATTGGATTAATGTACATGAAGTACATGATATTATATATTTAAAATATAAGTATACTTACTATATGTGGGTAGGTACATATATATGTGTATATATGTGCCCATAGCTTAATTTAGTGTAGTAATGTTAAATCATTATAATTGATTTAATGAGCCCAAAAAGGAATTAACCTTAGTATTTGAGATCTATTCTATTGATACATAAGAGAGTATTGTAGCCTTGCCCCAATTTCTATGTCTCAAACAAACTTCAGATGCGTAAATAGGCCATTGGCCTATCCTATTTCTTCTTCACTAAGTAGTAGTATGATGATGGCTAGAAGGATGGGGGAAGTGGAGTTGGTAACCAACTCTCCAACATCCACTATCTTCTTCTTCCTCCCCTTGGATTAATTCATTGTGCAAAGATATTAACTGTGTATTGAAACCTCCATAAATAGAGTTCCTTCCTTCTCATTTACGTTAGTTGAGTTATCTGAGAAAAATTGGCTGTGAAGGATTGTATAATTGAGAGCAATTAGAGGTTAGGAGAGCTATGGTTAGCAAATTGGAGCAATCAAGAGGTAATAATTTTAACATATATGCTTTTGATTCCTAAGTTTTCATTTTCTCAGAAATGTCAAGAAATAGTGCTTTTAAGTCACAAACTTGATTGCTGAAACTTGTTGCAATCCATGAATTTTTGTTAGATGTTGTTAATATAGTTCAATACGAAAACAACGGAAGTTAAATGGACCAAATTGGTTTAGAAATGAATTCGTAGTGAATAAATTCGCTAAATTTATCAAAACATGAATATTTAGTATGAACATGAGTTTTGGATTAATATTTGGGTTAGTTAATGTTTATGGTTATTGTTGATTATTTGGTATGTTGTAGTTTTATGAGTTACAAATCCATAGAATCGAAAATGGACTAATTTGGATGAGTATAACTCATGTTATGAAAATCGAAAGAAGTAAGGGTCTGTAAAATCACGAAGAACAGAGTCTGGAAAGCCGTTGTGCCTCACTGGGCGCAGCTGCGCTACCCCCAAGGCCATTTGGGGAGCAGCAGCGCCGGACATCAGTGTTGGGTAGGAATACTTTGACATGATGTAGTAAAGTAGGCATAAATTTTTCATACGAACTCCGATGGAGGTGATTCAGGATGATTTGGAAAGCTAACGAGTAGACCTACAAATTTCGTTCTTTAAGTGTTTCGATTTGAAGTCGTTAAGAGGGGTGAAAATATCCATATTTGTGACTGTTACGTATTCAAAGGTGATCGGAGGGCGTCGGACGAGCACATCGCAAGTATAGTGCTCCCGATAATGGAATATGTTATTCTAAGTGATAAAACATAAATATGCATGATAATAGACATGACATATAAGATTACCTTACTCATAGTGGAATGCTTTAGCATGATTTAGTATGTGTTTTGAAAAGAAACTTGGTGTTTTGAAAATGAATATTGACGAACCTTTAGTCTTTGAAGTTATGATATTTTAACACATACATATTGTTGAGTTATGAGTATACCTAAGCATGAGAAGTGATTTAAAGTTGCTATAATTATTATCAACTTACAATAGCTTAATTGAAAACGATTTTAAAGAAAACTTGAAACTTTAAGAACGAACTTAAAGTAACTGTGTACTTAAAGTTCTAAACGTGATAACATACATACATAGCATAGTTAGCTATGAAATGAGATTTAAAGTTACACCTAGTTGCTTTAACTTGGCCTAGAATGACTTTTAAAAGTGAACTTGAACGCCTTGCGAAACTAAGTTTTTATAAACATGGCTTACATGTGTGCTCATCTAGCTAGACACCATATAAGCCGTGCGAGTATGAATTGTAATGAGTTCTCAAAAGATGAACTATATTAATGAGTTGAATAAATGCGAGCATACGCGTTATAGGAGTTTAACGTCTTTACGTGATGAAATGGTTAAGGTAGTTCATTCCTTGCACAATGAACCTACTTAGCCTTGTTGGAAAATTTCAAGTAAGTCTTTAAAGTGTGAAAACAACTTAAAGTAAACAACAAGAGACACCCAACTTAGGCTCAGACCTATTAACATGTGGATAAGTTATAACAGTCATGCATGCTAAGGACCTAGATGAAACCAGAAAATAAATACTCAACTTTGGCCTAGCCAGGGGACGGCGCAGCTGCGCCCATCCCAAGCCAAATTGCAGCGCAGCTGCGCCACAAGGCAGTGATGCCTGGTTATTTTAACTTGATCTGAACCTTAAAGCATATGTGTAATGTGTCGCCCCCAAAATAGGTATACATCACCCATTCTGAGTCGCCAAATACATGGTACAGAAATCAAATACAAACTTCTTTTATACAATACGACAAAATGTAGCTGAGAGTTTTTACACGAATATTGTCTCATAGACAATATCCAAACTCAAATTCAATCCTCATTACATTTATTATCATACTAAATAGTGAGGATTGCTAAAACAACCATCTCGGACCGTCACTCCATTCCCCGACTAGTCCCAGCTACGTTCTCATTTTCTGAAGAGAACAATGAAAGTAAAAGGGTGAGCTCAACTAGCCCAGTAAGAAATATTATGACTAAGATAATGCAGAATAAATTATCATTAGCCTTCAACAGTGTTAAGCTGATAAAATATAATAAACATCAAATTTAACTACAGCGGAACAAACAATCCATTAGAAGAGTCAAGTAGAGCATGATATCTACTATCTTCTATGATTTAAAAAGTTTATCATCAACTTTATAACTGAGACTCAGCTTAACAAATAATCCACATCACTGAATTATCCATGCACTACGGGCCAATGATATTCATTAGTATCACGTCCATAAATTATCCATGCACTACGGGCCAAGGATTTTTGTGTAATCAATAATGGTCATGATCATGCCAACAACTGTCTATCAATGCACTACGGGCCAATGAGGACTTTTACCACATCATTTGTAACATTACGGGTCATAATTATATCGAATGATCCTTGGTCATAATCATACCAATCAACAGTCCATCTATGCACTCCGACCAAAGATGACTTTTATCATAATATAAGCATGATGATGATGCCAATGATATAAAAATTCAATTAAATGAAAGCAAATGATAAATTTTAAAGATTTATAATTTAATTTATCTAGAATTCAATAGTGTCCAAATTGTCAACATGATACTGCTTTGTGGAGTAAAATTCAAGAATAATATTGTATCAAAAATGATTTGGACCGAAAAAAATTAATTTTTATCATGAATAGTACTCCGGGTGAATAGTACTTAATGAATAGTACTTCGAGAATAGTACCCGTGAATAGTACTTTGTGAATAGTACTTTATGAATAGTACTTTGTGAATAGTACTTCGTGAATAGTACCCGTGAATAGTACTGTGTAAATAGTACTATGTGAATAGTACCTTGTGAATAGTACTTTGTGAATAGTACTGTATAAATGAATAGTACTCATGGATAGTACTCCGGCATGAAAAACTTAAAATTTAACAAGAATGTGGCATAAAATATCCTTGTGAAACGATACTAGATGAAGCGCAAATTTCAAGAATATTCTACTAATTTCACGGAGTATAGAAGCAATACTTTAACATAATGAGGGTATAATCAGGAATACGAGACGAAATAATATTACTCACATACTACAGAGTATGGAAGAAAATATTATCCCTTATGAATACTGAACAAAAATAATATCCCTTACCTTAAAAGAAGACTGGATACTGGAATAGTGAGCAGCAGAATATTCTTCTTCTTCCTCTCTATAGCTTCTCTCTCTATAATTGCTCTTGTGAGTCTTAGTGAATTGGTGAGAATGAAAGAAGAATGTGCTTCTATTTATAGGAAAACAACATAGTTTCGATAATTGCACGTTTGGGGCTTGAATTATTACAGTATAGTACCTTCATCTTTTCCTCCATTTTTAATTTAATCCTGTAAGTATTATCAATCTTGTACCACCTCCCCTAATAGTAATGCATGTGAACCAATAGTTCCATTCATGTGAGCAAATAGTTATATGCATGTGAACTAATAGCAATTAATTGCTCATTTATCCGATTAATTGTCTGTTTGGTCAATTAAACATCCAAAAATTAATTATTATCGAAATAAATATCGATTTCCCCTAACACAAATAATTTCAACACAATGGAAATATTTTTATCAACAATTTCATCTTTAATCAACACGAACTTATTCATCATTAAAATTATAACTCATAATATTTAACAACCAGATCATTTCTAGGAAAGAGCGGGCTTTCCGATAAGGATTTCTCCCTATTAGCGCGCAATTAGGTGACCAAACCCCTTTCCTCTACAGAACTTTCTATACATCGTCAATAATGCAAATAATAATATGAATAATTTTGTCGTCTCAATTATTGATTTAATGATATTAAAATATTATGCAGATGATACTATGACAATAATTGAATTAATAATACGAGAGATATTATGCAGTAATTATTGTAGTAATAATTGAGTATAACTGAGTGACTTCTCACGTAAGCATCAATAATCAATACCGTGTGCTACTATGCAACCACGCGTATTACTGTACTTTTATCACCAGGTAGTTCAACAGTTTAACGGTAAAACTTTTGCCGTTATTTTTATAAAAAGATATTTCTGTCATTTTCTAACTCCGACAATAATTCCGTTGTGGGGTCCACCAATGATTGTGTCGTCGTACAAATATTCTCTGTTAAAACAAATATTCCCCGACCAATCGAATATTTTATAACAACTTGCTTACTTTGCAAAATTTATAAATATTACCCACAACTATAATATTATATCAAATCCACCAAAATGTATGTCGAAGATCATGATACATTTTGGTACTCCTAGGATGGATTGCAAACGGTGTGTTGTGCGCTTTCATCATGATCTTATACTTTAAATCAGGGTCGTTAGGAACACAAAGTTTGGAGTTGACTCGAAGTATTCATTCTTCATCGATTCTTGCTTCCGGGATATCACCTTCTTGTACTTTCTTCTTCATACGCATCAGCTCCAAGTCTGTAGCTTGAGCAACTTTAACTTTATCAATTAAAGTCGGTTCTACTCGTATATTTGCCATCATCACGTGGGTCCCTGGAGTCTTTAACTCTATCTCCATCCTTTGTAAGTCATATAAAATGGGTCTTTGCATTGACAATATCGCACTTGTACCCGCATATGATCTTCTACTCAATGTGTCAGTTACTACGTTCGCTTTTCTAGGATAGTACTATTGAATGGTATGATCATAATCTTTCAATAACTCGAGCTAACGTCGTTGTCGCATGTTAAGTTATTTTTGGGTGAAGAAATATTTGAGGCTTTTATGATCCGTATAGATATCCACTTTCTCCCCATATAGGTAATGTCTCCAGATTTTAAGTGCGAAAACGATAACTGCCAACTCTAGATCATGAGTATGATAATTCCTCTCATATTCTTTGAGTTGTCGTGAGGCATATGCTATGACTTTCCCATATTGTACGAGAACACATCCTAAACCTTTGCTGAAAGCATCACTGCATATGACAAATCCCTCTGAACCAGATGGTATTGTCAGAACATATGCTGAAATAAGTCTCCTCTTGAGTTCTTAAAAACTCTTCTCACATTCTTCGCTCCAACCGAATTTTGTATCTTTTGGAGTCAGCTGAGTTAATGGAGTAGCGATTCGAGAAAACCCTTCTACGAATCTCCGATAATAACCAGCTAAGACGAGAAAGCTACGTACTTCGGTCGCTGACTTAGATTGCTCCCAGCTTTGAATTGCTTCAATCTTTGTCGGGTCAACAGATATTCCGTGATTTGATATCATGTGCCCAAAGAATGCTACTTCCTCAAGCCAGAACTCACATTTCTTCAACTTAGCATATAACTTGTTTTCACGAAGCTTTTAGAGTATCAGCCTCAAGTGTTACTCATGACCTTCATGACTTTTGGAGTATATGAGGATGTCATCAATAAAGACAACCACAAAATAATACAAATATTTCTTGAATACTCGGTTCATCATATCCATGAAGACAGCAGGAGCATTAGTCAATCCAAAAGACATGATTAGGAATTCGTAATGCCTGTACCGAGTTCTGAAAGCAGTCTTTGGAATGTCATCAATTTTAATCTTCAATTGATGATATTCGAAACGAAGATCGATCTTTGAAAAGAATTTGGCGCCTTGCAACTGGTAAAACAGGTCATCAATGCGAGGCAACGAGTACCTATTTTTTATGGTGACATGGTTCAACTCCCGATAATCAATACAAAGTTGTATATTCCCATCTTTCTTCTTCACAAATAGAACAGGAGCACCCCAAGGAGACATACTAGGACGAATGACACCGATGTCTAACAATTTCTGTAGTTGGATTTTTAACTCCTGAAGTTTAGTAGGAGTCATTCGATATGGGGCTTTAAAAATGGGTTTTGTACCGGGTTCAAGGTCGATACAAAATTCAATTTCACGCTCTAGGGGTAGGTTATGAAGTTCTTCAGGGAATATGTCAGGAAATTTATTAACAATAGAAATATCATTCAAAACTGACAATTTTTTGTTTAAATTTGTGACATGGGCTAAGAAAGCTTGACATTCATTTTTCAATAAATGAATAGCTTTATGGCTTGATATGACAGTGATTGACGTTAGTGGTTTGGTTGCTTGAATTCACATAATAGGTTGGTTAGGAATATGAAAGCTAATAACCTTATGAAAACAATCAATTTTAGCATGATGAGTAGTTAACCAATCAATCCCTAGAATCACATCGAATGCAAGTATTTTTAAAGAGATAAGATCGACAGGTAACGTGCGGTTGCCGATTTGAATCAAACAAGACTAATAAATAGTAGATGTAATGAAGGTTTCTCCCAACGGAGTTTCAACAGATAAATCAAAGTCTAGTTTCTCCGGAGTTAAATTTAAACGTTGAGCGCAAGTAGGAGAAATAAAAGAATGGGTAGAACCAGTATCAAATAAGGTATATATTTCGCTAGAGTTTATGATTAGCTTACCCACGATGACTTCGTTCGGGCTCTTCGCTTTTTGGGAGGTCACGACAAACGCTCTCCCTTGAACTACCAGCTTTAACTTCTCTGGGACGGGCTTTGGTGCCTCCATCCCAACTGGACTTGACTTCACTATACGATAAAATCGGTCTAGGTGACCTTCTCTTGCACAATTATACCACGCTTTGGATTGATGCGTACAGTTCAGACTGATGTGTCCCTCCCCTCCGCATTTGTAGCATACGATCGGTGATCGTTCTCATTCTTTAACAACAGGTGTTGGTGCTGATGTCTTTCCATTATTATTGAATCTCATCTTCTTGAAATTTCCACTTCTATTGTCTTGGCCATGATTACCACCGAAGTGGTTACCATTTTTGGCATGTTGATTCCCTCCACGTTTGTTGTCACTGCTTCGATGACTGCTACCACTGGTATTATCATTTTACCGGCTGCTCTCTCTTGGTTGGGTTGACTCATTATCGCGCTTCAATAACTGAGCCCTATTTACAACATCTGAATACAAACACAGTTTGTGAGAAATGAAGTATTGACGTATTTCAGGTTTCAAACCTATTAGAAACATCCGCGTCATTCTCTCCTCATTATCAACCAAATGAGACGTAAACCGGGACAACTAGGCAAACTTAGCTTCGTACTGCAACACTGTCATATTGTTTTGCTCTAGCTTGATGAACTCCACCTCCTTCATGTGAAGACTACTTTTGGGAAATTACTTGTCGTTGAACAGTTCTTGAAACTTCTCCCAATACATTTTGAGTGCGGCAGGCTGAGTACGTTTTACTGATTTCCACCAATAATATGCCTCTCCTCTCAATATGAAGGTGGCAAAGGGAACCTTTTGCTCCTCGGAGCATCCCAAGACATCAAATATCTTGGTGATCTACTTTATCCACGTCTCTGCCTTAAGTGGTTCTGGCTTTTTCACAAACTCCGGTGGTCCCAGCTCCTTGAACTTCTTAGCAGTGACTATCCGAGAGTTACCAGTGTTTTCACCTGTATTTTGAACAAGAGCCTCTCTCGCTTGATGTTGCATGAATTACATAAAGCCTCTGAACATCTCATCATTCATCATATGGTCGGTGTTATTATTTACCTAAGGATTATTGCCTTCCTGATGCACATTATCCTGGGTATTGATTGTTGGTGACTCAACGGTCTCGTGTGCTTCATTGCTTATCTCAACATTTTCAGACACTGCCACAAAACAAGGGTTAATTGACATACCACATATTATCCCTATACCCTGACCAACCAATTAAATAAGAAATAAACTTAGGTAGGTCATACTAGCGAAAGGAATACACGCCTCTCCCCTCCTAGTTCTAGTTTCACATCACATCCATGGATCATATCCCTAAGATTTGATACCAAATGTGACGCCCCCAAAATAGGTATACATCACCCATTCTGAGTCACCAAATACATGGTACAGAAATCAAATATAAACTTTTTTTATACAATACAACAAAACGTAGCTGAGAGTTTTTACACTAATATTGTCTCATAGACAATATCCAAACTCAAATTCTATCCTCATTACATTTATTATCACACTAAATAGTGAGGACTGCTAAAACAACTATCTCAGATCGTCACTCCATTCCCCGACTAGTCCCGACTACGTTCTCATTTCCTGAAGAGAATAATGAAAGCAAAAGGGTGAGCTTAACTAGTCTAGTAAGAAATATTATGACTAAGATAATGCAAAATAAATTATCATTAGCCTTCAACAGTGTTAAACTGATAAAATATAATAAACATCAAGTTTAACTGCAACGGAACAAGCAATCCATTAGAAGAGTCAAGTAGAGCATGATATCTACTATCTTCTATGATTTAGAAAGTTTATTATCAACTTTATAGCTGAGACTCAGCTTAACAAATAATCCACATTACTGAATTATCCATGCACTATGGGCCAAGGATATTCGTTAGTATCACGTCTATAAATTATTCATGCACTACAGGCCAATGATATTCGTGTAATCACCAATGGTCATAATCACGCAAACAATTGTCCATCAATGCATTACGGGCCAATGAGAACTTTTACCACATCATTTATAACATTACGGGTCATGATTATACCAAATGATCCCTGGTCATAATCATACCAATCAACAGTCCTTCTATGCACTCCGGCCAAAGATGACTTTCATCATAATATAAGCATGAGGATGATGACAATAATATAAGAATTCAATTAAATGAAAGCAAATGATAAATTTTAAAGATTTATAATTTAATTTATTCAGAATTCAATAATGTCCAAATTGTCAACATGATACTGCTTTGTGGAGTAAAATTCAAGAATAATATTGTATCAAAAATAATTTGGACCGAAAAGAAATCAATTTTTGTCATGAATAGTACTCCGGGTGAATAGTACCCAGTGAATAGTACTTCGAGAATAGTACCCCGTGAATAGTACTTTGTGAATAGTACTCATGAATAGTACTCGTGAATAGTACTTCTTGTGAAATGATACTAGATGAAGCGCAAATTTTAAGGATATTCTACTAATTTCACGGAGTATAGAAGTAATACTTTAACAAAATGAGGGTATAATCAAGAATACGAGACGAAATAATATTACTCACATACTACAGAGTATGGAAGAAAATATTATTCCTTATGAATACTGAGCAAAAATAATATCCCTTACCTTAGAAGAAGACTGGATACTGGAATAGTGAAGTAGCAGAATACTCTTCTTCTTCCTCTCTATAGCTTATCTCTCTATAATTGCTCTTGCGAGTCTTAGTGAAATGGTGAGAATGAAAGAAGAATGATCTTCTATTTATAGGGAAACATAGTTTCGATAATTGCATGTTTTGGGGCTCGAATTATTACAGTATGGTACCTTAATCTTTTCTTCTATTTTTAATTTAGTCCTGCAAGTATTATCAATCTTACACCACCTCTCCTAATAGTAATGCATGTGAACCAATAGTTCCTTTTATGTGAGCAAATAGTTATATGCTTGTGAACTAATAGCAATTAATTGCTCATTTATCCGATTAATTGCCCGTTTGGTCAATTTAACATCCTGAAATCAATTATTATCGAAATAAATGTCGATTTCCACTAACACAAATAATCCCAACACAATAAAAATATTTTTATCAACAATTTCATCTTTAATCAATACGAACTTATTCACCATTAATATTATAACTCACACTATTTAACAACCAGATCATTACCAGGAAAGATGGGGCTTTCCGATAAGGATTTCTCCCTACTGGCGTGCAATTAGGTGACCAAATTCCTTTCCACGACAGAACTTTCTAGACATCGTCAATATTGCAAATGATAATATGAATAACTTTGTCGTCTCAATTATTAATTTAAAAATATAAAATATTATGCAGATGATACTATAACAATAATTGAATCAATAATATGAGAGATATTATGCAGCAATTACTGTAGCAATAATTGAGTATAACTGAGTGACTTCTCATATAAGCATCAATAATCAATATCGTGTGCTACTATGCAACCACGCGTATTACTGTACTTTTACCACCGGGTAGTTCAACAGTTTAACGGTAAAACTTTTGCCGTTATTTTTATAAAAAGACATTTTCGTCGTTTTCTAACTCCGACAATACTTTTGTTGTGGGGTCCACCAATGATCGTGCCATCATACAAATATTTCCTGTGAAAACGAATATTCCCCGACCAATCGAATATTTTATAACAACTTGCTTATTTTGTAAAAATTATAAATATTACCCACAACTATAACATTATATCAAATCCAAACCATAATATTCAAAAAAATATTTCGAGAAAAATTAATCTTTATCCATAAAAGTTGGGGTCTTATAACCTCCCCTTCTTATAAAATTTCGTCCTCAAAATTAGGGTACATACCTGGTATGTCGAAGAGGTGAGGATACTTTGACTTTATTTCAGATTCTAACTCCCAGGTCATTTCCTCAACATCGTGGTTTCTCCACAAAACTTTGACTTGAGGTATAACCTTGGAGCGTAGAATATGATCCTTTTTATCTAAGATTTTAACAAGTACATCTTCATACGTTAAATCTTCCGCTATCTCGTCCGGTTCTAATTCAATAATGTAGTTTGAGTCTTTCACATATTTACGTAATATAGATATGTGAAAAAGTTATGAACACGAGACATACTTGGCGGTAAGGTGATGAGTATGAAATATGTTATATTTTTATTCCTTAATACTTAATCTTTTGTATTTATTTTGTGCCTAAATAAGCTCATTATTTTTATATTTTTATTTTAGGTACAATTGAAGGGGTTTCATGATTCTGAAAATAAATTGGAGGAGGTTTACGGGATTCCTAGCAAATCAAGGATTCAATAATTAGTATCATAAATGGATTTGGATTCACGCGGCAATGAATTTAAGCACATGGCAATTATGGGATTTAATTCCAATTTCAAATCTGAATTTTAGATTCTAGAAGAATAGTTTTTACAATTCTATTGTAATTTAGAATTTCTTTTAGACTAAGATTTATTTCCAAATTGAATTCTATTTCTTTATGGAAATTGGTGTAATCTGTAATTCCTTTTAGGATTTGGATTTCTACTTCCTATAGGATTTAGGACTTTGTCTAGCACTATAAATAGAGGATGAGAGTTAGGATTTTATTCATTCAATTATCTACTACATTCTCTCATCTACAACATTGGAGGATTGAAGACATGAGCTAAGTACTTTTTATTCAGTTCTAAGGGATGTTGAACCTTATTTATAATTAATGGTTAATTGAGTATTCATTATTTATTCCTTCTCACATGAAATTCATTCTTGATGATCTAATTTACTTTCTGAATGCTATTTGGCTTAACTGATTTGATTTCTGCAGGATTGAGTTGGTTAACGAATATCATATGCTAGATCAAGGAATAATATTACGTGTAATTGATATTGTTTCTAATCACAAGTAGTAATTAGTAATATCTGATTGTGGACAAGCTTTCGAGTATTGCTATGATTATCAGAAGACAAGTTAAACAATCTGAGCTTATGTGTTTGTTACTTGGAATAGTCTAATTCCCTAATTCTTAATGCTGCTATTATATTAAATCTAGAGAGCTTGTTCTAGGTTATATAATTGTTAGAATCTTGTGAAGAGCTTGTTTCATTGAGTGACAATCTAAGGAGAGTTTCGGGTAGCAGAGCTTGTTGTTACCTAGGGCTATTAGTTTCATTGAAGGGTAAATAATGTTACACTTGATTAATTTATTATTGTAAAAAGGTGATACTGAACTAAAGAACTGAAGATTTTTGTTCATTGTTTATTCTTATTACTTTATTCTTGTTAATTTAGTTAATTAATTAAAAATCCCCTTTTCATTAGAAACCATAGGATAAATATAAAATAAATCACTCTCTGTGGGATCGATCCTTGCTTACTATTGTACTAATTATTTAAATTTGTAAAGTGAAAGTGAGGTTAATTTAGGAGTGTAAACGACAGCTCCCAAATTTTGGCGCCGTTGCCGGGGAGTGTTATTTGTTTTGTTTATTCTTTGTTTTCGTTTATGTTTATTATTTTCTTTTTGTTTTTGTTTTATGACTCAATTCTCTAACTTTATCGACTTAAATTTTGATCAAGAGATAGAGAAAATTGCAAATATAAAAGAAGCACTTGTTCCATCATTTGAAGTGGAAGATATGGCGGTGCCATAAAATAACAGAACTTTGAAAGAACTGGCTACTCTTGATCTGACTCAACCATCTTTTTGTATTGAGTATCCTACTTTAGATGTTGCTTTTGAACTTAACTCTAGACTAATTCATCTTTTGCCTACTTTTTGTGGTCTTACAGGTGAAAATCCATATAGGCATCTAAAGGAGTTCCATGTGGTGTGTTCCACGATGAAAGCACAAGGAGTGGCAGAGGAGTAGATCAAGCTTAGACTTTTTCCATTCTCATTAGCAGATTTGGCTAAAGACTGGTTATACTATTTACCTTCAGGATCAATACGATCATGGACTGATATGCAAAGGTTATTCTTGGAGAGGTATTTTCCTGCATCAAGAGTTACCGATATAAGAAAGGAGATATGTGGAATCTGGCAGTTCAATGGAGAGAATCTCTATGAGTATTGGGAAAGGTTTAAGAAGTTGTGTTCCAGCTGTCCACCTCATGGAATAGATGAACATTTCTTGATCCATTACTTCTATGAGGGGTTGCTACCAATGGAAAGAAGCATGATTGATGCAGCAAGTGGAGGAGCACTGGTAGACAAGACTCCAGAAGCGGCAAAGAACTTAATTGCAAACATGGCAGCTAACTCACAGCAGTATAGAACTAAGATGGATCACACACCACAAATGGTAAATGGGGTAAGCACGAGAGACTTGGAGCAACAGATTTCTGATTTAACTTTTTTGGTTCGACAAATGGCTGCAAGGAATAAGCAAGGTATTCAGCAAGCTCAACCTCAGTACCACACAGAAAATCAAGAAATACTTGTCAATTCTGGGACATCTATGGAGGATATGTTCAAGGCATTCATGAACCAAACACAACAGTTCATGAGTCAGACACAACAATTTCAGCAAGAGACAAGAACTTCTGTTCAAGATCTGAGGGACCAAGTTGGTCAACTTGCAACCACTGTAGGAAGGTCACTTTCTCAAACTGTTGAGAATGTAAGTGCCATAACATTGAGATGTGGTGCAGAGGATCAGCAACAAGAAAAGTCAATACAAAGCAAGTCCGACCATAGTGAAATAGGCAGCAGTGATGTACTCAAGCACATATTTTCACCTCTTTCAGCTTATGAACTGAAACTACCTTTTCCCCAAGTTCTAACAAGGAATTGGAAAGTTGGAAAAAATTCAACGTGGTATAGAGAGTCTAATGAAAAATTCCTAGAAGAAATGGCGAATAGGGAACAAGAACTTAAAGATGATAAGGAGTTCACTAGTGGAAACCAATTGAATGTGCTCGAGACTACTACTAAATTTGAAGAAATCAGGTATTCAAAGTCTGAAAAGGATGACCAAGAGGTAGAGATGGAAGAATTAATAATTCCTGCAGATTTCTATAAGGACATAGATAATGATACTTTCCTTGTACCAGCAACAACACTGAATGATAAACACCATGGGGACCTTACACATGGAATTCGACGACGCACATGTCCAGTTCGGCATATATAAAGTTAATAGGTACCTTGGTAATGTTAATTTTATTTTTGCTAGAGATGATGTTGACTCTATAGTGCAGGAATCTCTTGAGCAAATATACAAGGAGGATTTGAGGGCTGAAATAGAGCAAAATCAGGATCTGAAGGATGCTCCTAATGAAGAATTGAAATTATTACCAGTCCACTTGAAGTACACAAGTCCAATTACATAGGATGAGAAGGATGATGTCAAGCCAATGACAATAAACAAGGGCAGCTGCTTGGGAGGCAACCCAAGATCTCAGATTTGATTTTTCTATCCCTTCACTTTTTAGTTTTTTTATTGCATGTTAGCTAGTAGTATTTTCTTCTTTGCATGATTTTCTTACATTGGGGACAATTTAAGGTTTGAGTGTGGGGGGAAGATTTAGGTTTTTATTTTACTTAGGAATATTGATCCGATTTTGATGGAGAATTTGAAAAAAATTAATGCTTTTGAAATTTTTTTTAAAAAAAATTTTGTTTCATGATTCTATTTGCCTATGTGTTAAAAGGTTAAAGTCAAAAATTGAAAATTAATACTAAATTTCAAAAATCTATTTAATGCTTAGTTGGTTAATGAATGATGAAGACTAAGCCATGATCCATAGTAATTGATTTGAATTGAATTTGTGATTCATGAGTACTTGAATACGAGAAACATGTTTATTTGGCTAAGTTATTTGTGGAGTTGTCTATGTGCACTGATTTCATGACTTAGAACTGTTTAACTTGCTTATGTTGTTGCAGAACTATGTGAAAAAAAATGATAAATGAAAAAAAAAGAAAAAAAAAAGAAAATTAAAAATCTGCTTCAATGTCCATTGTGCGAAATAACTGGGTATGTAAGCCTCGGGAAGCATCGGTATTCCCGCTGAAAAGTGCGATGGATAAAAGCAGCTTGACTAGTCGACTTTTGTGGCCTTTGTTACTTGAATAAGTAAGCCTTATGGGTGTCTCTACACCTAGCGCTCTAAGATCATCTGGTTTGGGAGTTGTTGGTGGAAAGTTCGCTAATGAGTAACTCTGAAAAGCCTAAGAAAAGGAGACATTGCACATGTCAAGAAAAAAAAATACGAGAAAAGCATGAAAATACATTCATCTGTGCTAAAAAAAAGGGTTCTATGAAAAAAATTAAAAAGCAAAAAAAATTTGTTCTTGGTTGTGAGTCAGTGTGCACGATTTTTGCTCCATGGTAACTAAATTGAGTAAGTATGTAAATTTTGGAAAAGTTTCTTATGTGGTTACAATTTGGTTTAATGAAATTCATTGGTGAAATGGTAAGGTTGGTAACTGTGAGTTAATTGATAAGTCATTAATTAGATTTTTACAAATTTAGTGTTGATAGTCATGATTTGTACCTTGAAATCTTTTGACATTATGATTGAATAGAATTTTTTTTTGAAAATCAAATTTTTGGTTTACACGAGGACGTGTAAAAAGATAAGTGTGGGAGAATTTGATGAGTATGAAATATGTTATATTTTTATTCCTTAATATTTAATCTTTTGTATTTATTTTGTGCCTAAATAAACTCATTATTCTTATATTTTTATTTTAGGTATAATTGAAGGGGTTTCATGATTCTGAAAATAAATTGGAGGAGGTTTACGGGATTCCTAGCAAATCAAGGTTTCAATAATTAGTATCATAAATGGATTTGGATTCACGTGGCAATGAATTTAAGCACATGACAATTATGGGATTTAATTCCAATTTCAAATCTGAATTTTAGATTCTAGAAGAATAGTTATTACAATTCTATTGTAATTAGGATTTCTTTTAGACTAAGATTTCTTTCCAAATTGAATTCTATTTCTTTATGGAAATTGGTGTAATCTGTAATTCCTTTTAGGATTTGGATTTCTACTTCCTATAGGATTTAGGACTTTGTCTAGCACTATAAATAGAGGATGAGAGTCAAGATTTTATTCATTCAATCATCTACTACATTCTCTCATCTACAACATTGGAGGATTGAAGACACGGGCTAAGTACTTTTTATTCAGTTCTAAGGGATGTTGAACCTTATTTATAATTAATGGTTAATTGAGTATTCATTATTTATTCCTTCTCACATGAAATTCATTCTTGATAATCTGATTTAATTTCTGAATCTTATTTGGCTTAACTGATTTGATTTCTGCAGGATTGAGTTGGTTAACGAATATCATATGTTAGATCAAGGAATAATATTACGTGTAATTGATATTGTTTCTAATCACAAGTAGTAATTAGTAATATCTAATTGTGGACAAGCTTTCGAGTATTGCTATGATTATCAGAAGACAAGTTAAACAATCCGAGCTTATGTGTTTGTTACTTGGAATAGTCTAATTTTCTAATTCTTAATGCTGCTATTATATTAAATCTAGAGCGCTTGTTCTAGGTTATATAATTGTTAGAATCTTGTGAAGAGCTTGTTTCATTGAGTGACAATCTAAGGAGAGTTTCAGGTAGCAGAGCTTGTTGTTACCTAGGGCTATTAGTTTCATTGAAGGGTAAATAATGTTACACTTGATTAATCTATTA
The DNA here is from genome assembly GCA_016801055.1 of Panax notoginseng. Classification (NCBI taxonomy): domain Eukaryota; kingdom Viridiplantae; phylum Streptophyta; class Magnoliopsida; order Apiales; family Araliaceae; genus Panax; species Panax notoginseng. Next base: position 41,472,213 of record CM029015.1, read on the forward strand.
TTGTAAAAAGGTGATACTGAACTAAAGAACTGAAAATTTTTATTCATTGTTTATTCTTATTACTTTATTCTTGTTAATTTAGTTAATTAATTAAAAATTTCCTTTTCATTAGAAACCATAGGATAAATATAAAATAAATCACTCTCTGTGGGATCGATCCTTGCTTACTGTTGTGCTAATTGTTTAAATTTGTAAAGTGAAAGTGAGGTTAATTTAGGAGTGTAAACGACAGCTCCCATAAGGTGAGTCTATAGGCCACAGTTCTTACTCGGTTAAGGATTTCAAATGGGCTAATGAATCGATGATTTAGCTTTCCTCTCTTTCCAAATTTTGTAACTTCTTTCCATGGAGCAACACGTAATAACACATGATCTCCAACATTGAATTCCACGTCCTTTCGATGAAGATTATTATTATTATTATTATTATTATTATTATTATTATTAAAGTACTATTATTATTACTATTATTGTTATTATTATTATTATTATTATTATTATTATTATTATTATTATTATTATTATTATTATTATTATTATTATTATTATTATTATTAAAGTACTATTATTATTACTATTATTGTTATTATTATTGTTATTGTTATTGTTATTGTTATTATTGTTGTTGTTATTATTATTATTATTATTATTATTATTGTGAAAGAGAAGAAAGGAATATATGGGGGAAATATCATGTTTTGATATAAATATTAATCCTTGCAAGATTTTAACAGTTGACTCATGTTGCTCTAGCGGTCATATGATCAAAATTCCAAATGTGAGGTTGCGAGTTTGAATCCGTGCAAAAGCATTTTTTTGGGAAAAATTCAACAGGCGCCACTTCAGCAGCGGACACGTGTTAAATTATAATATTAAATACCACGTCAAACCTGCCACGTAGGCGCCACGTCAGCAGGTCAACGCACATGTGGCGTCTGGGGGTTCAAAGTCCAAATTTTCGAATAGAAAGGGGCTCAGTTTGCATTGACCGGAAGAAAGGGGCTCAATACCCGAATATCAGAAAAGTTCAGTGGTCGACTTTGCATTTAACCCATCTCATAAATACAATGCAAGTAAAAGGGAAAAAACTTAAGTTTTATATTCAAAATATTTATCTATATTATTAAGAGAGCATAAATAGGGGCAATTATTTTTTGAATTCTAATCTCATTATGGATGCCCCTAATTATTCTTTCCCACTAGTTTTTATTTTTTATTTGCACACACAATTGTGAAAGTTGTACGCCCTTAAACCAATTACATTGGATGTGATAAACATTTATTTGTAATTTTGTTCATTTATTAATAAAAGAATTTATTTATTTATTTAAATACAATCTTTATCCATATTTAATTAGTTGAATTAAATAAATGAGATAAACTCGTAGTTTTGGAGTAATGCTTTTAGAGTCATGATGATGATCATGCCGATGAAATCTAAATTCTAGATAGCTCGAAAACTAAAATGTTCTTAATTGTTCGATCACTAACGCGGGGTTACTGATTTCGGATAGATTAGTATATATTATGATTGCTCTATTGAAGAGGATGATTGATCTTGTGACGCCCCCAAAATAGGTATACTTCACCCATTCTGAGTCGCCAAATACATGGTACATAATACAAATACAAACTTAAATATACAACATGAGTTGTGAGTTTTAATACAAATATTGTCTTCTAGATAGTATTCAAACTCAAAATAAGTTCTCAATACATTTGTTATTGCACTATTTCACAGAATAGTGAGGACTACTAATGCAAACATCTGGACTGTCACTCCGTTCCCTGACTAATCCCAGCTATATTCTCATTTCCTGAAGAGAACAATGAAAGAAAAGGGTGAGCTCAACAAGCCTAGTAAGAAATATTATGACTAAGATAATGCCAAATAAATTATCGTTAGCCTTCAACAATGTTAAACTGATAAAATACAATAAACATCAAGTTTAACTGCAGCGGAACAAATAATCCATTAGAAGAGTCAAGTAGAGCATGATATCTACTATCTTCTATGATTTAAAAGAATTTATCATCAATTTTATCGCTGAGACTCAGCTTAATAAATAATCCACATCATCGAATCACCCTTGCACTACGACCAAAGATATTCATTAGTATCACGACCACAAATTATCCATGCACTACGGGCCAATGATATTTGTATTTTTATCAATGGTCATGATCATGCCAACAACTGTCCATCAATGCACTACAGGCCAATGATGACTTTTACCACATCATTTGTAACATTACGGTCATGATTATACCGAATAATCCCTAGTCATAATCATACCTAATCCATCTATGCACTACGGGCCAAAGATGACTTTCATAACAATATAAACATGAGGATGATGACAATGATATAAGAATTCAATTAAAAGAAAGTAAATGATAAATTTTTAAAGATTTATAATTTAATTTATCCAGAATTCAATAATGCCCAAATTGTCAACATGATACTGCTTTGTAGAGTAAAATTCAAGAATAATATTGTATCAAAAATGATTTGGACCGAAAAGAAATTAATTTTTATCATGAATAGTACCACGGGTGAATAGTAATCTAGTGAATAGTATCCCGTGAATAGTATTTTGGGAACAGTAAACCCGTGAATAGTACTTCGGCATGAAAAGTTAAAACTTATCAATAATGCTCAGAATAATATTTCCATGAAAAGATATTGGATGAAGCGCAAATATCAAGGATATTATACTAATTTCATGGAGTATAGAAGCCAAAACTTAACAAAATGAGTGTAGAATTCGAAATCTGAAACGAAATAATATTACTTACATACTACAGAGTATGGAAGAAAATATTATTTCATATGAATAATGAACAAAAATAATATCCCTTACCTTAAAAAAGAGAGTATTTCAACTGGTATAGCGGGGATAATCTTGAAGAAAACTTTCACTGTTTTCTACGCTCAAAGCTTCTTAAAACTCTAAAGAAATACGCTGAATATTATAGAAGAAAAATTCTCTGATTCTTGTGTGATTTTCAATTCTAATTAAGCATCCTATTTATAGGAAAATGGAAAGGATACTATTTGGACGCATAGTAAAGGAAAAGTCACGGGTGACTTTCGGCCGAATTTTCTTAAAAATTTTGATTTTACTATGCTGTACTATGCAATAAAATATTCTAATAAAACGAAAACTTTTAAATATATATATATATATATATATATATATATATATATATATATATATTGTAGACACTCGAAATTTTCTGCATATCTACATCACAGGAGCGCAGATTCGTCTTTTAAGAGGAAACCCTGAAAGATGGTTCATATCCATTTCAGATAACACCGGAGGAGCAGCTCGACCTCGGATACCACTGGAAGTAACAGCCTCAACCCCGGAACACACACCGGGAGTAACAATTCTAACCTCAGAGATAACCCCGAGGCCTGCAGTTATAATACCGGAACACAAATCGGAGAAGACCGTTTCATCCCGGAGATAACCCCGAGATGTTCCGTCTCAGTCCCAACACTGGGAATAGCATATTCCAACCTTGGATACAACCCCAAGCAAGGCAGTGGCAGTTCCGGAGATAACCCCGGAAATGCTTGTTTAAAATGCATGCCATCAGCTTCAACCTCGACGCTCACACTGAGGCACTCAGTACAAGACATGCACACCTCAGAGATGACACTGAGGACCATCAACATTTGTAGCAGTCCAATCTCAGCGATAACCCTGAGCAACGTCTGCTTTATCAGCCCAAACCGGAGATAACCCCGGTGAGGGGCAAAGTCGTCATCTCGCCAAATTGACGCCACATCATGCCGTCTCAACATTTCAGGCATACATTTCTACACAACAATATCCCATAAGAGCTCAGAATAACCAATCTTGAGTGACTATTGCGTAGGATAACGGATAGAATTTGAAGCTGAAGACCGGAGGGTATCGTCCCATCTTCATGACTTCATACAACCTCTAATCCCATGTCATTGCATAACTCTCAACAACGGCGGTCCGAAATAGGTCCTATATACCTCAGTTGGATGCCCGAATTATAATTCTAAAAGTTCGAGCGGACATCACGTTGCCTACGTGCACGTACTTCAAGACAGCGGGACCCGCAATGCCCGGGGTACCCCGGGCAGCCTCTGGTACACCTGCTGTCGAGCCGCAGGTACCTGCGGCTCCACCCTCTATAAATAGAGGGCTTGGGGTGGCCATTTTGTAAGAGAAAACGGCGAGGAAGCCCTGCCCAATTAGCTCTGTACTCACCCTAAACTGAGTGCTTTCTCATTTTAAACACTTGTGAGCTCACATATAGCTACTTTTGTACCTACTGAAGCCAGTGTTTATCTACTTTAAAGATATAGAAGTCTTCTTTGGTAGCCCACTGTAAGCCTTCTCACACACTTTAAAGCCTTTCTCTTCATCTTTGCACACACTGTTCTTCACATTGAGAGTCGTGTTGCGTTTGTTTGCCCGGACTTCGGTCCATGGTTTTATATCAGTTTGTATATACATATATACATATATATATATACACACACACACACATATATATATATATATATATATATATATATATATATATATATATATATATATATATATATATATATATGGACTAACATTATCGAGTTATGCCTCGATTGAGCCTAGACTAACATTATCGAGTTATGCCTCGATTGAGCCTAGACTTCGGTCTGGAGCGTTTACTTGCTTTTATATATATATATATATATATATATATATATATATATATATATATATATGAACTGCATGTCGAACTCTGTTCGATGAGCCTAGACTTCGGTCTGGAGCATTTACTGCTTTAATATATATATATATATATATATATATATATATATATATATATATATTTATATTTATATATATTAAATGTTATCGGACTTTGTTCGATGAGCCTGGATTTTCTATTCGGAGCGTTTATTTGCTTTCGTATATATATACTTATATATATGAACTGTGTGTCGAACTATGTTCGATGAGCCTGAATTTTACATCCGGTACGTTTACTGCTTTAATATATATATATACTTATATATATTAACTGTTGTCGGACTTTGTCCGATGAGCTTGGATTTTATATCCAGTGCGTTTATCGCTTTTATATATATATATATATATATATATATATATATATATATTTGCATTTCGTCCCACCTGGAGTTTACTTCGTGGTGGTTGACCGTTTTTACAGCTTTCTATATATTTCGTCCCGCCTGGAGTTTCCTCCGTGGTGGTTGATAGCTTTTACAGCTTTATTTACATTTCTGATCCCCCATGGAGGTGCTTCGTGGTTGGTGATCATGTCTGTCTATATATATATTTACAGCTTTTATATATACCTGTTTACTGTGTTTTTATTAATTGTGGCATCATGTGAGCCTAGGAATCATGTGAGCACAGATTCAGTCCACTGAATCTATCTAGATTTGGTTCCCGTGATGGACCTTTTCAGCTGTAAGCAGCTTGTAAATTTATCTGTGATGTTTGGATTTCCTCAGATGGTTTTCATACCCACGAGGAATTCAACACCTTTTTTGTACATTATTTTCATACAGATGCCTCGCATCTGTAAAATAAAATCAATCCAGCCGAATATTGAATAAAATGGAAGTATCAAAGGCCTCAATTACTATTGAGCACAAGGGTTTGAAAAACCTCTTTTCTAAAATATCACTGCTATATCTTGTTTAAAACTGAATTTCTACATAAATTCAAACCCTTTGTATATAGGTGCAAACGAGGCTTAGCACTACTTTCAAATAACAACACATTGACCCACACACACACACATTCATATAACAGTTTCTTGAAAAGTGGCAGTCACCGTGGTAACACGGATGTCGGGGGCTGCCTAACACTTTCCCTCCACATAAGCAAGTCCCCAGACCCTAAATGAATCTCGGTTTCACCGACCCGTTTAGCAGTGTCACATCACTGGGTCAATGTGCAAACCTTTTCTCAGTTGTGTTAGTACAACCAGTTAAAAAACCAACTGGCGACTCTTATAGTCCAATCGTCAACATTACACATGTCGAACCTTTTTCACGTGTTTTTTCAAACAAATCTCACATAAAATGAGAACACAAAAGAACAGGTAACGAAAAAGGGACAAATAAAAAACCCGACGTCGACAGGTGGCGACTCTGCTGGGGACTCCAGTAAGAGGACTTAACCTGCTATTACAAGCTTTTTAAAACTGGTGTATGCTTGTGTGTGGATATTGCATTTACATTTATGATGAATGTGTACGAATGCATATCTTTACTGCGATTAATGCTTTACACTATATCTGCCTGTGATATTAGTGCTTCATACATGTCATCATTTTCATATACGGTGAGACGCGATGTATGTGAATGTATGTTGTGTGGTCCCTCCACCAGGAGGCTATCCTGTCGGTGTTTTATTACTGGACTCATGGGAAGACTAATTTCCCGAGGCTCAGGAAAGGCACCACCCAAATTCGCTCCAGTTGAAAGACCGGATTAACTTCCTGTTGAGTAAATTACGATGATTTGGGAACCTTCATGCCGAAAAGCCGCGAGAGTAACCTAAGATAGGTTAGTATCTGATAAACCAAACGAGGAGGAAAGTCTCTTCATGCTTTCTCATTTCAAATTACTTGTAAAGCCAATTACTTGTAATTTACATTTCATATTCATCTCCATGTAATAAGAAATATGAAGAAATATGTGCATGTACATATTTACATTAACATGTTATCCTGTACTTCGAACAGCTAACATCCGTTTTGCAGGACAAAATTCCTAAAACGGACACATCACATAGCATGTTAACATTTACACCATCCCTAAAACTAAACTATGCCAGTTTTGTTACAGGGAAGCATTCGGACCTGTTACCTAGTCAAAGTCCAAAAAGGCCACAGGCCTACAACCAATCATGTCTTCATCTGACCAGTCTAATCCAATTTCTCGTGAAGAATTCAACGGATTAACTAAACAAATTACAGACTTGGCTGTTTTGCTTAAAGAACTACATCAATCTACTCAGGGTCTAAAAATACCCGTACATGCTGAATCCTCTACACAAGGAGGAATCCAAGGTCCTGATAAAGTCATTACAGTACCTGAACTGCAGTTGGATACAACCAATAAAAGTCATGATGCCGCCCATCTTACAAAAGATCCAGACACCGGTGACATCAGAAAGAAAGTTCTTCAAATGGAAGAAACCCTGCATTCTATCAAAGGAATTGGAGCACACGGGAGTGTTTCATATGACGACTGTAAGACCCCGAATTTTATGAAATAAAAGTATGCAATTTTTCTTATAATTACTATTCAGTAAATAGTTAAATTGATAAAAGTTTAAAGTTATGGGTGAAATATGAATTTTTTTTTTCAAAATAAGCAAGTGGTTATAAAATAATCATTGTTGTCGGGGAATATTCGTTTGGTCGTGGAATATTCTTTCTGTCGGAGAATATTCGTACGACGGCGCAGCTATTTGTGGGCCCCATAACGAATAACTGTCGGGTGAAGGAAAACGACAAATTTGAGTTTTTACAAATAACGGCGTAGTTGTTACCGTTAACATTGTTGGAATACCCGGTGGTTAAAATACAGTAATACGCGTTATTGCACAGTAACACACGGTATTGCATAATATTTTTGAAATTATTGATTCTTACGTAAGAAGGCACTACTCAATAATTGTTACAGTAGTTACTGTTCAATATTTTATTTTATTGATTCAATAATTGTTGCGTTGATATTTTATATTATTGTTGTTTCAATAATTGTTGCTGCACAGTATTTTCCTTTATCAGATCAATAATTCATATTATTTGAATAATATTATTAGATAACATTATTGTCAATGTCTAGAAAGTTCTGTCTAAGGAGAGGTTTGGTCATCTAATTGCGCGCCAGTAAGGAGAAATTCTTATTGGAAAGCCCCCTCTTTCCTGGGAACGGCCTGGTTGTCATAAATGTGATTCTGTAATATTATTTGTGAATAATTAATTATTGATTCATATGATAAGGAAATATTTATATTATGTGGATATAAATGAGGGATATATTTTTGTGGTTAAAAATGAAGGAGTTAATGTTGAGGTTTTTATCAGTATTTTTGTCGGAATGGAGGTATTAAAAATCAGGGTTTTTGAGATATTTTGCGGGGGTTATAATTTTTAATCCGACCGTTGGATCGTGGTAATTTTTGGATATGTTATACATATATAAGTTGAGTATATGTCCATAAATTTTGAACCGTTAAAAATGAACGTATGATTTGTTATGAATTTTAAGAGGTGGCTGATTCGGAAATCAGGTTATAAATCATTTTTGGTGGAAGATTCTAGAATTGGTGGGCCCCACTTGTGGTTGGTGAAGAAATGTGCTGAATTATATTTCAAATGTGGTGGGTGGGAATAGTAGCAGGTAAAGCCATCAGGTTGCAGGTCAAACCTACCAAAATTTTCCTATAAATAGAGGGCTAAGTTAGAATTAAAAATCACACCAGAAACATAAGTTTTCTCTCTTTCTCTCTCTAGATTATTGAGTGTATTTTGTGAGTATTTAGATACTTGGTGAGTTGCTATTCATCAGTGCGAGTTTCCTTCAGCGTCATATCCGATATCCAATCTGAAGTGCTGCTCTTTGAGATAAGGGATAGTAAGGGATAATAAGGGATTTTAAGGGTTGTTATGTTTTTCAATTTCGTAATTTTTCTGAACTTCAAAAATTCTGGAAAATTCGTTATGGGGCCCACAAATAGTTGCGCCGTCGTACGAATATTCTCCGACAGAAAGAATATTCCACGACCAAACGAATATTCCCCGATAACAATGATTATTTTATAACCACTTGCTTATTTTGGAAAAAAAATTCATATTTCACCCATAACTTTAAACTTTTATCAATTTAACTATTTACTGAATAGTAATTATAAGAAAAATTGCATACTTTTATTTCATAAAATTCGGGGTCTTACAATCTCCCCTCCTTATGAAATTTCGTCCCCGAAATTTACGTACCTGGTATTTCGAAGAGTTGAGAATACCTTGCTTCCATTTCAGATTCTATCTCTCAGATCATCATGATTTGTCCATTGCTCTTTTCCCATGATAACTTCATTTGGGTTCCTCATTTGTTGGAAAGTCATGACAACCGCCATCCCTCGAACTACTCGGCTTTGACTTGTCTGGAGCAGCATTTGGCGTCATCATTACCGTTGGAATATACCTTTCTATAGGACATATTCCTCCCTTAACTGCCTCTTCGTACTCCTCATTCATGATCTGAATCATCAATCTTCGATCCATATCGGATTCAGGTTGACCGCTATGTACAGGGTAATTCAAAACTCGATGTTGGGTTCTCCCAATTGCTTTCCAAAAAGAGAAATTCATATCATCTATTTTAGCCTCAAACCCTCCAGTACCAAAAGGTGGAGAAGTCAAACCCCCTTCGAGTGTTCACACCCTTAGGGGACTCTCTCGAGAATATTCTCACTCTTCTGACCTCGTAGAAGAAAATCACGCATCTTCTTCCACCAGCCAGCCCTAATGGTAGGGGTTTTAATGCTGCTCAAAAATGTGCTTATCATGCCGAGGCACCTGGACATGATACTCAAGACTGTTGGGCCTTGAAGCATAAGATCCAAGACCTGATAGACAATGGTGAGATTGTGGTCACCAAACCCGATCAACCTCACGTTCAAGACAACCTTCTTCCTCCACACAAAGAGGAAGAAGTCAACATGATTAATTAGAGCACTGGACAAATTTCCAATTCTAATGGTGAAGCATCCCAGATCATAAAAGACGGTGTTGACAAATAGGATTATGCCAAGTTTCAGTTCTCAATGGAATGAAAGATAAAAGCTCTTTGCAAACAAATTGAGCAATTGGCCAAACTGGTGACCTACCAGCATCAAGTCACACGCCAATTAATCAGCCAGAAGAATGCTAGTCTCCTTCCTCTTGTCATGAATATTCCCTGTTCACCTCCAGAAAGTGGAACAATGGAGGACAAAGTGGCAAAGAGAGCGAATGCCAAAGCTCGTCGAGATTTTGCCAACAGAAGGAAATTTACATATCTGGGTCAACCTATGGAGGAAATCCTTCAAATGCTAATCAATGAAGGAAGGATTACTTCCTTCTTACCTCCAATCAATCCCCGTTTAGGACGGTTTAATGCGGATGGAGTATGTCAATATCACTCCCATTCTCGCGGTCACATCACAGAAGAATGCTGGGCACTCCGCCACCTTATCTAGAATCTCATTGATAGCAGTGTCCTGCAACTAGCAGATGATGATACTATGCTACGGAGAAGTGAAAATACCTATCCTACTAAATGGAAAGGATTGGTAGCAGTTATCTCCACTGAGGCTGATGGCATTGTCAAGCCACGCCCTATATCTACCATTCAACTTAGAGGAAGCAACAATCCTTTGAAAGTGGCTGCTCTAGAGCCAATCAACTTACCCTTCCGACCACAATATCCTGTTGTCAGCTTACAGAAAGTTCCTTAGAATTATGGAGAAGCTGAAGGATCCACTTCGCATACAACTGCTGCAGTGTCGAAGGAGAATCCACTGTATCTTCCCCCACAGGTGATGAAGTCTACCATCAAATCAAAGGGGAAGATTCCCATGGAGAAGATTGAAAAATTCCTCCGTGCCATGGGTCATAATGAAGCCAAGGTGGTTTTAAGCTTAAGAGAAGCTCCACATCAAATTTCAATCTTGGACTTGGTTTTAACTTCTGAGGATCACAAGAAGATTCTACTGAAGGTTTTGGAAGAAGCCTATTTACCAACATCAGTGGATGTGGAAAAGTTTCAACATTTGGTTGATCACATTTTTAACAACAATGTGATATCCTTCACTGATGATGACATACCGCCCGAAGGGACCGGCCATTGCAAGCCATTACACATCGCGGTCTTGTCCTTTGGATATATGCTAGCTGGAGTCTTAGTAGACGGAGGCTCATCTTTGAATATCTGTTCATACGCTACATTGTTGAAGATGAACATCAATCTCAATCGAATCCGAGTTAGCCATACGATCATCAAAGCTTTTGATGGATCCCGCCATAATTCGGTCAGAGAGATTGAGCTACCAATTGAGATTGGTCCCCATACATTATGCGTGTCTTTCCACGTACTCAAGATAGATTTGGGATACAACCTGCTCTTGGGAAGACTGTGGATTTATATGGCTGGGGCAGTCCCCTCCACCTTTCATCAGCAACTGAAATACATTATCAACAATAGCCTAGTTACAGTCAATGCTGAACCGAAATGCCCTCAACAAGGTGACATATCGTTCATCAATTTTAATTCCGATATTAAGCCGGTCAGTTTCCACACTTTGGAAGTAAGAAACCGTCAATTTCATGCCTTGGGAACGCCATTGCCCGTACCCAAGATCTCTGCCGATGTAATGTTGGCTACTCAAGAAATGATGTCTTTGGGTCATCAGCCAGGACAAGGGCTGGGTAAAGATCACCAAGGTATCAAGTACCCTATCCAAATAGTCAGTTAAACTGGGACAACTGGACTAGGCTATTTTGCCAGTTCTAGTCAGAGGAATCCTCATAAGCATCAGTAGATTCCTTCAACTTCAACCACACGGCGTTTATCTTCGCCTTCAAACGCTGAGTCCGCACAACCTCCTATAAAGGTGCCAACCAACGTGATGGCTATGCTATTTCCCAAGCCAGTGCCTTTCAAAGCAAAAGAAGTCTTTGTTCCAGATCCCAGAGTGGAGGAAGAGAAACAAAGAATCAAACAAAACGTCGTTCGGATAATGTCGGGCATGCGCATCATTATTTATGATGAACATACAAACAGATATACCCCAGACGATGATTGCTTAGACGTCATGGTCATCATTCGGGAAAAGGAGGACGATGACAGCCCCTCCATCAATGCAGTCCACTAGGACTTTATCCTTGCCAATTGGAGCAGCACTCCTTGCATTGGTCGATAAGGGTAAAATGGGCAGGACTTTTTTCTGCCCTGTAGATACAATAACTGCTTACTTTTCTGTACAGTATTAGCAGTTGTTTTGTCCATATATGCTAACATTTTATATGATTAAATAGTTTCATATATTCAGGACTCTGAACTTAGAGGTGCCTGTACTTGCTGATAAGTTGCCTCTTCTCCACAAGGATTGTAACTTTGATGAAAAGTTGGACTCAGACTTGCTGGAAATACAAGAGGACATTGAGGTACCATCGGAGATCAAAGAATGGGTCGAAGACAAGCCTAAACCCAACCTTGATCAAACCACCTCCTTTAATCTTGGAACCTTAGAAAACCCTAAGTTAATCCAGATTAGTTCAGACCTTACCCCAAACCAAAGGAATGACATGGTTACGTTACTAACCCAATTCCAGGATGTGTTTACATGGTCTCATGAAGATATGGTGGGTTTGTCCACTGACATTGTTCTTCATCGCTTTCCCATTAAAGAGGTTTTTAAGCCAGTCAAGTAGAAGCTCAGGCGATTAAAACGTGAATGGAGTTTAAAGGTGAAAGAAAAAATTGTGAAACAATTTCAAGTTGGCATTATCATGGTGTCCACATATCCTGAATGGATATCTAACATCGTTCCCGTGCCTAAGCCTGGAGGAAAGGTACGAGTCTGCGTGGATTATCGGGATCTGAATAAAGCTTGCCTTAAAGATAGATTTCCCGTGCCCTTTATCCACATTCTCATTGACAATACTGCGTAATACGGCATGTACTCCTTTGCTGATTGCTTTGCGGGGTACCATCAGACCATGGTTGCTGAGGAAGATCGTGAGAAAACTGCTTTCATCACTAATTGGGGAACCTTTTGCTACCTATCAGAGAGCTATGATGGCTCTTTTCCACGACATGATGCATAAAGAGATTGAGATCTATATGGATGACATCATTGTCAAGTCTCGGAAGGAGGAGGACCACTTAGACCATCTTAGAAAGCTATTCAACAGGTTGCGCAAGTACAACTTGAAGTTGAATCCAGCCAAGTGCGCCTTTGGCGTTAAATCAGGCAAGTTGCTAGGATTTCTAGTCAGCCACAAAGGAATTGAGCTGGATCCTACCAAAATCCAGGCCATTACGGAAATGCCTATTCCTCAGACAGAGAAGGAAATACGGGGATTTTTGGGAAGAATCAACTTCATTAGCCGATTCATTTCTCAACTCACAGCAACCTGTGAGCCTATCTTCAAGCTGTTAAGGAAGAACTCCTCCATGAAATGGAATGATGAGTGCCAGAATGCCTTCCTTACAATTAAAGAGCAGTTAGTAAAAGCTCCTATTTTGGTACCACCCAGGGATGATGTTCCCCTGTTCATGTACCTGTCCGTCAGTGACAATGCCATGGGCTGCATGCTAGGACAAAAAGACGATAGAGGCTGAGAACGAGCTATCTATAACCTCAGCAAAAGATTCAGCAGCAGTGGACACAAGTACACTCTGATTGAGATGACTTGTTGTGCTTTAGCATGGGCTGCCATGAGGTTACAACATTACCTCCATGGGCACATAACCCATCTCATATCCTGCGTGGATCATCTCAAATATGTGTTCAGAAAACCCATACTGAATTGTTGGCTGTCCAGATGGCAGTTGATCCTACAACAATTTGACATTGTCTACGTGACTGAAAAGTCCATTAAAGGTCAAGGAATTACGGATCAACTGGCCGCCGCGCCTTCAGAGGATTTTAAACCCTTGGAAACATACTTCCCCAATGAAGGGGTAATGGCAATTCAGCCACAACATCAGTACGATACACGCCAAGCATGGAAGACGTATTTTGATAGAGCTGTTAATACGGAAGGTTCTGGAGCTGGAGCAGTTCTAGTATCCGATACGGGGGAGCAGTATCCCGTCGCCGTCAAATTGTAGTTTGTTAGCACCAACAACACAGCTGAGTATGAAGGCTGTATCATGGGACTAAAACTGGCCCGTTCAATGGGTATCAGACGGTTAACTATCTTTGGGTATTCAGAGTTGGTAATCAAATAATCCACAGAAATCTATCAAACCAAAGAGCTACGTTTGCTACCTTACCATCGACAGCCAAGCGTCACATTAGCCCTGCAAAAGGCACCAGCTTTGGACTCCTTGATGCACATACCTGACAAGGAACACATGCCAAGCGTCACATTAGCCCTACAAAAGGCACCAGCTTATGGGAACTATGTTGGAGAAGTATCAGATGAGCTACCTCCCATCCAACAACCTTGGTATCAGCATATCAAGGAGTACCTACGAGATGGATCTACACCCGCTGAGGCGAGCCTGACTGAACAAAGGCGGATTTATCGACTTGCTATAAAATTCTACCTGAGCGGAGATGCACTCTACAAGAGAGATGTAGGACTAGGTCTTCTCAGATGTTTAGACAAAGACCAAGCTCAGAGACTCATGGATGAGATCCATGGTGGAGTTTGTGGCCCACACATAAGTAGCCCCCTCCTTGTTAAGAAGATCCTAAGGACAGGACATTATTGGCTATCTCTCAAGGCTGATTGCTATGACCACGTCAGGAGATGTTATCAATGCCAAATTCATGGGAATGTTATCCATGCCCCTCTACGGGAGCTCCACAACATGAGTTCACCTTGGCCCTTCTTAATGTGGGGAATGGATGTGATCGGGTCCATCAAGCCCAAAGCCAGTAATGGACATCGATTCATCTTCACCATGATCGACTACTTTACCAAGTGGGTAGAAGCAGCCTCCTTCCCCAGGGTTACCAAAGAAGTCATCATTGCTTTCATCAGAAACAATGTCATTTGTCGATACGGACAACCAGAGGTAATTGTATCAGACAATGCTAAGAACCTCAACAACAAAATGATGGAGAAACTATGCAGTAAATTCCACATCGAACACCTTAACTCTATCATCTATCGTCCAAAGATGAATGGTGCCGTTGAAGCGGCTAACAAGAACATCAAGAAGATTATGCAAAAGATGTTCGCCAATCATAAAGGATGGCCTGACTTATTGCCTCTTACTCTGTTAGCCTACAGAACATCAATGCGCACTTCAACTGGGGCAACCCCATACGCATTAACCTATGGGATGGAAGTAGTACTCCCCATAGAAGTAGAAATGGAATCCCTCAGAGTGTTGATGGACGCTCAGCTGGATGAAGATTAATGGGTACAAGACAGGTATCACCAATTGTCTCTAATAGATGAAAGGCGAACAACGGCTATCTTCCATGGTCAATTATATCAACAAAGGATCGCCAGATCCTACAACAGAAAAGTCCGGCTACGGCAGTTTAAACAACATGACTTGGTTTTGAAGAAGATCATTGACAACCAAGATCAGTCTAAGGGAAAATTCGCTCCTAACTGGGAAGGCCCATTTGTTGTCAAGGAAGTATTGACAGGAGGTGCTCTCAAATTGCAGGAAATGGACGGCGATGAATTTCCACAGCTCATTAACTCGAACACCGTGAAACGGTACTACGTCTGAAGTTACCATCAAGCAAGCATCCTGGTGTTGGATCATCAGATCACCGGTCATTTCGGTTCTTTAACCCTTTACCACATACAACTCTTTTCCACACTTTGCCCCTCAGGGAAACACACTCTTCCAGCCAGCAGCCTGGCTTTACTGCCCTCATATAACTTAGGTCATCCCATCGCGGATTGAATCTCTCGCGTTTGCAGTTTGGCTACCCAAACATGGGATCAAACTCTTTATACCTGCAGTTTGTCCTCAACTAAGGTTCAAACTTTCTCTTCTTCGCAGTGTATCCTGCACATGGGATCACTCTTTTCAACTCACCCTGAGGGGTGAACTATGTCGACCTGATCTCCTTGATACACGGGAGTACGTAGGAAACTATATTCTATATGGCCCGGTCGCAATAAACAAAAAACAACAAAAACATTTCTACCCTTCTCTACAAAAAACAAAAACCACAAAAACATTTCTACAACCTTATTCATCAATAAAGCTTCTACACCCATCTGCTTTTTATAAACAGCATTGAACCTCTTACACCAGGTTCGAACTACGCAGACCTGATCTCCTCTTCAATAGGAGTACGTAGGCAGCCATTCATGGTTCGGTCTAACCCCCTACCAAAACACAAACCTTTGTCAACTGGTACTGGGATCAAACTTCAATTCATCACATTTCATTGGCTTCAAACCAAAGGGATGGAATTACCCAACCTCTCCTCGTAAATATGAGATTCGACGACCATCTAAGCTGCGGTTGTTGCTCAAAGAGCAATACTAATTCATAAGAGATGGAATTAACTAGGCTTCTCCTAAATAGGAGTACTGGTGACCATCTGTGGTGCGGTCAATCTCAGAGAGGAAAGCCACAATCCTCTCCACATTTCCATACAGAAACCAGTCCCAAGACACCAAAAAATGGTAGGGATACATACAGATCCATGATCTATTCTGAACTATCCAGAGACAACTCAATTCCATCCAGCAAGGAGGAATTCAGAATACATCAAGATCACAAGTCCTGAAGTAGCAGGCAAATATCAAGCAAGTATTCAAGCATATCTAAAAGGGAAGTGATCAAAAATATATTTCCCTGCTATATATATAATGCTGTTTGATATACATAATGTAAATTGTACATGACAAAATGGCTAAGCTAGTCTGTACAGGAAAATAGAAGCCCATCTACAAATCGGGGTATATGCGAGCTAACAAGCCTAACATGGCATCCCTCTCCGAAGAATGAGGCAAAGCTGTGGTCTCCTGTATAAGGATATCCACACGACCCAACAGATCTGCAACCATCTACATGGTGACCATATGCTCATCAATATATGTGCTCACCTCTGTGATCATGTCAGTGGTAAGGGATCTCACTGCAGTACTGTCTATGACGGCAACATCCCGGGCAGATATAGTGCTATCCCGCTCAATTATCACTGCATCTTTGGCTGATCTAGCCTCATCCCGCTTAACAACAGCAGCATCTCTACGAGCCAATGCCTCGTCCCTCTCTAATAGGGTTGCGTCTCTCCCATCAAGAGTTGTCAACATTAGGGATCTAGCCTGATCTCTCTCAAAGGTCATCAGATGAGGACTCTGCTCAAGGTACTGTGCTGAATGCTGAATCACGACAGTGCTAGTACTGGGAGAATCTAAAGGAAATACTGGCAACCCAGTAGATGGCTCCTCCTCGGTGTGAGAATCAATGTCCTCCATAGGCTCTCCACCATTTGAGTCAATACTCGGCAATGTGGATACTACCTCAGTCGGTACAGTCTCTATGTCCATGCATGAGGAATACTTTGCAGAATAACCTGGATGACTAATGGAGAAAGCGGCTATCTCACGCTGATCCCAACATGTATACACATGGGATCGGTCCTCTGCTGAAAGATAGCGAGAAGCTAAACGCTGTCCCAGCGCCCCCTCGAAAGGATGAAAATCCTGAAATTGGTCAAACTGCGACATCACGGCCAGTGGATGGTAAGTAGTCATACCCCTCAAAGCAGCCAGAGGGAGATAATCTATGCCCTGAGCATGAGTAATAAAGCTATAAGGTGAGCTGAGCCCAGAGCACAACAATAAACTAAACGAATTTTCAATCCCAGCTAAGAAAGCGGACCAAGATGCAGCATCTGTACACTCTGCAGGCTGAAATGAATATGTCATGGCTATATCATGGGTGAAGCAATACCCATGCCGTCTAAAAGTGCCAATCAGTCTCAAGTGTGATATAAACCACACGTATAGCATGACCGAACTGCCCGTAAATACTCCTGTCGGATAAGTGCAGCAGTATGTAGCTGACCTCAATGTCTCGGCTATAATCATAGGTATGATGGTACGACCCTCCCTGAGAGCTCTCACCGCCATGATAACTCCTATGTCCAACTCGTCCATATCCAGTGGCATGTAGACATATGACAGTACGCACAATAGCAGTACATCCACCCTGGCCAGGCGCCAATGATCCTCCTGTGTGGTGAAATCCCCGGAATGTCGTCTATAACTATCCTCAGAGCTAAATTTGTCAAACAGAAAACACTGGGATATAACGTGGCCAGATGTCAACTCATCCTGCACCACTTTACGCCTCAATCCAGTGAGGGCCATGAACCGTCAACTCATGTCCCCCAAAGCCATATTCACTCAAGGTCTGTCCAGTGGCAGCATCGTTAACCGTGCATACTCCTCCAAAGTGGGAGTCAACTCCTGGGTCCCAAATCAAAAAACCTACCTCTCCGATACCCAGTGCTCCAGCATGCCATCCACGAATCCTGTGGGAACCTGAAACATCAACAGGGTCATAGTATGCTGTAATAAATGCTCTACGGTCGCCCTGTCTGATGGTGACATGCTATCATACCACGATCGCATACCAGATACCACCAATAATGGTGGGGTATGATCAATACGGCTAACAGTCGAAGAAGACATCTGCACGGGCCATGTCATAAGACCATCCAGGGGTCAATGCGGAATATCTCTGGACATACATACATATGCATAACATGATACATGCATAACAGATAATAGACGACAATATGATATAGGGAATAGAAAAATGTGCATACATTCCTAAGTATATCATCATCTAATACATCATCTCTGTACAACTACAAATACAGGGACATGGGGCACAGACGCCCTACTACTAACAGAGGCCTATCAAAAGATATAGCGAGAATGGGGCACAACCACCCAATAGCTAACAGAGGCCTATCGAAAGAGATAAACGAGAATACACATCAGAAGAAGACAATGGTGTCGATGTCCACATCATCAATCCTATCCACCTGATGTAACTCCTCCTGAGTCCCTGGATCTTTATCAACAGGGATATCAGGCCTATACAAAGGAGGATCTGCGCCGAAAAAACCAAATGGGACACTCGAGGGGCCAACTCCTGAGCTGGAAGGATCGAATGAACCTGCCTCTACCGAATCTCTACCCAAATACCGGATAAAAATATGTGCCTGGTCCAACTGCCGGGTCAAACTATCAATCTGTGTTATATGAGTCAGATTTTGGACATAGGCTAACCAATCCGTCATCATCACGGATCCTGGAACCATATCCCCCATGAACTGAGTGGCGCGGGTCTGGGCTCCAATAGTACGAGGGATCCACCAGCGCTGGAATACGTCCTGAGTGCAAGGATCCTCTGATAATGCAAAACCGTCAACACCCAACAACGGGATATCAATGACGGGTGACTGTGATACAGGCCAATAACGCCTGGCAGGAGGCAAGATCGGTATACGAATCTCCCCTGTGGTACTCCTAATAGCACGCTCTCCTAGAAAGAGCTCCCATCCTCCATCCATGAAGAGAGAAACTCTCCGGGTGGAAATCACGTACTCGACACTAGTCGGGTATCCATCCTCAAATTCAATGGCCAAATGCTCCCTAGAATAGGGAATCCATGTGATAATGTCAGCTGTCAACAACTCTAGCTGCAAATAGCAGTGAGTGAAACCCTCAGCTACAGGGACCTCCGCCAGTATGGAATGATGCCATCGCCGTCCTCGTGGGTAGGTATCCAATCCTAACACACTCACCGGACGTAAACATGGGAGCCTCTCATAGGCCCAAAACTGCCAACACAAAGGCAAACATCTGCTGTCAGTTAACACTCTTAACCTATACATGGTAAATGATAAGAAAAATACTTACCAGCAGAAATGGGTAAAATCCTAGTCAAGCCTCGGTCAAGCCCTGTGAGCGCATACGCATGCCCCTGAGGAAATAGGCAAAGGTGTAGGAACCCCAATCATACTTTCTAATATGGTCCACATAACGTGTGGCGCTGATCAAAGCAAACGACACCATAGAGGAGTTATCTGCTCTGAAGCAGCCTCTAATGATCATTAGGAACAATCGCCGAAGAATGCGATCCTTGACTCTGACATCATCTAGTATGGGCTCGCTTAACAGCCCACTCATAGCATCTATGCTCAAAGGACCTGCGTGGACAGTCCGGCCTTTGAGTGCCTCCGCCAGAACTCCTAACAAGGATCTGACGGCAGTAGGGGTAATATCCGCCGTGTAAGGCACTGACGCCCCTCCAAACTCTATACCTGTGATAAATCGCCAATCCATCGACGTCATCATCACCTCACAGTCTAGTAAATGGAGTGACCGAGTCTGGTGAAACCACCGCTCAGACAATGCCCTGAGGTAACCCCAGGGACAGCGACGGGGAAGGATGGAAAAGAATGCTCCAAAACCCCAATCATGCACAATCGCTCTATAGTCAAGATGAAGAGCCTGGTACATGGAGTGAATGCTGAACTAGTTCCCTCGAGGCTGTGTAAAGCCAGAAACCTGCAAGATGCAGATCAACGTCAGAATCCTTTACTCCTCACAAATAGGAAAGAAAGAAGATCAAGGTCTAACGTCATACCTCGTTAGCATGCAAATACATCGAGGGATGTCTACTCAAGTCTCCCAGAAGCTCTGGGTTTGCTACCTGAATACTCAAGAGCTCCCTACGGGGAATATACGCAGCAGGAGCGGGGTCCGCAACCGGAACATCCTCCTTCTCATCCTCGGCGTCTGGCACATCAACCCAGACTGGACGTATCATCGCCTCCACCAACCGACGAGGCTGTTTAATGAAACGGGGTCGAGGTACTTCAAAAGCCCTCATCCGTACACCAGAAGTGGTCCTACAGGAACTACTCGGCTGATCCGGATCCACAATATCTGGACAACAGGTCTCCAAATCACCTCAGAAAGGGTGTGGTATCTTCTAACCTGGAGCTTTTCAAAATGCATTTAATAACTATCTGCATGCATGCATTATTTTAACATACATCCACAATAGAGTTAAAAATGCATGACTAACACAATGCCTACATTTTAGGAAAATTTTGCCATAGTTTCCTTTATAAATAGGACTATCCACATGCACATAGGCATGACTAGGTGGCCATTCAGTAGCACGCCTGCCCCACAGTCATATACATACTATGTGCAAAATCATCACATATAAGGTTAACCTCTATACCAGGAGTACTTTGCCTTCTCACCTTGTGCTCGAATGTCCTCAGATAGGATAAAAATAGCAGAAAAGGTGACAATTTGGCTGTCTCAAAAGTCAAAATTTTTCATATCATTATGTTCAACATGGTTTAATACTAACATTTACTATATTGAATATTTTTTATCAAATCATCTGTGCATACATAATCACTACTATGTGTTTAGATGTATTTCATGCGATAAGTCATTTTCTAACGGACAAAAATTGGAAAAAAGTACATACATACGTTACCAGGACAGTGTAGAACACGTGTACGGTGACAGAATTTGCAGAAAGACGTCCGAACTCAGCTGATCTGAAGAAGAGCTCTCAGATTTCCTTTACGGCGTAAGTTAAAAATGACTTATGAAAGTAACCTGCTGGTCTTTATGATATACGGTTGGCCGCAGGCTCATCTGCGGCTGTAACAGGTGTACCTGCGGCACCCCTACGTGGGTCCCACCCCTCCGGCTCGGTCCAATTTGAGTTGCAAAGGAGTTCTCGCAAGCTGAAAAGGCCAAATCAGGAATAAAAACGCTACATGATTGAGCAGAATAGCTTACAATCCTGGTTGAACCGTGGGTCTTCACATCATTCATTGGTATTGGCCCAACCACAGGGTACACTATGCTAGTGATATCACAGATGATACAAGTTATTCTCAGCAATACCTCACACAGGTCCAATTTCTCTCATTCAGGATCGTCATCCTACTTTGCCACAACAACCCCGGCGGAGGTCACAACGCGGTACATATGTCGAAGTACATAACCCCGACGGGGGTCACAACGCATTGTCATCCATTGATGTAAGTATCAATGAAGGTCAAGTAGCCTTGACGGTATTTCAGTCGATGGCAAGTAAACCCATCGAAGCATCGAGAGCTATTCGAGGATTTCATACTCGGGTACTCATATTCCCCAGCGTATCCCCGACGGGGGTTACAACGTATGTTCTGTTGACACACACATCAACGATGATCCAACACGTATCCTCGGTTGGGGTTACAACGCATGTTCCGTTGACACACACATCAACGATAATTCAATAACCTCGGCGGGGATCACAATGCATTGTCATCCATTGATGTACGTATCAATAAAGGTCAGGCAACCTTGACATCAGTTCAGCCGTTGGTAAGTAAACCCAACATTGCATCAGAAACCATCCGATGATTTCATCAGTTGATACACACATCAACAAAGTCCAAGCAGCCTTGGCATTTATCCCCTGTAGGGAGTTCATCCGTTGATCTACACATCAACAGAGGATCAAATGTATCCCTGGCGGGGGTTACAACGAGTGGTAAACCATTGGTTCACATGTCAACGAAGGTCAGGTAGCCCTGACAACATTTGCTGTTGGTAGTAAAACTAACAGAACATTGACATACTCTGGCGATACAAACCAGAAAAGGTCAACGTCATCAAGGAGGATTGATGTCGGAATATGTTATACACATCCTCAAACAGACAAAGCTTTATCCCTACAGATCTCTTACACATAAGAGGCACTTCTTTGGAATCAACTCTGTATCAAGGATTCAGGACTTTGGTGATAACCCCAACGTCAACGTCCTTAAAGAGTTGGATCGCACATCCAATTTGGTTATCATTGCCAAATCCCTAGTAGAAGCTACAAGGAGATAGCAATCATCCTCAGCATGTTAGGCGACAACCCCATACACATGCATCACCCAGATGCTTCATGTTATATTTCAAGTGTCTAGGATTCTTTATCCTATCCATGCATTGCATTGCATGAATATGATAAAGAGGGGCATCTGTAGACACTCAAAATTTTTTGCATATCTGACATCACAGGAGCACAGATTTGTCTTTTAAGAGGAAACCCTAAAAGACGGTTCATATCCATTTCGAATACCACCGGGAGGAGCAGCTCGACCCCGGATACCACTGGGAGTAACAGCCTCAACCCCGGAACACACACCGGGAGTAACAATTCCAACCTCGAAGATAACCGCGAGGCCTGCAGTTACAATACCAAACCACAAATCGGAGAAGACTGTTTCATCCTGGAGATAACCCCGAGATGTTCCGTCTCAGTCCCAACACTGGGAATAACAGATTCCAACCTTGGATACAACCCCAAGAAAGGCAGTGGCAGTTCCGGAGATAACCCCAGAAATGCTTATTTCAAATGCATGCCATCAGCTTCAACCTCGGCACTCAGTACAAGACAGGCACACCTCAGAGATGACACTGAGGACCATCAATATTTGAAGCAGTCCAATCTTAGCGATAACCCTGAGCAACGTCTGCTTTATCAGCCCAAACCGGAGATAACCCCGGTGAGGGACAAAGTCGTCATCTCGCCAACTTGACGCCACATCACGCCATCTCAACATTTTAGACATACATTTCTACACAATAATGTCCCACAAGATCAGAAGAACCAATCCTGAGTGACTATTACGCAATATAACGGATAGAATTTGAAGCTGAAGATCGGAAGGCATCATCCCATCTTCATGACTTTGTACAACCTCTAATCCCATGTCATTACGTAACTCTCAACAACGGCGGTCCGAAATAGGTACTATACACATCAGCTGGATGCTCGGATTGCAATTCTAAAAGTTCGAGCGGACATCACGTTGCCTACGTGCACGTACTTCGAGATGGCGGGACCCGCGATGCCCGGGGCACCCCGGGCAGCCTCTGATACACCTACGACCCAGTCGCAGGTCCACCCTATATAAATAGAGGGCTTGGGGTGGCCATTTTGTAAGAAAAAACGACGAGGAAGCCCTGCCAAATTTGCTCTGTACTCACCCTAAACTGAGTGCTTTCTCATTTTAAACACTTGTGAGCTCACATATAGCTGCTTTTGTACCTACTGAAGCCATTGTTTATCTACTTTAATGATGTAGAAGTCTTCTTTGGCAGCCCACTGTAAGCCTTCTCACACACTTTAAAGCCTTTCTCTTCATCTTTGCATACACTGTTCTTCACATTGAGAGTCGTGTTGCGTGTGTTTGCCCGGACTTCGGTTCGTGGTTTTATGTCAGTTTGTATATATATATATATATATATATATATATATATATATATATATATATATATATATATATATATATATGGACTAACATTATTGAGTTATGCCTCGATAGAGCCTAGACTTCGGTCTGGAGCGTTTACTTGCTTTTGTATATATATATATACATTTATATATATGAACTGCATGTCGAACTCTGTTCGATGAGCCTAGGAACGTTTACTATATATATATATATATATATATATATATATATATATTAAAGTAGTAAATGCACCGAATGTAAAATCCAGGCTCATCGAACATAGTTCGACACATAGTTCATATATATATATATATATATATATATATATATATATATATATTTACATTTCGTCCCACCTGGAGTTTACTTCGTGGTGGTTGACCGTTTTTACAGCTTTCTGTACATTTCGTCTCGCCTGATGTTTTCTCCATGGTGGTTGATAGCTTTTACAGCTTAATTTACATTTTTGATCCCCCATGGAGGTGCTTCGTGGTTGGTGATCATGTCTGTCTATATATATATTTACAGCTTTTATATATACCTGCTTACTGCGTTTTTATTAATTGCGGCATCATGTGAGCCTAGGAATCATGTGATCACAGATTCAGTCCACTGAATCTAGATTCGGTTTCCGTGATGGACCTTTTCAGCTGTAAGCAGTTTGTAAATTTATATGTGATGTTTGGATTTTCTCAGATGGTTTTCATACGCACGAGGAATTCAGCACCTTTTTTGTACATTATTTTCATACAGATGCCTCGCATCTGTAAAATAAAATCAATTCAGTCGAATATTGAATAAAATGGAAGTATCAAAGGCCTCAATTACTATTGAGCACAAGGGTTTGAAAAACCTCTTTTCTAAAACATCACTGCTATATCTTGTTTAAAACTGAATTTTTACATAAATTCAAACCCTTTGTATATAGGTGTAAACGAGGCATAACACTACTTCCAAATAACAACACATTGACCCCCCCACACACATATTCATATAACAGTTTCTTGAAAAGTGGCAGTCACCGTGGTAACACGGATGTCGGGGGGTGCCTAACACATTCCCTCCGCATAAGCAAGTCCCCGGACCCTAAATGAATCTCGGTTTCACCGACCCGTTTAGCAGTGTCACATCACTGGTCAATGTGTAAACCTTTTCTCGGTTATGTTGGTACAACCAGTTAAAAAATCAACTGACGACTCTTATAGTCCAATCGTCGACCGAAAAATACTAAACTGAAGCCCGAACCTCGTAACCGTAAATCGAATTTTTTTTTGGATATAACCGAATCATAAAAAATACCCGAATTAGTAAGAAATTTCGGTTTGGTTCGGTTATTCGGTTATATCCATTTTTTACTTAGTCTTAGCCCAAATTGTCAACATGAGACTGCTTTGTGGAGTAAAATTTAAGAATAATATTGTATCAAAAATGATTTGGACCGAAAAGAAATCAATTTTTATCATGAATAGTATCCCGGGTGAATAGTAATTGAGTGAATAGTACCCCATGAATAGTACTTCAGGAATAGTAATCCCGTGAATAGTACTCCGACATGAAAAGTTAAAACTTATCAATAATGCTCAGAATAATATTTTCATGAAAAGATACAGGATGAAGCACAAATATCAAGGATATTCTACTAATTTCATGGAGTATAGAAGCCAAAACTTAACAAAATGAGTGTAGAATTCGAAATCTAAAATGAAATAATATTACTTATATACTACAGGGTATGGAAGAAAATATTATTTCATATGAATACTGAACAAAAATAATATCCCTTACCTTAAAAAAGAGAGTATTCCAATTGGTATAGCGAGGATATTCTTAAAGAAAACTTTCACTGTTTTCTACGCTTAAAGCTTCTTAAAACTCTAAAAAACTACGCTCAATATTATAGAAGAAGAATTCTCTGATTCTGGTGTGATTTTTAATTCTAACTAAGCATCCTATTTATAGGAAAATGGAAAGGATACTATTTGGACGCATAATAAAGGAAAAGTCACGGAAGATGTTCGACCGAATTTTTTAAAAAATTTTGATTTTACTATGCTATACTATGCAATAAAATATTCGAATAAAACAAAAACTTTGAAATAAAAGTTTTCTGAGTCTCCAAAATCTTCTGAGTATCCTACTCAATCTGACTTTGATGCTCCTATTAACAAACAATTAAGAGTCATTAAAAAAGAGTTTGTTTTAGACTGGGATTCTCTTGTTGAAGATTTCAATTCTAAATCCAACAAAGTTAAAAGACACTTATTTAGAGATAATCACCCTACTGACAAAGAGCGTGATAAAATTGTCAATAGATGGAAAAGATTTATAAAAAATGAACAAATGAATATTACCTTTTACGATTGGTATGATTAATATCAAAGTAAATGTAATGTTATAATAAAAACACAATGGATTAAAGAAGATAAACCAAAAGTTTCTTCTTGTCATCCTCCTTTAGAAACTGTTCTTATTCCAGTTAAAAATACTTCAGTCATAGCTAGTCCTTTCAAAATTTCAGATTGCAGTAAAGATGATAAAAAAATTATTGAACAAAATAATTACACAAATCAATATCTAGCAACCATTGGAAAACAGTTAGATAAGATTGAGAAAAAGTTTGAAGAAACCACTATTAAAAAGCCAGATTCAAAGATTGAACAACCTTTAATTAAATTACCAGAAAATAGATATAAGTTAGGTTTACCTAATAAAGATAGTGAACTAACCCAGACTATTGATAAGTTATTTAAAAAATTAAAAACTGAAGCTAGTTCAAACGGCACTATAGCTCTTATTGATCAGATTCAATCTGATAATGAAAGCAATAGTTTTTCTGATTAGTCTAATGCATTTTCTAATCTTAATGATCAGCTGAAAAAAATTAACTGTTAGTAACACTAGCATTACCAGAAATTGGTATTCTAGACCAACTCCTTCAGATCTACAGTTCGAAGAGAGAAATCTAGATAAACTGTGAGACCCCAGATTTTATGAATAAAGATTTAAATTTCTCGAAATATTTTTTTTGAATATTATGGTGTGAATTTGATATAATGTTATAGTTGTGGGTAATATTTATAAATTTTGTAAAGTATGCAAGTTGTTGTATTATATTCGATTGGTCGGGGAATATTATTTTTGTCAAGAAATATTCGTACGATGGCACAATTATTGGTGGACCCCACAACAGAATTATTGTCGGATTGAGAAAACGACAAAAATATTTTATAAAAATAACGGCGGAAGTTTTACCGTTAATATTGTTGAACTACTCGGTAGTAAAAGTACAGTAATACGTGTGGTTGTATAGTAGCATACAGTATTAATTATTGATGGTTACGTGATAAGTCACTCAGTTTTGTTTTATTGGTATTATTAATGTAATAAAACAGAAAAACTTTTTATATAAAACAGAATACTTTTATAAAGTTATTCGTTTTATTAGGCTAATAGTAAATTTTTTTTATATTAAACAGAATACTTTTATTAAGTTATCTATTTTATTAGACAATAATTAGAATATATTATATTTTATTATGCATAGTGTTTGCATAGTGCCTTCATAGTGTTTGCATAGTAAAATCTTTTATAAAGTTATTCGTTTTATTAGATTATAAATAGAATATATTATATTTTATTTAAAAGATTTTGCTTTAAATATGGACCGTCAGATTAAAGTAAATCAATCTAAACCGTTCATGAGTTAATTACTATGCAGTCAATTTTTCTATAAATAGAAGCTCATTCCTTCATTATTTCTTACGAATTCACTGAAACTCTAGAGAGAGAAATTATAGAGAGAGAGAAGAAGAGTATTTTGCTACTTCACTACTCCGATATCAAGTTTCTTTTACGGTAAGAGATATTATTTGTTGTACCAGTAAGGGATATTATTTCTTTTGTATTCATGAAGAGAACTTCTGTTATTCCATTCTTTATTATTCTGTTGGAATAACCTGTATACGCGGACTACCCTATACTTGGTGAAATTCTTCTGTTATTCCATTCTTTATTATTATGTTGGAATAACCTGTTTATGCGAAGTACCGCATATATGGTGAAATTCTTCTATTATTCTGTTCTTTATTATTCTGTCGGAATATCCTATCTGTGCGTTTACGCCGGACCTGGTTCCATTATTTATTATTATGTCGGAATATCCTGTCTTTGCTTTTTACGCCGGACCTGGTTCCATTATTTATTATTCTGTCGGAATATCCTGTCTGTGCGTTTTACGCCGGACCTGGTTCCATTCTTTATTATTCTGTTAGAATATCCTGTCTGTGCGTTTTACGCCGGACTTGGTTCCATTATTTATTATTCTGTTGGAATAACCTGCCTGTGCGGTCTATCGCATGCATGGTGATTTCTTTTGTTATTCCATTCTTTATTATACTCGGTTAAAACTTTGACTTCTATACTCCATGAAATTAGTTGAATATCCTTGATATTTGCGCTTCATCCAGTATCTTTTCATGGAAATATTCTTCTGAGCATTCTTAAATTTTACTCTACAAAGCAGTATCATGTTGATAATTTGGACGTTATCAGTTCCTAGATAAATTAATTCTTGAACTTGTTTTATTGAATTCTTATATCATTGTCATCATCCTCATGTTTATATTTTGTTGAAAGTCATCTATGGCCTGTAGTGCATAGATGGACTTGGTATGATTATGACCAGGGATTATTCGGTGTAATCATGACCGTAATGTTACAAATGATGTGAAAAAAAATCCTCATTGGCCCGTAGTGCATTGATGGACAGTTTTTGGCATGATTATGGCTATGGATTCTCTTTGGCCGTAGTGCAAAGATGAATTATTTTATGGCATGATCAGGACCGCTGATGAAAATATGATTATCTTTAGTCGTAGTGCATAGATAATTCGTGGTCGTGATACTAAAGAATATCCTTGGTCGTAGTGTAGGGATGATTCGATGATGTGGATTATTTATTAAGCTGAGTCCCAGCGATAAAAGTGATGAAAAACCTTTTAAATCATAGAAGAAAGTAGATTTTATTCCCTACTTGACTCTTCTAATGGATTGCTTGTTCCGCTGCAGTTAAACTTGATAGTTATTATATTTTATCAGTTTAACACTGTTGAAGACTAATGATAATTTATTCTGCATTATCTTAGTTATAATATTTCTTACTGGGCTAGTTGAGCTCACCCTTTTGCTTTCATTGTTCTCTTCAGGAAATGAGAACGTAGCGGGGACTAGTCGGGAAACGGAGTGACGGTTCAGATGATAGCATTAGTAGTCCTCACTATTCTATGAAATAGTGTGAAAATAAATGTATTGAGGACTCATTTTGAGTTTGAATCCTGTTTAGAAGAAAGTGTTGTATTAAAACTCACAACTTATGTTTTGTCGTATCTTACACGACAGTTGTATAATTTAGTTTGTATTTGTATTCTGTACCATGTATCTGGCGACCCAAGATGGGTGAGGTATACCTATATTTTGGGGGCGTCACAGTTGGTATCAAAGCTTAGGGATATGATCCCTGGTTGAGATGTGAGACAAGAACTAGGAGGGGAGAGACGGGAAATTCCTTCGCTAGTATGACCTACCTAAGTTTATTTGGTATTTAATTGGTTAGTCAGAGTATAGAGATAATATGTGATATGTTAATTAACCCTTGTTTTGTGGCAGTATTTGAAAATGACATCTGAAAATGTTGAGATAAGCAATGGAGCACATGAGACCATTGAGTCTCCACAGATTAATAATCAGGACAATGTGCAATAGGATGGCGATAATCCTCCTGTAAACAACATCACTGATCAATTGGCGAATGACGGTACATTTAGGAGTTTTTTAGAATTCATGCAACATCAGGCGAAGGCGGCTCCTGTTCATAATACAGGTAAAAATAATGGCAACCCACGGTTGGTCACCGCTAAGCAGTTCAAGGAGCTGGGACCACCGGAATTTTTGAGAAAGCCAGAACCACTTAAGGCGGAGACGTGGTTAAAGCAGATCACCAAGATATTTGATATCTTGGGATGCTCAGAGGAGCAAAAGGTTCCCTTTACCACCTTTATGTTGCGTGAAGAGGCAGATTACTGGTGGAAATCTGTAAAACGTAGCCAGCCTGACGCACTCAAGATGTCTTGGGAGAAGTTTCAAGAGCTGTTCAATGACAAGTACTTTCCCGAAAGCATTCGTCACATGAAAGAGGTGGAATTTATCAAGTTGGAGCAAAACAACATGACCGTGTCGCAATACGAAGCCAAGTTTGCCAAGTTGTCCCGATTTACATCCCACTTAGTTGATAATGAAGAGAGAATGACGCGGATGTTTTTAAGAGGTTTGAAGCCGGAGATACATCAAATTTCCCATAAACTGTGTTTGTATTCAGATATTGTAAATAGGGCTCAGTTAGTGGAGCGCGATAACGAGTCAACGCAACCAAAAGAGAGCAGCTGACAAAATGATAATACCTGTGATAAGAGTCATCAAAGCGGTGACAATAAACATGGAGGGAATCAACATGTCAGAAATGGTAACCACTTCGGTGGTAATCATGGCCAAAACAATAAGAATGGACATTTTAAGAAGAGGAGATTCAACAATGATAGAAAGACGTCAGCACCAGCACCCGTTGTTAAGGAAGGAGAACGACCACCTATCATATGTTTCAATTACGGAGGGGAGGGACACATCATTCCAAACTAAGCGATGCCGTCCGAAGCATATTATAATTGTGGAAGAGAAGGTCACTTAGCCCGATTTTGTCATTCACCGAAGATAAGTTCAGCTAGGATAGAGGCACCAAAGGACGTCCCAGAAAAGTCAAAGCCGGTAGTTTAAGAGAGAGCATTTTTTTTCGTGATAAGGAACCTGAATAAAATTATCACGGGTATGTTAGTCATAAACTCTTGTGAAGTCTATAACGTGTTAGATACCGGTTCTACTCACTTTTTTATTTCACCTAGTTGTGTTCAATGTTTGAAGTTAACTCCGAAGAAGTTAGACTTTGATATATCTGTTTAAACTCAGTTAGGAGAAACCTTCGTTACCTCCACTATTTATAAATCTTGTTCAAATCAACACTTTCACGTTACCTGTCGATCGTATCTCTTTGAAAATACTTGCCTTTGATGTGATTTTAGGAATCGATTGGTTAACTACTCATCATGCTTTTTGTAAGGTTGTTAGATTTCATACTCCTAACCAACCTGTTATGCGAATTCAAAGTAACCAAACCACTAAAGTCAATCATTGTCATATCAAGCCATAAGTAAAGTGCCCCGATCCTTTTGTTGTTGACTTCCTTGTGTGGAATGCACTGAAGCCGAACTTTTCGTAGGCTACGTCGTGAATGATGATGGCAAGTTGATAGGTATTAATGTGACGTACTATCCAAGTCTTTGATGAGGGTCACGGCTTTGAATGATATTTCTATTGTTAATAAATTTTCTGACGTATTGTTGAAGACTTCTTAGCCTACCCCTAGAGCGTGAAATCGAATTTTGAATTGACCCCAGTATAAAACCCATTTCTAAAACCCTCAAATATTTTCTTCACCTAAAACGAACGTGTAATGTGCTAAAGACGTTGGCTCGAGCTGTTGAAGATTACGATCGTACCATTCAATATCATCGTGGAAAAGCAAACGTGGTAGCTGACGCGTTGAGTAGAAGATTGTATGCGTATACGAGTGCGAATATACGAACCCACGTGAAGATAACGAATATACGAGTATAATCGACTTTAATCGATAAAGTTAAAGCCGCTCAAGCTACGCACCCGAAGCTGATGAACATGAAGAAGAAGGTTTAAGAGGGCGTTATTTTAAATAGCAAGAGTTGCTGAAATCTCAACCCTCGATTTAGTTGGCCCATTTAAAATCCTTGATCGAGTAGGAACTGTGGCTTATAGGCTCATTTTATCGCCAGGTATGTTGCGTCTTCAGAACGTTTTTTTTCGTATCGACGTTACGTAAATATGTGGACGACTCGAACCACATTATTAATTTTAAACCGGACGAGATAGTAGAAGATTTAACGTATGAGGAGATACGTGTTAACATCTTGGATAAGAAGAATCATATTCGATGCTCAAAGGTTATACCTCAAGAGTTAGAATTTGAAGTGAAGTCAAGGTATCCTCACCTCTTTGGCATATCAAGTGCGTACGTAAATTTCGAGGGCGAAATTTCATAAGGAGCGGAGATTGTGAGACCCCAGGTTTTATGAATAAAGATTTAAATTTCTCAAAATATTTTTTTTAAATATTATGGTGTGGATTTGATATAATGTTATAGTTGTGGGTAATATTTATAAATTTTACAAAGTATGCAAGTTGTTGTATTATATTCGATTGGTCGGGGAATATTAATTTTGTCGGGGAATATTCGTACGACGACACAATTATTGGTGGACCCCACAACGAAATTATTGTCGGATTGAGAAAACGACAAAAATATTTTATAAAAATAACGGCGGAAGTTTTACCGTTAATACTGTTGAACTACTCGGTAGTAAAAGTACAGTAATACGTGTGGTTGCATAGTAGCATACGGTATTAATTATTGATGCTTACGTGATCAGTCACTCAGTTTTGTTTTATTGGCATTATTAATGTAATAAAATAGAAAAGCTTTTTATATAAAACATAATACTTTTATAAAGTTATCTGTTTTATTAGACAATAATTAGAATATATTATATTTTATTATGCATAGTATTTGCGTAGTGCCTGCATAGTGTTTGTATAGTAAAATTTTTTATAAAGTTATTCGTTTTATTAGATTATAAATAGAATATATTATATTTTATTTAAAAGATTTTACTTTAAATATGGACCGTCAGATTAAAGTAAATCAATCTAAACCGTTCATGAGTTAGTTACTATGCTGTCAATTTTTCTATAAATAGAAGTTCATTCCTTCATTATTTCTTACGAATTCACTGAAACTCTAGAGAGAGAAATTATAGAGAGAGAGAAAAAAAGTATTCTGCTACTTCAGTACTCCGATATCAAGTTTCTTTTACGGTAAGGGATATTATTTGTTGTACCCGTAAGGGATATTATTTCTTTTGTATTCATGAAGAGAACTTCTGTTATTCCATTCTTTATTATTCTGTTGGAATAACCTGTATACGCGGACTACCCTATACTTGGTGAAATTCTTCTGTTATTCCATTCTTTATTATTATCTTGGAATAACCTGTTTATGCGAAGTACCGCATACATGGTGAAATTCTTATATTATTCTGTTCTTTATTATTCTATCGGAATATCCTGTCTGTGCATTTACGCCGGACCTGGTTCCATTATTTATTATTCTGTCGGAATATCCTGTCTTTGCTTTTTACGCCGGACCTGGTTCCATTATTTATTATTCTGTCGGAATATCCTGTCTATGCGTTTTACGCCGGACCTGGTTCCATTCTTTATTATTCTGTTGGAATATCCTGTCTGTGCGTTTTACGCCGGACTTGGTTCCGTTATTTATTATTCTGTTAGAATAACCTGCCTGTGCGGTCTATCGCATGCATGATGATTTCTTTTGTTATTCCATTCTTTATTATACTCGGTTAAAACTTTGACTTCTATACTCCATGAAATTAGTGGAATATCCTTGATATTTGCGCTTCATCCAGTATCTTTTCATGGAAATATTCTTCTGAGCATTCTTAAATTTTACTCTACCAAGCAGTATCATGTTGATAATTTGGACGTTATCAGTTCCTAGATAAATTAATTCTTGAACTTGTTTTATTGAATTCTTATATCATTGTCATCATCCTCATGTTTATATTTTGTTGAAAGTCATCTATGGCCTGTAGTGCATAGATGGACTTGGTATGATTATGACCAGGGATTATTCGGTGTAATCATGACCGTAATGTTACAAATGATGTGAAAAAAAATCCTCATTGGCCCGTAGTGCATTGATGGACAGTTTTTGGCATGATTATGGCTATGGATTCTCTTTGGCCGTAGTGCAAAGATGAATTATTTTATGGCATGATCAGGACCGCTGATGAAAATATGATTATCTTTAGTCGTAGTGCATAGATAATTCGTGGTCGTGATACTAAAGAATATCCTTGGTCGTAGTGTAGGGATGATTCGATGATGTGGATTATTTATTAAGCTGAGTCCCAGCGATAAAAGTGATGAAAAACCTTTTAAATCATAGAAGAAAGTAGATTTTATTCCCTACTTGACTCTTCTAATGGATTGCTTGTTCCGCTGCAGTTAAACTTGATAGTTATTATATTTTATCAGTTTAACACTGTTGAAGACTAATGATAATTTATTCTGCATTATCTTAGTTATAATATTTCTTACTGGGCTAGTTGAGCTCACCCTTTTGCTTTCATTGTTCTCTTCAGGAAATGAGAACGTAGCGGGGACTAGTCGGGGAACGGAGTGACGGTTCAGATGATAGCATTAGTAGTCCTCACTATTCTATGAAATAATGTGAAAATAAATGTATTGAGGACTCATTTTGAGTTTGAATCCTGTTTAGAAGAAAGTGTTGTATTAAAACTCACAACTTATGTTTTGTCGTATCTTACACGACAGTTGTATAATTTAGTTTGTATTTGTATTCTGTACCATGTATCTGGCGACCCAAGATGAGTGAGGTATACCTATATTTTGGGGGCGTCACATAAACAATTCTCTATTTCCTCCAATAAAATTTATGAATGGAACATTGATGGTTTTAGTGAGCAAAAAATTTTAAATAAATTAAATCACATGTCTATGGTAGCTAATAGCTATATTACTAAATTCAACAATCTGTCTCAACCAGAGATAGTTGAATTAATAGCTAGTGGATTTACTGGTATTCTTAGGTCTTGGTGGGAAAAATATCTCACAGAAGATTCTAGGTTGTCAATAATCCATGCTATCCAATTAGACGATGATGACAATCCCATCTTTGATGAAGATGCTGGTATTGGTCCGCCGGATGGAGTTAATACATTAATATTTACGATTATTAAGCACTTCGTCGGAACTCCTAGTAACATTACTGAAAGAATTCACGACTAGTTAAGTAACCTCACTTGTCCCACTCTAAGTGATTTTAGGTGGTATAAAGATGTGTTTACTTCTAGAGTTATGATGCGTAATGATAGTAATAAGCCATTTTGGACAGAAAAGTTTGTTAATGGGTTACCATCATTATTCGCTCATAAGGTCCGTGAAGAAGTAAGTAAAAATTTAGGATACATTGATTATGATAATTTAACCTACGGTGATATTATAAGTAATATTCAAAAACTTGGTTTAAAAATGTGTATTGATTTCAAATTAGCCAAACAAGCTGGTAAAGACAAGAATAAAGCCAAATATGAGTTAGGAACATTTTATGAACAATATGGTTTACCTCCTGTTTCTCCCTCTAGAAGAAAGCACATACATAAACATATTGAGTCCAGCAAAAGTCATAAACGTCGTAAAAGAAAACATAGTCAAGATAAAAATAAAAATCAAGACAATTATTATACTAAACCTAAGTCATCTCGTAATAAATTAGCTAAAAAATCAAAGAAATTTGATAAAAAGTAAAATTGTTTGCCACAATTGTGGGCTGAAAGGGCACTACAAAATTGAGTGCAGAGTTAAGCAAAAATTAGCCCAGCTAAATATTTCAGCTGAAGATACTGAGCAATTGTTAGAGTTAATAAGAATAGAAAACAACGAAAGTATTGATGAAGGTTCTGACATTTCGGATCCTTCATATAGCAGTACTTGTAACGATGAATCGAATAGTATTAATGAAGTTATAATATGTACTGAAAATTGCAATAATAACTGCTGTGTCAAAGGATTAAATGTGATTACTAAAGAGGAAGAAGAAAGCTCTTTGTTAATTGATTTAATCAGTAAAATTACCGACCCTGAGTTAAAAATTCAATACACAAAACAGTTAAAAGATTTGTTAACCAAAGATAAAGGAATTAAAGATTAGATATTTAGAGCTAAAGAAAAGCCTATTTTTAGTCTTAATAAAACCCTTGAAAGATTTAAGTCTCCGGTTAAGGAAGTTACCCTACCAGAATTAAATCAAGAAGTTAATAAACTCAAAAATGAAATCTCTAATTTAAAATTAGATGTTTCTAATTTAAGAAAAGAGATTGAGGATAAAAAATCGGATCTTCAGGTACATGATTCCTCTTCTAGTGATGAAAATCACGATGAGCCAGAATCATCAGGTACTAAAGAAGAGCCTGATCTTTTTATTCAAGGTCTTTCACTTAAAAGAATTAAAGATATCACCATACAAAAATGGTATATCTCTATCAATTTAGTTATTGATAAAACTTTCTCAATACAACTCCCTGCCCTAGTTGATACTGGTGCAGATTTGAATTGTATCAAAGAAGGTCTTATCCCCACTAGGTATTATAAGAAAACTAGTGAAAAACTCAATTCAGCCAACGGTAGTCAGATGAAAATAAAATATAAATTGCCTAAAGTTCATATTTGTCAAGATAATATGTGTTTTAAAATTTCATTTGTTTTAATTCGCAATATTACAGATAAGATCATATTAGGATTACCATTTATATATTTATTATATCCATTTACTACCAGTAATAAAGGATTAAGCTGTGAACATTTAGGTAAAAAGATAACGTTTAAGTTTCTTATTAAACCGAAAGAAAGAGATTTAAAATTCATTCAAGAAGAATCTATTTCTAAATCCTTAAATCTATTGAATTGCAAAGTTAATCATTTAAATTTTCTAAAGGAAGATATTAAATATAAACAAGTTGAAGAACAGCTTAAGAGTGAAAGAGTTCAAGAAAAAATTGCCGATTTAAAATCTTATTTAAAAGATAATTTATGTTCAGATTCTCCCAACGCCTTCTAGTATCAGAAAAAGCATGTAGTTAGACTCCCATACGCTAAAGAATTTAAAGAATATTTAATTCCTACTAAAGCTAGACCAATACAAATGAGTCATGATCAAATGGAATTATGTAAGAAAGAGATAAATGATCTTCTTAATAAAGGATTAATTAGGCATAGTAAATCCCCTTGGTCCTGTCTTGCATTTTATGTCAATAATGAAGTAGAAAAGGAGAGAGGTGTTCCCCTCCTAGTTATTAATTACAAGCCGTTAAATAAAGTTCTTAAGTGGATTAGATACCCCTTACCCAATAAGGAAGATCTCCTTAGAAGGTTAAGCTCGACCACCATTTTTAGTAAATTTGACCTAAAGTCAGGTTTCTGGCAAGTTGCCATCCACCTAGATGATAGGTACAAAACAACATTCACCACTCCATTTGGTCATTACGAATGGAATGTTCAGTCATTTGGTTTGAAAAATGCTCCTAGTGAATTTCAGAATATTCTCAATGATATTTTGAATCCTTTCAGTCATTTTATCATTGTTTACATCGATGATATCCTAGTTTACTCTAAGACCATTGAAGAGCATATTAAGCATTTGAATTCATTATTTAATACGGTTAAAACAAATGGTCTTGTTCTTTCTCCTTCCAAGTGCAGTCTGTTTCTGACAAAAGTCAGGTTTCTTGGTCTAATTCTCTATCGTGGACTCACTCGGCCTATTGACAGAGCTATTCAATTTGTCGACCAATTTCCTAATAGGATTACCAATAAAACATAACTGTAGAGATTTTTGGGCTCGCTCAATTATATTGGCAAGTTTTACCAAGATCTCAGGAAGATTTACAAACCTCTCTTTCAGCGTTTGCAAAATAATCCTCCACCATGGACTGACGTTCATACTTCTGTCGTCCAACAAGTCAAAAATTATGTTAAGGTTTTGCCTTGCCTTGGCATTTCAAATGATTTAGCATTCAAAATAGTTGAAACCGATGCCTCAGACATTGGATTCGGAGGCATTCTCAAACAAAAGTTAACTCCTACTTCTTCGGACCAAATTGTCTGTTTCCATTCTGGCGCATGGAATCCCACACAGTTAAATTACAATACTATTAAAAAAAAAATTCTTTCTTTAGTTTTATGTATCAATAAATTTCAGAGTGACTTATTGAATCAAAAGTTTCTAGTTAGGATAGATTACAAATCTGCAAAATTCATTCTGGAAAAAGATGTTAAAAATATTGCATCTAAGAATTCTTTCGCTAGATGGCAAGCGCTATTAAGCATCTTTGATTTTGATATTGAATACATTAAAGGTAGTAATAATTCAGTTCCAGATTTTCTTACTCGTGAATTTATTAACACGAGTACCGTTTCATCACAATGAGTATGAGAGGAGGAACTTCTTCTCGTGGTCAGGGCCGCCCTTCTGGCCCAAATAATCAATTAAAAGAAACTCTTGTTCCGCACCCAGTTAATCCGGTTCCTCAACCCAACCCAGTTAACAAATTCCAGGTTCTTGGTACAGTTCCAAAGCCCTATTAGCTAGTCAGCCTAAACCAATTGATCCTTTTTATAATCAAACAAGGGCAACCTCTTCCAAACCCAGTTATACAGCTTCTGAGTATATTCTCAAATGGGAACAACATTTATTCCATTTAGAATTACACATGAAGCCCAAAGACAATCCTATTAAACTGGCTGCCCAGTATTTTCCTACTAGATGGCATTTCACCCCTTGGGCTCCTTATAAATCCCTTGCGTATTATAAGGACATTCTTCTCAAAATCGAGTCAATATTCATTAAACCCATTTATGCCAAAGATAATGAATCTAGGATTCTTTATCATTCTCTTTACATTAAACAAATTCTTAATTTTTCCGATTGGGGAAATCATCCTTCTGATCTTAGACAGCTTTCTAATCAAACTAACTCATATTGTTATTTTGATTACATTGAAGCTTGGAATAAGATCTTCCTCCATCAAAACGAGGATCATAGTCATCTGTGATTTTTACAATTCGACCACAAATTCAAAAGTCAAATCCCTTTCTGGTTTATCCTTTGGTGGTCTAGATTTAGGTCATGTTTTGAGCTTCTTTCTGATCCCCTTAAAGCTCAGCTCAGTCATTTTAGCAATCATAATAGGTATAATCCTAAATTTGAGGGAATCTCAATTTTCCTCCAGTTCATTAGTAAGTATAAGATTCCTTGGATTCTTAAACGACAGTACATAATACTCACTCCTTATGAAGTTACCACATTTCAGTTTTCGTCGTTCACTCATCCGACGACTCAGACCACTGCCTCCCTAATTACGTATGTTTCCCGCCAGTTTTTTATTAAATGGTGGGATAAGTTCGGGGTCGATAGGATAATAGGTCAAGTTCAAAAGGAATTTCCCCTTGCTCCTTCTATAGTTCTCCCAGTCAGCTCGATCCCTGCAGAAGGGTCTTCCAGTAAATTAAAACCATTGAAAACCAGTTCTAAGGATCCTTCGAGCTCCTTCGATATCACTAAAGTCAATAAATGTTCATCTGCAGAATTAAAAATTCTTGTTGATGCTATCCATAAAAGAATTGATAAGTTACATGAAGAAATTGAAGCCTCTGAAACGGCTTCTTCTTTCTCAAAACACACTGCCTCCGGTAACAATGATGATGACGAAGATGATGATCGTTACGGAATCGTCAATCTTCAAGACGGTCAAGATCCATTTTCTTGACGTCTCAGTTACAAGTACCTGCTCCGGCAGCCGTCTCAGTCATTAGCTCCTGCTCCAGCAGCCATAGTCAAAAGATTCTCCTGCTTTTCCACTAAAAGCACTTCAGTCACATGCATTGGGCCCCACCTGCTCCCCATTGCAGCCTTTAGCCAAAAGAAGACGTCTACTTTTCCACCAAAAGTAGACACATACATTGGGCCCCAACTGCTCCCCATTGCAGCCTTTAGTCAAAAGAAGACGTCTACTTTTCCATCGAAAGTAGACTTTTACTTTCACTTTACTTTAGTAAATGTAATATGTTTCTTACTTTGTACTTTTAGTTAATGTAATAGTTACCATGTAATAGTTCCATCCTTGATCTATAAAAGGATTCAGAACTCTTTTAGTCATTTAAGTTTTTATTTTGAAAGAGACTTAGAAAGACTCAGAGTTCCTTCTCTAACAAATCTTTAGGCTCTTACCCTTTATTCTCTCTCTACCCCTTTTATTTATTTCTTCCATGATTTAAGTAAATTATAAGTCATTTTGCTTCCTTACATTTGTAAATATTAGTTTTAATTATCAATAAACATTGTCTTTTTCAGTAATATACTGTGTATTTAATTGTGTTTATATGCACTATTCTTGTTCTTCTTTATATATCTTGCCCAATCACCACTTTCGCCCCAAATGGTATCAAAGCCATGTTGTGTTCTTGTTTCTAATTGCTGAGTAAAAATCTGTTTAATCAACTTCTCTTTCCTTATTTAAAAACCTTCTTCTTTTCATTATTCTGAAGTCACCTGACTTACTTGTAGTCTACCTAGTTCGCCGATAACCTTTTGTAAGGCTCCAGAGTGTGACCAGTGTTTAGTTATAGAACATAGGTATGAGTCTGCTTAGGGTAAAGAGGGTATGAATGGACGAATAATGAGTAAGAATTATTTTTGAAACTGTAAAGATGAGTAGATTATTTAGATCTAGCTCCTCAGTTAGCAACAGGTCTGCCTTGCCCCCTGTTCCGGACATAGTCAACTAAGAAGAACATAGTTATGAAAACCTTAGTCAGGTTCTACATAATTGGAACATATCCAGAGTTTCTCCCAGAGAAATTTATCAGTCAACCTTTTTAGATAATTTTAAAACTGATTATAACGTTAAAACAGTTGAGAAAGTTTATGCAATCAACAAAGAATATGAAAATTGTAGTCTTTTGTCCCCAGATGTTATTAAAAAGCATAGGAAAAAGGGTTATAATTTTATTCATATAGGTCTTGTTCAAGTTGCAGTTAAACCACTTAACATTAAAGGAATCAATTCAAGTATCTACCTCTGTCTCAGAGATGCTAGATTTTTGAATTATCTCCCCAGTATTATAGGTATTATGGAATCAAGTCTGTATAATGGTCTAATTCATTTCAATTGCTTTCCTGATTTCACATTAAGCTTAAATGATCATAATTTATTAAAAGCCTTAACATTAAATATTAAAACTGCAGGAGAGATCACTCATATGATTGAGGGTTCTTAGCCACTTGCTTTGATTTACAAGATTTATTATAAAATAATGAAAACAAATTTGAATGTTCATGCTCTCAATAAAAGTCCTAAAGATCAAACAGTCTTAATTCAAAGCTCAACTAGTTACGCTAATGTCCAGATCCCGCGAACCATCCTCTGGAAGGATATTACCTTACCTAGTCAATGGACTTTACCCAGTGAAATACCCCAACAACCTGTAGTTAACAACTTATTAAATGTTGAAAATGTTAGACAATTTTCTGATGGAACGGTAAAAATAAGTTTTGAACGTACTAGAAGACCAGTTATTATTGAAGACTATACTAGTTTATATATATATATATATATATATATATATATATATATATATATATATATATATATATAACACAAAACAGAGATAACTTCTCCCGACTATTTTGAAAAATGGGTAAGTGGGGGTTCATAAAATAAGCAAAATTTACATCAAATACTTCATAAAAATTCCTTCAATATTTTTAACAACATGTATTCATCATTATTATTATTCGCAATATTTAACAACCAGATCATTCTCAGAAAAAAGGGGGCTTTCTAAAAAGGATTTCTCCCTATTGGCGCGCAATTAGGTGACCAAACCTCTCATCGACAGAACTTTCTAGACATCGTCAATATTGTAAATAATAATATAAATAACTGTATCGTCTCAATTATTGATTTAATAATATATAAAATATCGACAATAATTGAATCAAATAACGTGAGATACTATGCAGCAATTACTGTAACAATAATTGAACAAAACTGAGTGACTTCTCACGTAAGCATCAATAATCAATACCGTGTGCTACTATGCAACCACGCGTATTACTGTACTTTTACCACCGGGTATTTTAATAGTTAACGGTAAACTTTTGCCGTTACTTTTATAAAAAGATATTTTTGTTATTTTTTCAATCCGACAATAATTCTGTTGTGAGGTCCACCAATGATTGTGCCGTCGTACGAATATTTCTTGTTAAAACGAACATTCCCCGACCAATCGAATATAATATAACAACTTGCGTATTTTGCAAAATTTATAAATATTACCTACAACTATAACATTATATCAAATTCACTCAATATTCAAAAATGATATTTATAGAAAATTTATCTTTATTCATATAAGTTGGGGTCTTACAAATCTCATAATCATTTGTGCGGCACTAAAGCAAGTATGTAAGTGCTAATTGGATAATAAATTCACTGAACGTGACACGATCAACGGAACCATAATGGAGTTTTATTTGCTTGTTAATAGGAATTCCTATAGTAATAGTAGTACAAGTAATTTTTGGACTTGAGATCGTCATGGTACCTTATGTATTCTGATTTATACTTTGTTATATTCCTTAATACTTCAGAGTATGACATAGGGTATGTTCGAGTATAATAAAGTGTACATGGAGGTAGGTGAATGATTAACAAACGATCTACCACTTCCACTAAATAGAGATAATGTCCTATGTGATTCGATAAGTGACAACTATTCATAGAATATATTTTTTGTAATTAAAAGCTGAATTTATATTATCCGGATAATCATGATATAGAATATAATACGCTCTTTGTAATGTGTCTCTCTAGCTTGATATAGAATAAATATTATTTATTTATATTTTAATTAAATGAGTTTAATTCATTATAAATAATATTAGAATAATTCTAAATTATTTATTTTACTTATCGTCTTAATATTGAACCTACAGGGTCACACCATAAAAAGAGAAATATAATTGTAGAAGTGATTGACTTAATACTAATGAATTAAGTGTATTTAATTTATTAGTAGAATAAATTAAATAGCTTAATATTTATAATTAAGTATTTGGAGAAATACTAATTATAAATTAATAAGAAGTATTATTATTATTATTATTATTATTATTATTATTATTATTATTATTATTATTATTATTATTATTATTATTATTATTATTATTATTATTATTATTATTATTATTATTATTATTATTATTATTTAATTTCTAAATAGTTTGGGAATTAAATTAAAACCCTGAGTTCTAAAAGGTTTAGGATGGAAGGGTGATCTATAAATAAAATGGTCTTATTTGGATTGAAGACTAATCATATATATCATTAGTATTCTCAAAACCTAAAAGAGTTAGGAGATAGAGAATTAGGGTTTGCCACCAAAGATCTTGTAGATTCTAAATTCAGTTCTTCAATCTATATACTATCTGTGACACTCCCAAATCCGAGTACTTCATTCCCTCAGAATTTGGTGTTCACTTTATAAAAGCATTCATATCTAACTACCTAATCATAATAAAATTGAATAATAAACCTTCCCATAAAGGATTACATTAATAAAAATCTCCCATCTAACCTTTAAATACAATCATTCAAATGCGGAAATTAAATAAACTTCATTACATAATTCAAATAAAGTATGACAATAAATTGTAAACATAATTATTACAAGTCTTCAATACTTGTTCATCTTTTCCTTTCCTTTACTGGTGCTAGGTACATCGACCTTTTCAACTTTAGCTGTAATAATTATATAAGCAAGAGTGAGCAAACAAAACTCACTTGAAATGACAAAGAATATAACCTTACAACATTTGTCAATTTATAGGCTTAATAGACTTGAACACTATGTTCTATCAACATTCTGAAATATATTACTGAGGGTCTTATGACCACGAACCATGTCCACAGTTATAAGTAATCTTTTAACTTAAACTTTAACAGTCATAAGACTATAAGGACTCCACGTACTTAGGGGGATCAGCCCTTCGTACAATATATTGTGCACAAACATTTCAACGCTAAGCATAAACCCCTAATAATAGGGTTGTTCATATCAGTATTTAGAATACAAGTCCACACCAAAGTAAGTTTGGTTTGGATACCTTTCAAGGTAATTTGGAATTCAACGGTCATCAACTAAGGATTAGTTGAATAAAAGGTAATAACGTTATGCTATGGAATAATCATAACTGAATCGACATTGTAATTTAAAATCATGCTCTAGGAATAATCTAATAACATAAACATTAAATAA
Organism: Panax notoginseng; assembly: GCA_016801055.1. Lineage (NCBI taxonomy): Eukaryota > Viridiplantae > Streptophyta > Magnoliopsida > Apiales > Araliaceae > Panax > Panax notoginseng. The sequence goes on from CM029015.1 coordinate 41,516,380, forward strand.
TCATAACATGACTTGCTTGAACAATGTTAAGTCAAGGTTATTGAGAATTGAACACTAAGCATGCATCGCGAATAACAATTTGAACAATAAAGTTGTTCAACATTAGAATATCAAAATGTGTAAACTCGCATGCTAAATAACAAGTTACATATTAGAGAAACTTGCTCAATATCAAAAGATAAGATTTAGAAAACTTGCATCATCATGAATAAACTAGATACAAGAACTTGCTCAATAATAAATAAACTAGCTCAACGAAAGTGTGGAGACAGAAAAATTGCACAACGAAGGTTTAGGGTTAGAAGACTTGCCTTGCGTGTAGGCTAAACTGAAATAATTCAATTCACAATATCCTATACACACATCAATAGGATACAATTCGTCATTACCAACACTCTATATATCTACATCACGTATGGTTTGATTTTTAAATCACTTAATTAATTTACACCAATAACATAATAATAAAGCTTGTTAGGTGTTAATAACATGCTCGTTCTTAGCACTATAATACCAAAATAACAAAATTACATGTTAAACAATCATCATATTGCATTACATTAACCATTACAGACTTTTGTGTAAGACAAAAGTCATTCTTGGACCTATTGCAAACCGGCGCTGCGGCGCTATAGTTTGAACTGTTGGCCGCACTGCGACGCGAGGACCAGGCTACTGGCCGGTGCTGCGGCACGAAAGTTGAGCTTCGGCTTTGACTTTGGCGCTGAGGCGTGAAATTTTGAGCTGGAGCGCGGATTTTGGCGCTGAGGCTCCAAGCTTACAGAACACAATACGAAGAACATAACAACGCCACTGTGTCTTAATTTCTAACATCAATTAACATGCATAACTTACATAATTTGCATATAAACGTTACCAAGCATACATATACTAATTTTACATAACTAAACAATAATATCAAAAAACTTAATTCCTTGAAAACCATATTTTAAACCCAAAAACTCCATTTTTGGTATTTCTTGACACAGTGAACACAGTAATCACAGTTATAAACCAATTCGATTCCTTTGAACTTCGTTATATTTATTTCTTACCCAATTAACATAATCACAGTTTAATTTTACAATTAGTATACACTCTAACCATCCAATTTGTTAGTGTCATAAGCCATGTACAAGAACATACACTGAAAAACAGTTTCTCTTTCTTTTAAACAAAATTAACATAATAATTTCTGTTTAAACACTAGTTCTAACATCATGAACCCATATAATCACCATAGTTCAGTTATATAACAATAATTATAGAAATTTTGGAATTCACAGCAAGTATAAAACTTGTGAACATAGAAACTAAAACTCATGTCGTTAAAATACATACATACATATATATATATATATATATATATATATATATATATATATATATATATATATATACATATAATAAGGTTATGATCATACCTTTTGTTACTTAAGAAATCTTTGCTAATCACTGATAATAGCTTGAAGAACTCAGAACTTAGAACTTGCTTTGGGAATCATAGACTTGTCTTTCTCTCAACTCTCTCTGGTCTCTCAATTTTCTCTGACAATATTTCTTCTCTTTTCTTACTTAGGCTTTAGCCAAATAGATTATACGTAAACTAAAAATAAACCAACGCACAAATGTTTCTTTTTAAAAACAGACATCACTTATTGCCCTTAATAACTTATCGGTTACCAGAACTTATTATAAATTATTTATATTTTGTTTACTTAATTTTTATTATTATAATTCAAAATTCAAAAGAAATCTAAAAGCCACAAGGCTCCGTTTGGCAAAATTATTTAAAATTAAAGACTTAATATATTTAAGCCTTGTTTAGCAAACTAAATTAAAACTACTTTAATTTTATTTAATCAACTAACACATCATTTTAATCACAATTCAAAATAATATATCATTATAATAATTCATTTAATCATTTTAAACTCTCTAACTTAATTATTAAATTAAATTAGAATATTATCTCATAATAATTAATTTCCTTAACTCATAAATTATTTATTAAACAAATAATTAACCACAATAAATCAAATCAAATTAATTTAAACAAATATCTATTCAACGATAAACACATCCATTAAATATTTATATCATTCAACAAATATTTAAAAATTATAAATAAAATCTGGATTGTTACATCCTTCCTTCCTTACAAGGATTTTGTCCCTAAAATCACAACTCAAACAAATCATTCGTCATTCTTCCCTACCTACAAATATTCTGTCCCCAGAATCGAAGACAGAGATTAAACAAATACTCAGGATAATCTTTCATCATTTTATCTTCGAGTTCCCACGTTGCATCTTCAGCATTGTGGTTCCTCCAAATCACCATCATAGAAGGTATCACCTTATTCATGAGCACTTGTTCTTTCTTGTCAACTATCTGGATAGGAATCTCTTCATAAGATAAGTGTTTATCGAACTACAACGGTTCGTACTCGATCACATGCTTATAATCTGGTTTATACGGTCGTAATACCGAAATATGAAAAATATTGTGAATGTTTTCCAACTCTGGAGGTAGAGCTACCTCGTAAGCCACTTCTCCAAGTCTTCGCAGCACTTCGAAGGGTCCAATAAACCTCGAGCTTAGCTTTCCCTTTTTACCGAAACGAATTTTCCCCTTCTAAGGAGAAACTTTTAGGAATACGTAATTTCCTATGTCGAATGCACGATCTTTTCTGTGTTCTATCTGTCTTGAGTAGCTACCAATCTTGTCCTGATGAGTTTGACAACCTCAGTAGTTTGTTGTACCAGTTCTGGTCCTAACAGTTGGAATTCACCGACTTCATCCTAACACAGTGGAGTTCTGTACTTTCTGCCCTATAATGCTTCATATGGCGTCATGCCGATGCTCGCATGGTAATTGTTGTTGTAGGCAAATTCCACCAACGGTAAATGTTCTTCTTAGCTCCCTTCAAAATCCATGATGCATGCCCTCAGCATATCTTCCAATGTCGGGATCGTTCGTTCGCTTTGGCCATCTGTTTGTGGATGGTATTCCGTACTCATTCTTAACTGTGTTCCTATACATTCTTGTAGTCTCTTACAAAAGTTTGACGTGAATCGCGGATCTCTATCTGACACAATTGACACTGGCACTCCATGTCTCGAAACGATCTCTTTAACGTACAATCTTGCTAACTGATCAAGATTGAACCTAATTTTTATTGGCAAAAAGTGTACTGATTTTGTCAGTCTGTCCACTATCACCCAAATCGCATCGCATCCTCTCTGAGTCGTTGGAAGACCCACCACAAAATCCATTGTGATGTGTTCCCACTTCTATTTCGGTATTTCTGACGGTTGAAGTAATCCGCTTGGTCTTTGATGCTCGGCCTTAACTCTTTGACATGTCAAGCATTTCGCGACACATTCTGCGACATCTCTTTTCATGTTTGGCCACCAAAAATGACATCGTAAATCTTGATACATCTTCGTACTTCTCGAATGAATCGAGTATCTTGAATTATGAGCTTCGATTAAGATTTCTTCTTTAATATATGGTACTGCTGGAACCCAGATTCTTCCCTCGAATCTCAGTAACCCTTCGGTATCAATCTTGTATTTCACCTCTTTTCATTCATTCACACCTTCCTTTATTTTTATGCATTCTTCATCTTGTAGTTGAGCATTCTTAACCTTGTCCACCAAAGTTGGACTAGCTTTTATCTGGAATAGTCGTTCATCGAATTCCTTTTGATATTTTATTTCCAACTCTAGCTTTGCCATTGCTGAAATAAGCTCCTCTTGAGTGGTTATCAGCATTAATTTTTCCCGACCTTTCCTGCTTAAAGCATCTGCAACTACATTCACTTTGCCTGGATGATAAAAGATCTCACAATCGTAATCCTTTATCAATTCCATCCATCTTCTTTGACGCATGTTCAGGTCCCTTCTGAGTGAAAATATACTTCAGACTCTTATGGTCCTTATATATCTCACATTTCTTTCCATAGAGATAGTGTCTCCATATCTTCAGAGCAAATACCATTGCAACCAACTCCAAATCATGAGTCGGATACCCTTTCTCATAGTCCTTCAGTTGCCTTGAAGCATATGCAAAAACTTTGCCGTTCTGCATAAGGTCGCATCCTTATCCTTTGTGTGAGGCATCACTATACACCACAAAGTTTCCTGTACTATCTGGTAATGACAACACAGGTGCCACACTTAACTTCTTCTTCAAATCTTGAAAACTTTCTTCACACTTCTCCATCCAAACAAATTTTACAGCTTTCCTTGTCAAATTTGTTAGCGGAGTGGCAATCTTCGAGAAATCTTGAATAAATCGTCTATAATAATCGGCTAGTCCCAAGAAACTCCTCACCTTCGAAGGTGTTCTAGGTTGTTCCCAATTGATTACGGCTTCCACTTTTGATGGATCCACTGAAATCCCATCTTTGTCAATCACATGACCCAAAAATTGTACACGATCGAGCCAAAATTCACACTTAGAGAATTTCGCGTACAACTTCTCCTTTCTTAGTGTTTCCAATGTTAAACGTAAATGTTTCACGTATTCTTCTTGAGTTTTGAAATACACCAGAATGTCGTCGATAAATACCACCACAAATTTATCTAAGAATGGTTTAAACACCCTGTTTATCAAATCCATGAATGCAGCAGGGGCATTGGTCAAACCAAAAGACATCACCAGAAACTCGTAATGTCTATACCGAGTTCTGAATGCCGTTCGAGGTATATCCTCCTTCCTTACCTTCAATTGGTGATACCTACTTCTCAAATCTATTTTTGAGAAGTATGTAGCACCCTTCAACTGATCAAACAAGTCATCTATTCTTGGCAACGGATATTTATTCTTAATAGTGACTTTGTTTAATTTTCTATAATCAATACAAAGACGCATTGACCCATCTTTCTTCTTCACGAATAATACCGGTGCTCCCCACTGTGATACACTTGGTTGAATATACTTGTTGTCTAACAGCTCCTACAGTTGTACCATCAGTTCCTTCATCTCTACCGGAGCCATTCTATACGGGGCCTTCGATATCGGTGCTATTCCTGACGCTAAATCGATCACGAACTCAATCTCTCTGTCAGGTGGAAGTCCTGGCAAATCCTCCGAAAACACATCTACAAATTCCCTAACCACTGGTATCTCCTCCAGTTTCACACCCTTCTTCTGAGTATTGACTATGTAAGCTAAATAACCTACACAGCCTTGACTCACCAACTTCTTGGCTTGTATAATTGTCAGACATATCATTTGTCTAGGCGATTTGCTACTATAGAAAACTACCTTTGACGGAGTCATAAGGTTTACACATTTCTTTTGGCAATCAATTACCGCTCCATAATTGAACAGCTAATCCATTCCCAAAATAACATCAAACTCTCCAAGTCTAATCGGAATTAAATCTACCAACATGATATTCCCCTTAATATTCACACTACAGTTCTTGTATACGAACCTAACAGGAATCACTTCCTTATTCGTAATTTCTATGTTAAAAGGAAAATTCAGTTCTTCACTAGGCAACCCTAACCTCTTAGCAAACTCATCAGATATAAACGAGCAAGTAGCACCCGAATCAAATAATACATAAGTATCAATATCATTAATTGGGATAATACCTGACACAACATCCTTTGATTGCACTGCATCTTGCATAGTCATGTTGAAGGTTCTAGCTGTGGGTTTGTTTGATGTTGTTGGTCCAGCAATGGCCCAGATACCTCCACTGCTATGTCCCTTATTTCCTGTTGCCTCTCTAGCTTTCTTCTTATGGCACTCACGAGCAAAGTGATCCTTGGATCCGCACGTGAAGCAAACGTTTTTCTTAGGTTGAGTGCAATTTGGGGCGATGTGACCCTCCTAACCACAGTTAAAGCATACACGTTTTCCCATCAAGCACACACCCTTGTGAAACTTCCCGCATGTAGCACATACTTCGAACTTCTTATTTTGCTGGTTACCCTGTTGATTTCTAGCACCCACATTTCCATTCCATTTTCTCTTTAGGTTGTTGTTACCATTTCCACTACCACCATTACCATTCTTAACCTCCACTTCATTCTTCTTTTTTTTCTGCTCCTGATTGAACTTTTTTATCGTCTCGCCTCCTCCTTCGGCGCGAATTATCTTCTCCATTACCGCCGCGAATGTCTTCAGCTGGAATAGGGAGACCCTACTGTACAACCAGGGCTTCAGTCCCTGTTCAAACCTCCTCGCCTTGCGTCCGTCTGAGCTGACTTTATATAGCGCAAACCTCGCCAACTCATTAAATTTTGCGGCATACTCAGACACCATCATCGTTCCCTGCTTCAGTTCTAAAAAATGAACCTCTAGCTGACTCTTCAAACTCTCTAGGAAATAAGTCTCAAAGAATATCTCCTTAAACCTATCCCAGGTCATCATCCCTTGACCTTCTCGAGTTTTATTGGCCTACCACTAATAACTAGTCTCTGCTTTCAACATGAATGTTGCAAAAGCAGTCTTCTGATCTTCCCCTACTCTCGCAACATCGAATATTTTCTCTATCTCCATGATCTAGGTCTGTACCTCCACTGGATTCATGGATCCACGAAATTCTGGTGGTCCAACTGCCTTGAACTCCTTCAAAGTTGTATCTTGATTCTGCGGTTGATTCTGCAATAATCCTGTCAGTAATGTCACTAGCTGTTGAACTAGGTTAGCTTCAGCATCGTTATTGTTAGTTCCCTTAGTGGTTCTCTATCGGGGTTGACGTCTTGGAGGCATTTTCTGTTAAAATACACTCATTAGATTATTACTCAATTTCTTTTAAGTATTTTCTACTTAACTTACATCTCATAAATGAAATCATCACATAACACATAACACTTTGAATAAAATAAAATAATAACTTTTATTCATTCATAATGTCTTTGAAAACATCAAAACAATAGCATCACTGCTATTTACATTACTTTTCTGAACTATTAAAGTTTCAGGATAACATCATCATCATATCCCATAGGTTACATAACACTTGGGATTTACATATTATTTATCATTTTATTCATCGCATAACAGATACATTCCCTACGATGTCCTATTAAGATACTGCGTAACCTTATGATGCTCTTCCTCCATAATCCAGAACATTGTTCGACGATCTAATATATACGATGGCAGCATCTCGAACTGAATCGGATAACCCATGACCCGATCTTGAGGTCGATTAATCACGATGTTGAATACATTATTCATCTCCTCCATTTTCATCCTCTTTGCTTGTGCGTCTCTGGCTGCTACCCGGCTCATTGAAAAGCTTCTTCGTACGCATCTTCGGCTCTTGCCCTCTTAGTAAATTCTTCCTGTAGCTTGTTCTTCAGTTCTGCCATCTTTTCGATCAGTTGTTCATTCTCTCCTTCAGTGTGTACCAGCTTCTCTTCGACATTAGTCAGTCGTTCATCTCGATCCTAGATCTCGTCGTCCTTCTGTGCCATCAAAGTCTATTGTTTAGCTACTATCTCTTCCAACTCCTCGACAGTGTCCTGAAGTTCCACATTGCGGTCGTAGACTTCATCGTACATACGAGCAGCGATCGAGGTTAGTGGAATCTCTTCCTCCTTGTCCTCGTCATCCTTATTTGGTTGTGGCAGCTCAACGGGATCCTCCTCATCCATTTCCACATCATCATCCTCATCTTCAACCACTGTGACCAACGGGACTGACTCCCGTGAAAGTAGTTGTTCCCAAACCACCTGAATGTTACGAGACTCCTCCTCTATAGGCATCTGAGGTCCTTCCTCCCTAGCCTGACTGGATTCTCCGACATTAGTCATCCTGACAACAAAATTTTTAAGTTTTAATTACTAATCATTACTACTCGACACTCACGAGCACATAAGTTGTAATCACATAAGTACATAAGTATTTTATTATTTCTTCCTTTAAACTCGATAAGAGTTTATCACCACTATCTTTTCGAAGGTTACTTCCTAAGGCTTCCCCCCCCACTTAAGGTTTATAACCTAAAGCTTTGATACCAACTTGTAACACCCCCAAATCTGAGTACTTCATTCCCTCAGAATTTGGTGTTCACTTTATAAAAACATTCATATCTAACTACCAAATCATAATAAAATTGAATAATAAACCTTCCCATAAAGGATTACATTAATAAAAATCTCCCAGGTTATCTAACCTTTAAATACAATCATTCAAATGCGGAAATTAAATAAACTTCATTACATAAATCAAAAAAAGTCTGACAATAAAATGTAAACATAATTATTACAAGTCTTCAATACTTGTTCATCTTTTCCTTTCCTTTACTGGTGCTAGGTACATCAACCTTCTCAACTTTAGCTGTAATAATTATATAAGCAAGAGTGAGCAAACAAAGCTCACTTGAAATGACAAAGAATATAACCTTACAACATTTGCCAATTTATAGGCTTAATAGAACTGAACATTATGTTCTATCAACATTCTGAAATATATTACTGAGGGTCTTATGACCACGAACCATGTCCACAGTTATAAGTAATCTTTCAACTTAAACTTTAACAGTCATAAAACTATAAGGACTCCACATACATAGGGGGGTCAACCCTTCGTACAATGTATTGTGTATGAACATTTCAACGCTAAGCGTAAACACCTAATAATAAGGTTGTTCATCTCAGTATTTAGAATACAAGTCCGCACCAAAGTAAGTTTGGTTTGGATACCTTTCAAGGTAATTTGAAATTCAACGGTCATCAACTAAGGATTAGTTGAATAAAAGGTAATAACGTTATGCTATGGAATTGTGACGCCCCCAAAATAGGTATACATCACCCATTCTGACTCACCAAATACATGGTACAGAATACAAATACAAACTTAATTTATACAACTGTTAAGTGTCGTATAGAATATGACACAACATAAGCTGTGAGTTTTAATACAAATATTGTCTTCTAGACAATATTAAAACTCAAAATAAGTCCTCATTATATTTATTATCACACTATTTCATAGAATAGTGAGAACTACTAATGCTATCATCTGGACCGTCACTCCGTTCCCCGACTAGTCCTGGCTACGTTCTCATTTCCTGAAGAGGACAATGAAAACAAAAGGGTGAGCTCAACTAGCCTAGTAAGAAATATTATGACTATGATAATGCAGAATAATTTATCGTTAGCCTTCAACAGTGTTAAACTGATAAAATATGACAAACATCAAGTTTAACTACAGCGGAACAAGCAATCCATTAGAAGAGTCAAGTAGAGTATAAAATCTCCTATCTTTTATGATTTAAAATATTTTTCATCATTTTTTTCGCTGAGACCCAGCTTAATAAATAATTCACATCATCCCTGCACTACGGCCAAGGATATTCATTAGTATCACGACCACAAATTATCCATGCACTACTGGCCAAGGATATTCGTGTATTCATCAATGATCATGCCAACAACTGTCCACCAATGCACTACGGGCCAATGAGGACTTTTACCACATCATTTGTAACATTACGGTCATGATTATACCGAACAATCCCTGGTCATAATCATACCACAGATGACTTTTAACAGAATATAAACATAAGGATGATGACAATGATATAAGAATTAAATAAAACAAGTTCAAGGATAAATTTTTAAAGATTTATAATTTAATTTATCTAGAAATCAATAACGTCCAAATTGTCAACATGATATTTCTTTGTGGAGTAAAATTCAAGAATGATATTGTACCAAAAATAATTTGGACAAAAAATAAATCAATTTTTATCATGAATAGTATCCCGGGTGAATAGTACTCGAGTGAATAGTACCCCGTGAATAGTACTTCAAGAATAGTAACTCTGTGAATAGTACTCAGGCATGAAAAAGTTAAAACTTATCAAGAATGCTCAGAATAATATTTTTATGAAAAGATACTAGATGAAGCACAAATATCAAGGATATTCTACTAATTTCATGGAGTATAGAAGCCAAAATTTTAACAAAACGAGTATAGAATTCGAAATCTGAAACGAAATAATATTACTTATATACTACAGAGTATGAAAGAAAATATTATTTCAAGCGAATATTGAACAAAATAACATCCCTTACGAATACGAAAGAAATAATATCTCTTACCTTAGTAGGAGATTGAATACTGAAATAGTGTAGTAATAGAATATTCTTCTTCTTTCACTCTGATTCTCTCTCTATAGAATTCTCTTGTGAGTCATAGTGAATTGGTGAGAATGAAAAAAGAAATAAACTTCTATTTATAGAAGATTTCTAGCTTAGCCCTTGCAATGTGAAAAGGTAAGTGGCTTAACGACTGGTTATGTGAAAAGAAAAGTGGTTTGACGCCTGTAATGTGAAACAACAAGTGGTTTGACGCCTGTAATATGAAACGACAATTGGTCGACGCCTGTAATGTGAAACGATAATTGGTCGACGTCTGTAATGTGAAACGACAATTGGTCGACGCCTGTAATGTGAAACGACAATTGGTTCGACGCTTGTAATATGAAACGGTAAGTGGTTTGACGTCTGGAAAGGTAATTACTATTGGCAAAAGTGACTCTTAGATGAGAACATATGGGCCCCCATAGAATAAATCAAACTTACCACAAACATCTCATAACAGACTTCTTATTTATATCAAAGATTGAATAAATATTACCACAAATCATTTTATCTTCAATCAACACATATTTAATCTTTCAACAATTATTCATCATTAATGTTATAACTCACAATATTTAACGACCAGATCATTCCCAAGAAAGAAGGGGATTTTCGACAAGGATTTCTCCCTATTGGCGCGCAATTAGGTGACTAAACCTCTCCTCGACAGAACTTTCTAGACATCATCAATATTATAAATAATAATATGAATAACTTTGTCGTCTCAATTATTGATTTAATAATATAAAATATTATACAGATGATATTGTGACAATAATTGAATCAATAATATGAGATACTATGCAGCAATTATTGTAGCAATAATTGAGTATAACTGAGTGGCTTCTTAGGTAAGCATCAATAATCAATACCGTGTGCTACTATGCAACCACGCGTATTACTGTATTTTTACCACCAGGTATTTCAATAGTTAACGGTAAAACTTTCGCCGTTATTTTATAAAAATATTTTTGTCATTTTCTCAATCCGACAATAATTCCGTTGTGGGGTCCACCAATGATTGTGCCGTTGTACGAATATTCTCTGTTAAAATGAATATTCCCCGACCAATCGAATATAATATAACAACTTGTGTACTTTACAAAATTTATAAATATTACCCACAACTATAACATTATATCAAATTCACTCCATAATATTCAAAAATGATATTTATAGAAAATTCATCTTTATTCATAAAAGTTGGGGTCTTACAACCTCCCCTTCTTATGAAATTTCGTCCTAAAAATTAGGGTACGTACCTGGTATATCAAAGAGGTAAGGATACCTTGATTTCATTTCAGATTCTAACTCCTAGGTCATTTCCTCAACATCGTGATTTTTTCACAAAACTTTGACTTGAGGTATAACCTTGGAGCGTAAAATATGCTCCTTCTTATCCAAGATTTTAACAGGAACCTCTTCATATGTTAAATCTTCCATTATTTCATCCGGTTCTAACTCAATAATGTGGTTCGGGTCTTTCTCATATTTACGTAACATAGATATGTGAAAAACGTTATAAACACGAGACATACTTGGCGGTAAGACGAGTCTATAGGCCACAGTTTCTACTCGTTCGAGGATTAAAAATTGACCAATGAATCAAGGATTGAGCTTTCCTCTCTTTTCAAATCTCATAACTCCTTTTCATGGAGCAACACGTAACAACACATGTTCTCCAATATTGAATTCTACGTCCTTTCGATGAAAATCAGCATAACTCTTTTGTCGATCTTGTGACAATTTTATTCGTAGTCGGATCGTTTGAATCTTTTTCGTAGTCATACGTACCCACTCCAGTCCCAATAACGTTGTTTTACCCACCTCATCCCAGCATACTGGAGAACGACACTTTCTTCCATACAACGCCTCGAATGGAGCCATGCCAATACTTGCTTGATAACTGTTGTTGTAGGAAAATTCCACTAATGGTAATAACTTGTTCCAACTTTCCTTAAAGTCAAGAACACAGAGTCTTAATAAATCTTCAAGGGTTTGAATAGTCCTCTCTGACTGCCCGTCCGTTTGAGGATGATAAGCCGAACTAAATCGTAAATTCGTGCCCATATCTTTTTGCAAACTAACCCAAAATCTTGAAGTGAATCTTGGGTCTCGATCAGAAACTATGGATACTGGCATACCATGCAATCTTATAATCTCATTTATGTATATACGAGCAAGAAGTTCAAGTGTATAAGTTTCTTGTATCGGTAAAAAATGAGCCAACTTGGTCAATCTATCAATAATGACCCAAATCACATCTATGCCTTGAGAAACCTTGGGAAGACCGGTAACGAAATCTATGGTAATGTGGTCCCACTTCCATTCTGGAATTTCAAGTGGTTGTAATGGACCTTTTGGTACTTGATGCTCCGCCTTGACTCGTGACAAGTTAGACACCTTGAGATAAACTTCGCAATCTCTCTCTTCATATTGCTCCACCAAAATATATGTCGAATATCATGATACATTTTGGTACTCCCAGGATGGATTGCAAACGGTGTGTTGTGCGCCTCCATCATGATTTTATAATTTAAATCAGGGTCGTTAGGAACACAAAGTCTGGAGTTGACTCGAAGTATTCCTTCTTTATCGATTCTTGCTTCTGACATAACACCTTCTTGCACTTTCTTCCTCATACGCATCAGCTCCAGGTCTGTAGTTTGAGCAACTTTAACTTTATCGATTAAAGTCGGTTCTACTCGTATATTCGCTATCATCACATGGGTCCCTATAATCTTTAACTCTATCTTCATCCTTTGCAAGTCATATAAAATGGGCCTTTGCGTTGACAATATCGCACTCGTACCCGCATATGATCTTCTACTTAATGCGTTAGCTACTACGTTCGCTTTACTAGGATGGTATTGAATGGTATGATCATAATCTTTCAACAGTTCAAGCCAACGTCGTTGCCACATGTTGAGTTCCTTTTGGGTGAAGAAATATTTGAGACTTTTATGATCCGTAAAGATCTCCACTTTATCCCCATATAAGTAATGTCTCCAAATTTTAAGTACGAAGACAACAGCTTCCAACTCTAGATCATGAGTAGGATAATTCCTCTCATATTCTTTGAGTTGCCGAGAGGCATAGGCTATAACTTTTCCATGTTGCATGAGAACACATCCTAACCATTTTCCTGAAGCATCACTGTAGATGACAAATCCCTCCGAGCCAGATGGTATTATCAAAATAGGTGCTGAAATGAGTCTCCTCTTGAGTTCTTGAAAACTCTTCTCACATTTCACTCTCCAACTGAATTTTATATCTTTCCGAGTCAGCTGAGTTAATGGAGTAGCGATTCGAGAAAACCCTTTTATGAATTTTCGATAATAACCAGCTAAGCCGAGAAAGCTACATACTTCGGTCACTGATTTAGGTTGTTCCCAGCTTTGAATAGCTTCAATCTTTGTCGGGTCAACAGATATTCCATGACTTGATACTATGTGCCTAAGGAATGCTACTTCCTCAAGACAGAACTCGCATTTCTTCAACTTGGCATAAAGCTTGTTTTCATGAAGCTTTTGGAGTATCAGTCTCAAGTGTTGCTCATGATCTTCATGGCTTTTGGAATATATGAGGATGTCATCAATAAAGACTACCACAAAGTGATCTAAATATTCCTTAAATACTCGGTTCATCATATCCATGAAGGCAGCAGGAGCATTAGTCAATCCAAAAGATATGACTAGGAATTCATAATGCCCGTACCGAGTTCTGAAAGCCATCTTTGGAATGTCGTCGGTTCTAATCCTTAACTGCTGATATCCGGAACGAAGATCGATCTTTGAAAAGAATTTGGTGCCTTGCAACTGGTCAAACATGTCATCAATACGTGGCAATGGGTACCTATTCTTGATGGTGACATGATTCAACTCCCGATAATCAATACAAAGTCGCATACTCCCATCTTTCTTCTTTATGAATATAATAGGAGCACCCCAACGAGACGTACTAGGACGAATGAAACCGATGTCTAATAATTCATACAATTGGGTCTTTAACTCCTGAAGTTCAATAGGAGCCATTCGATATGGGGCTTTGGAAATGGGTTTTGCACCAGGTTCAAGGTCGATACAAAATTCAATTTCTCGCTCTGGGGATAGGCCAGGAAGTTCTTCAGGGAATACGTCAGGAAATTTATTAACAATATAAATATCATTCAAAACTGACGTATTTTTGTTTAAATCCGTGACATGAGCTAAGAAAGCTTGATATCCGTTTTTTAATAAACGAATAACTTTATGGCTTGAGATGACAGTGATTGATTTTAATGATTTGTTTGCTTAAATTCGCATAATAGGTTGGTTAGGCATATGAAAGCTAACAACCTTAGGAAAATAATTAATTTTTGCATGATGAGTAGTTAACCAATCAATTCCTAGAATTGCGTCAAATGCAAGTATTTTCAATAAAATAAGATCGACAGGTAATGTGAGGGTACCGATTTGAACCAAACAAGACTTATAAACAGTGGCTGTAATGAAGGTTTCTCCCAACGGAGTTTCAACAGATAAGTCAAAGTCTAATTTCTCTATAGTCAAATTTAAACATTGAGCGCAAGTAGAAGAAATAAAAGAATGGGTAGAACCGATATCAAATAAGGTATAGACTTCGCTAGAGTTTATGATAAGCTTACCCGTGATGACCTCATTCAGGTTCCTTGCTTTCTGGGAGGTCACGACAAACGCTCTCCCTTGAACTACCGGTTTTGACTTTTTTGGGACAGCCTTTGGTGCCTCCATCCCAGCTGGACTTGTCTTCGGTGCACGATAAAATTGGGCTAGGTGACCTTCTCTTCCATAATTATAACACACTTTGGACTGCATCGCGCAGTTTGGACTGATGTGTCCCTCCCTCCGCATTTGAAGCATATGACAAGTGGTCGTTCTTCTTCTTTAATAACGGGTGCTGGTGCTGACGTCTTTCCATCATTGTTGAATCTCCTCTTCTTGAAATGTCCAGTTTTATTATCTTGGCCATTATTACCACCGAAGTGGTTACCATTTCTGGCATGTTGATTCCCTCCACGTTTGTTGTCGCCGCTTCGATGACTGCTACCATTAGTATTATCATTTTATCGGCTGCTTTCTCTTGGTTGGGTTGACTCGTTATCGCGCTCCAATAACTGAGCCCTATTTACAATATCTGAATACAAACACAGTTTTTGAGAAATTAGGTATTGACGTATCTCAGGTTTTAAACCTCTTAGAGACATCCGCGTCATTCTCTCCTCATTATCAACCAAGTGGGATGCAAACCAGGACAACTCGGTAAACTTAGCTTCGTACTGCGACACGATCATATTGTTCTGCTCTAGCTTGATGAACTCTACCTCTTTCATGTGACAAATACTTTCGGGAAAGTATTTATCGTTGAACAGTTCTTGGAACTTCTCCCAAGACATCTTCAGTGTAGCAGGTTGAATACGCTTTACAGATTCCCACCAATAATCTGCTTCTGCCCGTAACATGAAGGTGACAAAGGGAACCTTTAGCTCCTCGGAGCATCCCAAGACATCAAATATCTTGTTGATCTACTTTATTCACGTCTCCGCCTTAAGTGATTTTGGCTCTCCAAAAAACTTCGGTGGTCCCAGCTCCTTAAACTGTTTAGCAGTGACCGTCCGAGAGTTGCCAGTGTTTCCACCTACATTTCGGACATGAGTCTCTCTTGCCTGATGTTGCATGAATTACAGAAAGCCTCTGAACATTCCATCGTTCATCATTTAGTCAGTGTTGTTATTTGCATGAGGATTGTTGCCTTCCTGATGTACATTATCCTGATTGTTGATCTGTGGAGACTCAACGGTCTCCTGTGCTCCATTGTTATTCTCAACATTCTCAGATGTCATTTGTAAGATCCCAAATTTTATGAAATGAAAGTATTCAATTTTTTTATAATTATTATTTTATTTCGTAAATGGTTAAATTGATAAAAGGTTAAAGTTAAGGGTGATATGTGAAAATTTTCGCAAAGTAAGCAAGTTGTTATAAAATATTCGTTGGTCGGGGAATATTCTTTTTATCGGGGAATATCCGTACGACGGCACAATCATTGGTGGACCCCACAACAAAAGTATTGTCGTAGTTAGAAAATGACAGAATTATCAATTTATAAAAATAATGGAGAAAGTATTACCGTTAAAACTGTTAAACTACCTAGTAGTAAAAGTACAGTAATACGCGTGGTTGCATAGTAGCACACGGTATTGATTATTGATGCTTACGTAAGAAGTCACTCAGTTATACTCAATTATTGCTACAGTAATTGCTGCATCATATCTCTCATATTATTGATTCAATTATTGTCATAGTATCATCTGCATATTATGTTATATTATTAAATCAATAATTGAGACGGCAAAGTTATTCATATTTATTTGCAATATTGACAATGTGTAAGACCCCAAATTATTATTAAATAAAATTTAATTTCCTCTATTTATTATTTTGAAATAGTAAGGGTTAAATTGATTAATGAGGTTAGTTATGGGTAAAATGCGTAAATATTTTAAATAAGCAAGTGGTTATAAAATATTCTTGTTGTCGGGGAATATTCGTTTGGTCGTGGAATATTCTTGTTGTCGGGGAATATTCGTACGACGGCGCAGCCTTGTGTGAGCCCCATAACGAAAAGCGATTGGATGAAGAAAATGATAAAAATAAGTTGTTTATAAATAACGGCGTAGTTGTTACCGTTAATACTGTTGGAATACCCGGTGGTTAAAACACAGTAATACGCGTTGTTGCACACTAGCACACGGTATTGCACCAATTATTGATTCTTACGTAAGAATGCACTACTCAATAATGGTTACAGTAATTACTGTTCAATATTTTATTTTATTGATTCAACAATTGCTGCGTTGATATTTTATATTACTGTTGTTTTAATAATTGTCACTACACAGTATTTTCTATTATCGGAACAATAATTCATATTATCTGAATAATATTATTAGATAACATTATTGGCAATGTCTAGAAAGTTCTGTCTAAGGAGAGGTTTGGTCATCTAATTGTGCGCCAGTAAGGAGAGATCCTTATTGGAAAGCCCCCTCTTTCCTGGGAACGGCCTGGTTGCCAGTACTGTAGTTCTGTAATATTATTTGTGTATAATTAATTATTGATTTATATGATGAGAAAAATATTGATTTTATGTGGATATAGATGGAGAAAATTTTTAATGTGACAATTGTTGAAAATTAATATTTTATCTTTTTCTGATAAAATAATTCATTTAAATATATTATTTTAATAATATATTGATGATGATATTTTTACAATGAATGTGGGATATATGAGTATATGAGGAGGAAGAGTATTTTTGTGGCATTAAATGATTAACACATGTTTTGTGTGTTGGTGGACACAATTCTTGACCGAAAATTTATTATTGATTGTAAAATCGCCCGTTTGTGGATTTCGGTCAATTTCTGTTTGGAATTTGGAAAAACTTTCTTCTGCAAAGTTGTAGAGAATTGAATTTCCTATAAAACCTCGCGAGATTTGAATTTTCTGATAAAAGGGCTATTTATTATGAATTATTGAAGTTCTGAAGTTCCGAAATAATTGATTTTTGGAAGTTTTATTTATTAGAGTTAAGAAAAACGTTTTTTGGTATTTTGTTGGACATCATTAACATGTGTGGCTGGTGTTTTTTGACCAAAGGTGGGCTAAGGAAAATTTGTATAATTATATTAATATTATATTCAATTTTCTACTTTGGTGTTCTAAGCATTTTTCTATAAATAGGGTGCTTAGGTTAGAATTGAAAATCACACCAGAAACACAAGTTTCTCTCTATTTCTCTCTCTATATCGAGCGTATTCTTGTGAGTATTTGATACTTTGAGTGTTGCTATACGGTGCAAGTTTCCTTCAGCACTATATCTAGTATTCCAGTCAGAAGTACCGTCTTTCCGAGGTAAGGGATGTTATTTCTTCTTAAATGATATTATTTTTTTCAATATCATTATGCCGAAGTATTAATCTGAACTTTTTATCAAATTTGGAACTTTTCATGTCGGGGTTACTATTCATGAGTTACTATTCATGAGTTACTATTCACGAGTTACTATTCATGAGTTACTATTTACTGAAAAATAAAATTTTCTTCTTTTCGTCCAAAATATCTATTCTGGATACTAGCTTTGATTGTATCCATGTTTTGATCATTCTTGAATTTTACTCCACTATGATTATTTATGAGGTATTTTTGGACATGGAATAGCTGAAATACGAATCCTTAATATTTATTATTTTGTTTCACTGGATTCGTTTCCTTTAAAATATTTTTCATCATCCTCAGTCCTAAATGATGATATAATTGAATATCTTTGGCCTGTAGTGCAAAGATTGATGATTTCTGATGAATATCTTTGGCCCGTAGTGCAAAGATGAACAGGTGTTGAGATGAACATGATCGACTGGTGATACAAATGAATATCTTTGGCCTGTAGTGCAAAGATGAATATTTGATTAAAGATGGTTATTGATTGTTGTTACAGGGATAAAATATTGATGATGGACTTTTAAATCTTAGAAGATAGTAGAACTCATTCTCTACTTGACTCTTCTAATGGTTTGCTGTTTCCGCTGCAGTTATTGATTTAAAACTTGTTGTCTATTGTATTCTATTAGATTTTTCCCTGTTGAAGACTAACGATAATTTGTTGTATATTATCTTAGTCATAATATTCTTTACTGGGCTAGTTGAGCTCACCCTTTTCCTTGTTGTTCCATTTTCTTCTCAGGAGGCGAGAATGTAGCGAGTACTAGTCGGGGTGTGGAATGATGGTTCAAGACAGTTGTTTTAGTAGTCCTCACTATTTTGTAAAATAGTGTATCAATAAGTATAATGAGGACTTAATTGAGTATGAATACTGTCTAGATGACAATATTTGTATTTAAACTCACAGTATATATGTTGTCGTATTTTGCACGACAATTGTAATAATAAAGTTGTAGTTATTTCTGTACCATGTATTTGGCGACTCAAAATAGGTTGGATGGAATGGACCTGTTTTGGGGGCGTCACACAATGTCTAGAAGTTCTGTCAAGGACATGTTAGATGATCTAATTGCGTGCCAATAGGGAGAAATCCTTATCGGAAAGCCCCATCTTTCCTGGGAACGACCTGGTTGTTAAATATTGTGAGTTATAATATTAATGATGAATAAGTTCGTGTTGATTAAAGATGAAATGGATAGTTCCATTGTGTTGGAATTATTAGTGTTAGTAAAAATCGACATTTATTTCGATAATAATTAATGTCTGGAGGTTATATTGACCAATCGGGTAATTAACCAGATAAATGAGTAATTAATTGCTATTATTTCACATGCTTATAACTATTTGTTCACATGTGTGTACTATTGATTCACATTCTTGTACTATTAGGGGAGTTGGTGCAAGATTGATAATACTTGCATGATTAAGTTAAAAATGAAGGTATAGATGGAGGTACTATACTGTAATTAGTTTTTTCACATGATTATACTATTAAGTCACATGAATGAACTATTAATTCACATAATTTACTATTAGGAGAGGTGGTGCAAGTTAGATAATACTTGCAGGATTAAAGTAAAAATGAAGAAAAAGAGGGAGGTATTATACCGTAATATTTTGAGCCCCAAAATGTGCAATTATTGAAACTATATTTTCCTATAAATAGAAGCTCATTCTTCCTTCATTTCTCACCAATTCACTAAGTCTCTCAAAAGCAATTATTATAGAGGGAAATTATAGAGAGAAAGAAGAAGAAAAATCTGCTACCTCACTATTCCAGTATCTAATTTTCTTCTAAGGAAATGAGAATATAGCTGAGACGAGTCGGGGAACGGATTGATGGTCCAGATGGTTGTTTTAGTAGTCCTCACTATTCTATAAAATAGTGTGATAATAATTGTAATGAGGACTCCATTGAGAGTGGATATTGTCTAAGAAGGCAATATTCTTGTTTAAACTCTCAGCTATGTTTTGTCGTATATTACCCGACAGTTGTATAATTAAGTTTGTATTTGATTTATGTACCATGTATCTGATGACTCAAAATGGGTGATGTATACCTGTTTTGGGGGCGTCACAGTTGGTATCAAAGCTTAGGGATATGATCCCTGACTGAGATGTGAGACAAGAACTAGGAGGGGAGAGACGGGGAATTCCTTCGCTAGTATGACCTACCTAAGTTTATTTGGTATTTAATTGGTTGGTCAGAGTATAGGGATAATATGTGATATGTCAATTAACCCTTGTTTTGTGACAGTATTTGAGAATGATATCTAAAAATTTTGAGATGTACAATGGAGCAAAACAATATGACCGTGTCGCAATACGAGGCTAAATTTGCAGAGTTTTCTCGGTTTGCATCCCATTTGGTCGATAATAAGGAGCGAATGACGCGAATGTTTCTAAGAGGTTTGAAACTTGATATACGTCAATACCTCATTTCTCACAAACTTTGTTTATATTCATATGTTGTGAATAGGGCTCAGTTATTGGAGCGCGATAATGAGTCAGCACAACCAAAAGGCAACGACCAACAACACGATAATAATCGTACCGATTGCAACGGCCATCGGAACAATGATAACCATCATGGGGGAAATTATCATGCCAAGAATGGTAACCACTTCGGTGGTAATCATGGCCAAGATAATAGAAGTGGAAATTTCAAGAAGAGAAGGTTCAATAATGATGGAAAGACAACATCACCAGCACCTATTAAGGAAGGAGAACGACCACCAATTGTATGCTTCAAATGCAGAGGGGAGGGACATATCAGTCTAAACTGCGTGATGCAGTTCAAAGCATGTTACAATTGTGGAAAAGAAGGTCACCTAGCCCAATTTTGTCATGCACCAAAGTCAAGTCCAGCTGGGACGGTGGCACCAAAGGCGGATATGGACAAAACAAAGTCGGTGGTTTCAGGAAGAGCGTTTTTCGTGACTTCTCAAAAAGTGAGTAACCCAAACAAAGTTAGCACGGGTTAGTTAATTATAAATTCTTGTGAAGTCTATACCTTATTAGATACCGGTTCTACCCATTCTTTTATATCTCTTGTTTGTGCTAAACGTTTAAATTTAACTTAGGAGAAATTAGACTTTGACTTATCGGTTGAAACTTCGTTAGGAGAAACCTTCATTTCATGTGCTATCCAAGTCTTGGATGAGAGTCACAGTTTTGAATGATATTTCTATTGTTAATAAATTTCCTGACGTATTCTTGAAGACTTCTTAGCCTACCCCTAGAGCGTGAAATCGAATTTTGTATTGACCCCAGTACAAAACCCATTTCTAAAACCCTCAAATATTTCTTTACCTAAAACGATCGTATAATGTGCTAAAGACGTTGGCTCGAGCTGTTGAAGATTACGACCATACCATTCAATATCATCGTGGAAGAGCGAACGTGGTAGCTGACGCATTGAGTAGAAGATCGTATGCGTTTACGAGTGCGATGTTGTTAACACAAAAATCCATTTCGTATAACTTACAAATGATGAAGATAGAGTTAAAGACTCTAGGAACCGACGTGAAGATAACGAATATACGATTAGAATCGACTTTAATCGATAAAGTTAAAGCCGCTCAAGCTACACACCCGAATCTGATGAATGTGAAGAAGAAGGTTCAAGAGGGCGTTATTCTAGAAGCAAGAATCGACGAAGAGAGGAAATCTCAACCCTCGATTTAATTGGCCCATTTGAAATACTTGATCGAGTAGGAGCTGTGGCCTATAGACTCATTTTACCGCCAAGTATGTCGCGTGTTCATAACATTTTTTTCACGTATCGATGTTACGTAAATATGTGGACGACCCGAACCACATTATTAGAACTAGACAAGATAGCAGAAGATTTAACGTATGATGAGATACGTGTTAAAATCTTGGATAAGAAGGATCACATTCGACACTCAAAGGTTATGCCTCGAGAGTTAGAATCTGAAATGAAGTCAAGGTATCCTCACCTCCTCACCTCCTCACCATACCAGGTACGTAAGTAAATTTTGAGGGCGAAATTTCATAAGGAGAGAAGATTGTAAGACCCCGAATTTTATGAAATGAAAGTATTCAATTTTCTTATAATTATTATTTTATTTCGTAAATGGTTAAATTGATAAAACGCTAAAGTTAAGGGTGATATGTGAAAATTTTTGTAAAGTAAGCAAGTTGTTATAAAATATTCGTTGGTCGGGGAATATTCTTTTTTATCGGGGAATATCCGTACGACGGCACAATCATTGGTGGACCCCACAACGAAAGTATTGACGTAGTTAGAAAACGACAGAATTATCATTTTATAAAAATAACGGTGAAAGTATTACCGTTAAAACTGTTGAATTACCTGGTAGTAAAAGTACAATAATATGCATGGTTGCATAGTAGCACACGGTATTGATTATTGATGCTTACGTAAGAAGTCACTCAGTTATACTCAATTATTGCTACAGTAATTGCTGCATCATATCTCTCATATTATTGATTCAATTATTGTCATAGTATCATCTTCATATTATGTTATATTATTAAATCAATAATTGAGACGGCAAAGTTATTCATATTATTATTTGCAATATTGACAATGTCTAGAAGTTCTGTCAAGGAGAGGTTAAATAATCTAATTGCGTGCCAATAGGGAGAAATCCTTATCGGAAAGCCCCCTCTTTCTTGGGAACGACCTGGTTGTTAAATATTGTGAGTTATAATATTAATGATGAATAAGTTCGTGTTGATTAAAGATGAAATGGATAGTTCTATTGTGTTAGAATTATTAGGGTTAGTAAAAATCGACATTTATTTCGATGGAGGTTATATTGACCAATCGAGTAATTAACCGGATAAATGAGCAATTAATTTTTATTATTTCACATGCTTATAACTATTTATTCACATGTGTGTACTATTGATTCATATTCTTGTACTATTAGGGGTGTTGGTGCAAGATTGATAATACTTGCATGATTAAGTTAAAAATGAAGGTAAAGATGGAGGTACTATACTGTAATTAATTTTTTCACATGATTATACTATTAAGTCACATGAATGAACTATTAATTCACATGATTTACTATTAGGGGAGGTGGTACAAGTTTGATAATACTTGCAGGACTAAAGTAAAAATGAAGAAAAAGAGGGAGGTATTATACTGTAATATTTTGAGCCCCAAAATGAGCAATTATTGAAATCATATTTTCCTATAAATAGAAGTTCATTCTCCCTTCATTTCTCACCAATTCACTAAGTCTCTCAAGAGTAATTATTATAGAGAGAAATTATAGAGAGAAAGAAGAAGAAAAGTCTGCTACCTCACTATTCCAGTATCCAGTTTTCATCTAAGGAAATGATAATGTAGCTAGGACGAGTCGGGGAATGGATTGACGGTCCAGATGGTTGTTTTAGTAGTCCTCACTATTCTGTAAAATAGTGTGATAATAATTGTAATGATGACTCCATTGAGAGTGAATATTGTCTAAGAAGGCAATATTCTTGTTTAAACTCTCAGCTATATTTTGTCGTATATTACCCGACAGTTGTATAATTAAGTTTGTATTTGATTTATGTGTCATGTATCTGGTGACTCAAAATGGGTGATGTATACCTGTTTTGGGGGCGTCACAGTTGGTATCAAAGCTTAGGGATATGATCCCTGGCTGAGATGTGAGACAAGAACTAGGAGAGGAGAGACGGAAAATTCCTTCGCTAGTATGACCTACCTAAGTTTATTTGGTATTTAATTGGTTGGTCAGAGTATAGGGATAATATGTGATATGTCAATTAACCCTTGTTTTGTGACAGTATTTGAGAATGACATCTAAAAATTTTGAGATGTACAATGGAGCAAAACAATATGGTCGTGTCGCAATACGAGGCTAAATTTGCAGAGTTATCCCGGTTTGCATCCCATTTGGTCGATAATGAGGAGCGAATGATGCGAATGTTTCTAAGAGGTTTGAAACCCGATATACGACAATACCTCATTTCTCACAAACTTTGTTTATATTCAGATGTTGTGAATAGGGCTCAGTTATTGGAGCGCGATAATGAGTCAGCACAACCAAAAGGCAACGACCAACAACACGATTATAATCATACCAGTTGCACTGGCCATCGGAACAATGATAACCATCGTGGGGGAAATTATCATGCCAAGAATGGTAACCACTTCGGTGGCAATCATGGCCAAGATAATAGAAGTGGAAATTTCAAGAAAAGAAGGTTCAATAATGATGGAAAGACAACAGCACCAGCACCTATTAAGGAAGGAGAACAACCACCAATTGTATGCTTCAAATGCGGAGGGGAGGGACATATCAGTCCAAACTGCGTGATGCAGTTCAAAGCATATTACAATTGTGGAAAAGAAGGCCACCTAGCCCGATTTTGTCGTGCACTAAAGTTAAGTCCAGCTGGGATGGTAGCACCAAAAGTGGATACGGACAAAACAAAGTCGGTGGTTTCAGGAAGAGCATTTTTCGTGACTTCTCAAAAAGCGAGTAACCCAAACGAAGTTAGCACGGGTTAGTTAATTATAAATTCTTGCGAAGTCTATACCTTATTAGATACCGGTTCTACCCATTCTTTTATCTCTCTTGTTTGCGCTCAATGTTTAAATTTAACTCAGGAGAAATTAGACTTTGATTTATCAGTTGAAACTTCATTAGGAGAAACCTTCATTTCATGTGCTATCCAAGTCTTGGATGAGAGTCACAGTTTTGAATGATATTTCTATTGTTAATAAATTTCCTGACGTATTCCTCACATATTATCCCTATACTCTGACCGACCAATTAAATACCAAATAAACTTAGGTAGGTCATACTAACGAAGTAATTCCACGTCTCTCCCCTCCTAGTTCTTGTCTCACATCTCATCCAAGGATCATATCCCTAAGCTTTGATAACAACTGTGACGCCCCCAAAATAGGTATACATCACCCATTCTGAGTTGCCAAATACATGGTACAGAATACAAATACAAACTTAATTTATACAATTGTTAAGTGTCGTATAGAATACGACACAACATAAGCTGTGAGTTTTAATACAAATATTTTCTTCTAGACAGTATTAAAACTCAAAATAAGTCATCATTACATTTATTATCACACTATTTTATAGAGTAGTGAGGACAACTAATGCTATCATCTAGACCGTCATTCCGTTCCCCGACTAGTCTCGGCTACGTTCTCATTTCCTGAAGAGGACAATTTAAGCAAAAGGATGAGCTCAACTAGCCCAGTAAGAAATATTATGACTAAGATAATGCAGAATAATTTATCGTTAGCCTTCAACAGTGTTAAACTGATAAAATATGACAAACATCAAGTTTAACTGCAGCAGAACAAGCAATCCATTAGAAGAGTCAAGTAGAGTATAAAATCTCCTATCTTCTATGATTTAAAAGGTTTTTCATCACTTTTATCGCTGAGACTCAGCTTAATAAATAATCCACATCATCCCTGCACTACGACCAAGGATATTCATTAGTATCACGACCACAAATTATCCATGCACTACTGGCCAAGGATATTCGTGTATTCTTCAATGGTCATAATTATGCCAACAACTGTCCACCAATGCACTACGGGCCAATAAAGACTTTTACCACATTATTTGTAACATTACGGTCATGATTATACCGAATAACCCCTAGTCATAATCATACCAAGTCCATCTATGCACTACAGACCACAGATGACTTTCAACAGAATATAAACATGAGGATGATGACAATGATATAAGAATTAAATAAAACAAGTTCAAGGATAAATTTTTAAATATTTATAATTTAATTTATCCAGAAATCAATAACGTCCAAATTGTCAACATGATATTACTTTGTGGAGTAAAATTCAAGAATAATATTGTATCAAAAATAATTTAGACCGAAAGCGAATCAATTTTTATCATGAATAGTACCCCGAGGGAATAGTACTCGAGTGAATAGTACCCCGTAAATAGTACTTCAGGAATAGTAATCCCGTGAATAGTACTCAAGCATGAAAAAGTTAAAACTTATCAAGAATGCTCAGAATAATATTTCCATGAAAAGATACTGGATGAAGTGCAAATATCAAGGATATTCTACTAATTTCATGAAGTATAGAAGCCAAAATTTTAACAAAACGAGTATAGAATTCGAAATCTGAAACGAAATAATATTACTTACATACTACAGAGTATGGAAGAAAATATTATTTCAAGTGAATATTAAACAAAATAACATCCCTTACGAATACGAAAAAAATAATACCCATTACCTTAGTAGGAGATTGGATACTGAAATAGTGTAGTAACAGAATACTCTTCTTCTTTCTCTCTAATTCTCTCTCTATAGAATGAAAGAAGAAATAAGCTTTTATTTATAGAAGATTTCTAGCTTAGCCCTTGCAATGTGAAAAGGCAAGTGGCTTGACGACTGGTGATGTGAAAAGAAAAGTGGTTTGACGCCTGTAATGTGAAACAACAAGTGGTTTGTCGCATGTAATGTGAAACGACAATTGGTCGATGCCTGTAATGTGAAACGACAATTGGTCGACGCCTGTAATGTGAGACGACAATTGATTCGACGCATATAATATGAAACGGCAAGTGGTTTGACGTCTGCTAAAGGCAATTACTATTGATGAAAGTGACTCTTAGATGATGACATATGGGCCCCCATAGAATAAAACAAACTTTCCACAAACGTCTCATAACAGACTTCTTATTTATATCAAAGATTGAATAAATATTACCACAAATCATTTTATCTTCAATCAACACATATTTAATCTTTCAACAATTATTCATCATTAATGTTATAACTCACAATATTTAACGACCATATCATTCCCAGGAAAGAGAGGGCTTTTCGATAAGGATTTATCCCTATTGGCGTGCAATTAGGTGACCAAACCTCTTCTCGACAGAACTTTCTAGACATCGTCAATATTGCAAATAATAATATTAATAACTTTGTCGTCTCAATTATTGATTTAATAATATAAAATATTATACAGATGATACTGTGACAATAATTGAATCTGTAATATGAGATACTATGCAGCAATTACTGTAGCAATAATTGAGTATAACTCAGTGGCTTCTTACATAAGCATCAATAATCAATACCGTGTGCTACTATGCAACCACGCGTATTACTGTATTTTTATCACCGGGTATTTCAACAGTTAACGGTAAAACTTTCGCCGTTATTTTATAAAAATATTTGTCATTTTTTCAATCCAACAATAATTCCGTTGTGGGATCCACCAATGATTGTGTCGTCGTACGAATATTCCCGGTTAAAACGAATATTCCCCAACCAATCGAATATAATATAATAACTTGCGTATGTGACGCCCCCAGAATAGGTATACAACACCCATTCTGAGTCGCCAAATATATGGTACAGAAAGCAAACTAGAACTTCAATAATACAATTGTCATGCAAAATACGACAACACATACTGTGAGTTTAAATACAAATATTATCTTCTAGACAATATCCACACTCAAATAAGTCCTCAATACAATTATTCAAACACTATTTTACAGAAATAGTGAGGACTGCTAAAACATCTTTCTAGAACCATCACTCCATACCCCGACTAGATCCTGCTATGTTCTCACCTCCTGAGAAGAAAAATGGAACAAAAAGGAAAAGGATGAGCTCAACTAGCCCAGTAAAGAATATTATGACTAAGATAATATACAACAAATTATCATTAGTATTCAACAGGGAAAAATCTGATAGAATATAATCGACAACAAGTTTTAGATCAACAACTGCAGCGAAAACAGCAAACCATTAGAAGAGTCAAGTAGAGAAAGAATTCTACTATCTTCTAAGATTTAAAAGTCCATCATCAATATTTTATCCCTGTAACATCAATTAATAACCATCTTTATCCAAATATTCATCTTTGCACTACAGGCTAAAGATATTCATTTGTATCACATGTCAGTCATGTTCATCTCAACACCTGTTCATCTTTGCACTACAGGCCAAAGATATTCATCAAGTAATCATACATCTTTGCACTACAGGCCAAAGATATTCAGTAATATCATCATTTAGGACTGAGGATGATGAAAAATATCTTAAAGAGAACGAATCCAGTGAGACAGAAGGACAAATAGTAGGGATTCGTATAACAGTTTATTCAAGATCAATAATACTTCATAATAATCAATTGTGAAGCAGAATTCAAAAATAAAGATCAAAACATGGATACAATCAAAGATAGTAACCATAATAGACATCTTGGACAAAAAAAGAAAATTTTACTTTTCGGTGAATAGTGCCGTATTTGTGAATAGTGTCGTATACGTAAATAGTAACGTATATGTGAATAGTAACCCCGACACAAAAAGTTTCAAATTTGATAAAAAGTTCATATCAATATTTTAACATAATGATATTGAAGAAACTAATATCATTAAGAAGAAAATAATATCCCTTACCTCAAAATATCAGTACTTCTGGTCGAAATACCGGTATAAGGCTGAAATAAACTTGCTCTGATGAATAGAAACTCTCAAAGTATCTAAATACTCACAAAATATACTCAATAATCTAGAGAGAGAAAGAGATAAAACTTGTTTCTGGTGTGATTTTCAATTCTAACTTAGCCCTCTATTTATAGGAAAATGTTAGCACGCCGAAGCAGACTTAACCTGCAACCTGATGGCTTTACCTGCTACTATTTCTACCCACCACATTTGAATAAAAATCTCAGCACATTTCTTCACCAACCAAGAGTGGGGCCCACCAATTCTAAAATTTTTCATCAAAATGATAAACTCCGAAAATTCAACAATTTCTGAACTAGTCATCTCGTAAAATTCATAATAAATCATACGTTCATTTTTAACGGTTCAAAATTTGTGGACATATACTCAACTTATATATGTATAACATATACAAAAATTACCACGATCCAACGGTCGGATTAAAAATTATAACCCCCGCAAATATATCTCAAAAATCCTGATTTTTAATATCTCCATTCCGACAAAAATACTGATAAAAACCTCAACATTAACTCCTTCATTTTTAACCACAAAAATATATCCCTCATTTATATCCACATAAAATAAATATTTCCTTATCATATGAATCAATAATTAATTATTCACAAATAATATTACAGAATCACATTTATGACAACCAGGCCGTTCCCAGGAAAGAGGGGGCTTTTCAATAAGGATTTCTCCTTACTAGCGCGTAATTAGATGACCAAACCTCTCCTTAGACAGAACTTTCTAGACATTGCCAATAATGTTATCTAATAATATTATTCAAATAATATGAATTATTGATCTGATAAAGAAAAATACTGTGCAGCAACAATTATTGAAACAATAATAATATAAAATATTATTGCAGCAATTATTGAATCAATAAAATAAAATATTGAACAGTAACTACTGTAACAATTATTGAGTAGTGCCTTCTTACATAAGAATCAATAATTTGTGCAATACCGTGTGTTACTGTATTTTAACCACCGGGTATTCCAATAGTATTAACGGTAACAACTACGCCGTTATTTATAAATAACTTATACTTGTCATTTTCTTCATCCAATCGCTTTTTGTTATGGGGCTCACACAAGGCTGCGCCGTCGTACGAATATTCTCCGATAGCAAGAATATTCCACGACCAAACGAATATTCCCCGATAAAATAAATATTTTATAACCACTTGCTTATTTTGCAAAATTTGCACATTTCACCCATAACCAAAGTATTATATCAAATTAACCCCTTATTATTCACAATAATATTTAGAGAAAATTTGATTTTATTCATTAATAAGTTGGGGTCTTACAGCGTACTTTGTAAAATTTATAAATATTACCCACAACTATAACATTATATCAAATTCGCTCCATAATATTCAAAAATGATATTTATAGGAAATTCATCTTTATTCATAAAAGTTGGGGTCTTACAGGAATAATTATAACTGAATCGACATTGTAAATTTAAATCATGCTCTAGGAATAATCTAATAGCATAAATATTGAATAATCATAACATAACTTGCTTGAACAATGTTAAGTCAAGGTTATTGAGAATTGAACACTAAGCATGCATCGCGAATAACAATTTGAACAATAAAGTTGTTCAACATTAGAATATCAAAATGTGTAAACTCGCATGCTAAATAATAAGTTACATATTAGAGAAACTTGCTCAATATTAAAAGATAAGATTTAGAAAACTTGCATCATCACGAACAAACTAGATACAAGAACTTGCTCAATAATAAATAAACTAGCTCAACGAAAGTGTGGAGATAAAAAACTTGCACAACGAAGGTTTAAGGCTAGAAGACTTGCCTTGCGTGTAGGCTAAACTGAAATAATTCAATTCACAATATCCTATACACACATCAATAGGATACAATTCGTCATTACGAACACTCTATATATCTACATCACGTATGATTTGATTTTTAAATCACTTAATCAATTTACACCGATAACATAATAATAAAGCTTGTTAGGTGTTAATAACATGTTCGTTCTTAGCACTATAATACCAAAATAACAAAATTACATGTTAAACAATCATCATATTGCATTACATTAACCATTACAGACTTTTGTGCAAGACAAAAGTTATTCTTGGACCTACTGCAAACCGGTGCTGCGATGCCACAATTTGAATTGTGGGCCGCGCTATGGCACGGTAGTGGCGCTGCAGCGCGAGGACCAGGCCATTGGCCGGCGCGCGACGCGAAAGTTGAGCTTCGGCTCTGACTTTGGCGCTGATGCGCGAAATTTCGAGCTGGAGCACGAATTTTGGCATTGAGGCTCCAAGCTTACCGAACACAACACGAAGAACATAACAACGCCACTATGTCTTAATTTCTAACATCAATTAACATGTATAACTTACATAATTTGCATATAAACGTTACCAAGCATACATATACTAATTTTACACAACTAAACAACAATATCAGAAAACTTAATTCCTTGAAAACTATATTTTAAACCCAAAAACTCCATTTTTGGTATTTCTTGACACAGTGAACATAGTAATCACAGTTATAAACCAATTCGATTCCTTTGAACTTCGTTATCTTTATTTCTTACCCAATTAACATAATCACAGTTCAATTTTACAATTAGTATACACTCTAACCATCCAATTTGTTAGTGTCATAAGCCATGTACAAGAACATACACTGAAAAATAGTTTCTCTTTCTTTTAAACAAAATTAAGATAATAATTTCTGTTTAAACACCAGTTCTAACATCATGAACCTATATAATCACTATAGTTCAGTTATATAACAATAATTACAGAAATTTTGGAATTCACAGCAAGTATAAAACTTGTGAACATAGAAACTAAAACTCAAGTCGTTAAAATATATATATATATATATATATATATATATATATATATATATATATATAATAAGGTTATGATCATACCTTTTGTTGCTTAAGAAATATTTGCTAATCACTAATAATAGCTTGAAGAACTCAAAACTTAGAACTTGCTTTGGGAATCACAGACTTATCTTTCTCTCAACTCTCGCTGGTCTCTCAATTTTCTCTGACAATATTTCTTATCTTTTCTTACTTAGGCTTTAGCCAAATAGATTATACGTAAACTAAAAATAAACCAACGCACAAACGTTTCTTTTTAAAAATCGACGTCACTTATTGCCCTTAATAACTTATCGGTTACCAGAACTTATTATAAATTATTTATATTTTGTTTATTTAATTTATATTATTATAATTCAAAATTCAAAAGAAATCTAAAAGCCATAAGGCTTTGTTTGGCAAAACTATTTAAAATTAAAGACTTAATATATTTAAGCCTTGTTTGACAAACTAAATTAAAACTACTTTAATTTTATTTAATCAACTAACACATCATTTTAATCACAATTCAAAATAATATATCATTATAATAATTCATTTAATCATTATAAACTCTCTAACTTAATTATTAAATTAAATTAGAATATTATCTCATAATAATTAATTTCTTTAATTATTTAATTATTTATTAAACAAATAATTAACCACAATAAATCAAATCAAATTAATTTAAACAAATATCTATTCAACGATAAACACATCTATTAAATATTTATATCATTCAACAAATATTTAAAAATTACAAATAAAATCTGGATTGTTACACTATTGGTGGATCAACTTTTGGGCGTTGCACTTTTGGGTAACGAACATTTGATTCGAGTAATTGGAGAAGCACAGAAGAGCAAAGGATTGGGACTTGATGATTTGATTAAAAGGTTACATCATATATGAGGTATATATTTTAATCTTCCTCAATTAATAATATTGCATAAGGTGATTCCTGGGATTATAGAAAAATTTATATTTAGTTTATGTCATATTTTCGCTCTATTTATAATATGATTATATGTTTGATCTTGTTTCTGCAAACTAACAATGGCATCACAGTCATCCTTATGCAAATTATTAATTATTTTGATTCGATATATTTGTTGATATGTGTTTAGAATAATTTAATTTGTCATAATTATTGGAAAGGTTCTCAAAACTGAATCGTTAATCGAATCGAAAAAGGTACCGGATGGATGGGTCACTAGTCCAACCAGTGGTCGAACCGTTATTAACCCAGTGATTTCATTAATATATCAAAGTATGTATTATTAGTAATTAATAAAACAAAATTAAAAATCTTATTTTTTTATGAACTAAAACATAATAAAGATGAGTTACAATATTAATAAAAGTGGTTAATTTTAATATTAAATTTATTTTTTTTGTAAAACTGGGTCATTAGTCCAAACTGGACCGGAAGGTGAACCTGTTCTGGTTTTTACCAGTCCGACCGTCGATTCGGTTCGAATTTTAAAACGTCGATTATCGGTGTAAATCATGTTTTTGGAGAAAAACAACAACAATTGCGATCTAAAAAAAACCTAAAATCCGAAGTCCGGCGCTCAAGCGCAACGACACTAAGGCTTGAGTCGCGACGCTGTCCAAGGCGTCGCGGCGCTAAGATGTAAGTAAAATAAAAAAATTATTTAGTTTCAAATTAAGATAAAAGGTTTATTTTGATTTGAATTTAGATTAAAATAAATGTGTTTATTTTAATTGGAATTAGATTCAACGTTGACTAAAATAAAAGAGTTTATTTTGATTTGGAATTGGATTCCATATTTTATTTTTCAGCAAATTTAATGTTAAAAAAAAGAAGTTTATTTTGAACCAGAAATTAGATTTCATGCTAACTAATATTGCTCATTAAATGATATCAATATATATATTGAATGTTTATTTTCATGAGTTGAATGTTTATTAGGATATAGATAAATGATTAACAAAGGATCTACTAGTTCCAGTTAAGGGAGAGAATGTCGTATGTGATTCGATAAGTAACACAACTCAGAAATCCATGGCCAGGGTTGAATGGAAATTAAAAATGAGTTTTTAATTTACATTAACTAGAGTTGTGAATTTTAGAATCGAAATGCATATAATCAAACAAATAAAACTTGACAGTATTTCCATGTTTTATATTTGATTGAGACATTGTATGATGGAATGATTGAATTATATGGTAACTATTCGCGGAATAGATTCTTTACGATTAAACGTTGAGTTCATATTATCCGGATAATCATGATACACTATCGTAAGGTGTCAAAATATAAAATAAAAATTATTTATTTATATTTGAATTAAAGGAATTTAATTCATTGTAAATAATATTAGAATGATTCTAATTTATTTATTCTACTTGTCGGGTTAATATTGAACCTAGAGAGTCACACCATAAAAAGAGTAATATAAATAAAGAAGTGATTGACTTAATAACAATAATAAATTAAGTGTGTTTAATTTATTAGTAGAATAAATGAAATAGCTTAATATTAATAATTAAGTATTTGGAGAAATACTAGAATAAAAATAAATAAGATAAGTCGTATTATTATTATTATTATTATTATTATTATTATTATTATTATTATTATTATTATTATTTATTATTATTATTATTATTATTATTATTATTATTATTATTATTAATTTAGTTCCTAATTCGATTGGAAATTAAATTAAAACCCTAACTCCTAAAAGGTTTAGGAGAAAAGGTTAGTCTATAAATAAAAGGAGTCTTTTTATGGGATAGACTAATGCCAAGACTATTGCTTCTTGCA
This sequence comes from Panax notoginseng, assembly GCA_016801055.1. Lineage (NCBI taxonomy): Eukaryota > Viridiplantae > Streptophyta > Magnoliopsida > Apiales > Araliaceae > Panax > Panax notoginseng. The sequence goes on from CM029015.1 coordinate 41,550,692, forward strand.
AATATTCTCAAAACCCTAAAAAGTTAAAAGAGAGAAAATTAGGGCTAGTCACCTAAGGTCTAGTAGTGTAGGATTGCAAAAACGAGATCAAAGCATACAATCAAATTGAAATTGTAAACCCTAACTTTTTATGAATAAGATTTAATTTTATTTATATATTATTCTAAATAATAAGGTGTTGATTTAATAAATGTTATAGTTGTGGGTGATATGTGCAAATTATATAAAGTAAACAGTTGTCGAAAAATATTCATTTTGTCGGAAATATTCTTTCTGTCGGGAATATTATATTCGATAAAGTACGACGACACCGAAATAACCAATCATTGGTGAGCCCCACAACGGAATAACTGCTGGACATAGAAAGTGAAAGAAATAACCTTTTTTAAAATTGATGGCAAAATTTTTACCGTTAACAGTTGAAATACGGTAATATGCGATATTGCATATTAACATACGGTATTACATAGTATTTCTAATTATTGATTCTTATGTAAGAAGACACTCAATATTTCATTCAATAATTGTCATAATAGTTGCTACATAGTATCTCATATTATTGATTCAATAATTATTACAGTAACATCTACATAATATTTTATATTATTAAATCAATAATTGTCATGACACAGTTACTCGTATTATTTGATATCAAATAATATTATTAGTTAGCATTATTGACAATGTCGATAAATTTTTGTCAGTGAAAGGAGTTTAGTTATTTAATTGTGCGCTAGTAAGGATAAATCCTTATCGGAAAGCCCCATCTTTCATGGAAACGATCTGGTTGTCAATATTGTAAATTTATAATAATAATTGTCGAAAAATTAAAAATGCGTTGATTGAAGATAAATGATTTGTGGTAGAAATTTATTTAATTTTTGATATAAATAGAGGGCTTTGTCATGAGTCGTTTATTGTAAAATTAGCTTATTATTCCATGGACTCCCCCACGTGCCAATTTGTCAAACCGTCGGTAGAAATTTATCTCAGTTTTATTTTTTTATTATTATAATAGTAATAAAACAGAAAACATTTTATAATATATATAAAGTTATTTATTTTATTAGAATATATTATATTATATATAAAGATTTTGTTTTATTAAAATATTTTATTGCATAGTAAAAATTAGATTTTTGCCCGTGAATTTTTTTTTGTTCGTCCGTGAAGATTTTAAATAGTGTACACCACCATTCTCCTATAAATAGGTTGATTAGTTAAGAAATAAAAATCATACCCGAATCAGAGAATTCTTCTTCTATAATATTGTGCGTATTTTTTTTGAGTATAAAGATACTTTGAGTATAGCGAATAGTGCAAGATTTTCTCAACATAATCTTTGTTATACCAGTCAGATTTAGCCTCCTACTAAGGTAAGAAATATTATTTTCTTCCATACTCCATAATATGTAAGTGATATTATTTTGTTTCATATTCCTAAATCTACACTTACTATGATTAGTATTGCTTCTATAATTACTGAAATAATTAAAAATTCCTTGAGTTTTGCGCTTCATCTAATATCATTTCACTGGAATATTGGTCTGAACTTTTTTATTAAATTTTAATCTTTTAATGTACGAATACTATTCATCCGGGGTACTATTCATGCCGGAGTACTATTCATGACGAAATTAGTTTTTTTCTTTATCCAAATTATCTTTGAAATATGAATCTTAAATATCATTCTTGGCTTTTAATCTATAATTTTTTATCATGTTAACAATTTGGACATTCTTAAATTATGGATAAATTAAATTATAAATTTCTAATATTTATCATTGATCTCACTTGTATTAATCCTATATATCATTGTCATCATCCTAATGTTTAAATTGTGGTGAAAGTTATATTTTGAAAGTAGTATGCATACAAGCCAATCATGTATGATGATAAAGCATCTACTTTGTAAATAATTTTATTCATTTATTAATAAAAGAATTATTTATTAAAAGTATTTAATTATCTACATGATGCTGTTTTAACAATATGTGATAAACTCATAGTTTTAAACAATACTTTTAGAATTATGATGAAATCATGCTAATGAGATCTAAATTCTTAGATAGCTTAAAAAACTAAAATGTTCTCAATCAATGGATTACTAAAAAGGGGATTAGTGAATCCGGATAGATTGGTACATACGTTGCTTGCTCATTGGATGAGGATGATTGATCTTGTGATCATTTGTGTGGAGACACTAAAGCAAGTATGTAGGTGCTTATTGGAGAATAAGTTAATTGAACGTGGCTCGCTAAGTAATACCTAATGGAGTTTTACTTGTCTGTCAATAGGAATTCCTGAATTGATAGTAGTACAAGTGATTCTTAGACTTGAGATCATCATAGTATCTTGTGTATAATGAATTATAATTTGACTTATTCCTTAAGACTCTTACGGTATATCAAAGGGTATGCTTGGGTGTAATGAATTATATGGAGATAATGAATGATCAACAAAGAATCTACCGCTTCTATTAAAAGAAGAGATATGCCATATGTGATTCGATAAATGATAATCTAGGAATCCTTGGCCAAGGTGAAATGAAATTAGAAATGAGTTTCTAATTTACATTTATTCGGAGTTGTGAATTTGAGAATCGAAATACATATTATTAAATAAAATAAGATTTGACAGTAATTTCATGTCTTATATTTAATTGGGACATTGTAGAGTGGAAGGATTGAATTATACGGTAACTATTTACTCAAAGGTTCTTTTATGATTAATGTTAAAATCTATATTATCTGAAAAGTCGTTGATCGCTAAGGAAGCTTATCCTTATTGTAGAATAAATATTATTTATTTAAATAGAATATTTGTTTAATTTATTTATTTAAATAAGATTAGAATTGTTCTAATTGATTTATTCACAGCCGGTTTAATATGGAGAACCTAAAGAGACCATAAAAGGAAGAAAAATTATTTATGAAGTTAATTTAATAATCGTAATAATATGTTAAGTGTATTTAATTTAATCTATGGTGATAGAATAAATTAAATAGTTTAATATTTATTATTTAATATTTTGGGTATATTAAATATTAATTAATAAGATGAGTATTATTAATATTATTACAATTATTATTATTTTAATTTCTAAAGGAGTTTGAGAATTAATTTAATATAAGTACTCTCATTTATTCATATTCTAATAATATTACGAGGCAAATTAATTAAAAGAATTTAATTAATTATCCCTATTAAGATTAGAGAGCTTAATTAATTAAAGGATTTTAATTAATTGAATATAACCCTATTTCTAATTAGATTATAAGAGTTGACTAATAAGAGGAGTCTTATGCCATATATCAAGAGACGTAATTTCAATTGTTGGAGAGTACTTCTTTTTCTACAAAGTTAGGAAAAACTAGGGTTTAGCCAAATACCCTTCTTCTTGAGTTTTTGTTTTTTCTTGGTAGATCACCTCTAGAGGCCAAACGCTTGGGTGGCTAATGTGACAACTCGAGAATTTAGAAAGATTATTAAAATCTTAAATGATGGATTAAGGGTTCAATAATAGACCTAGACAGAAAATAAGTGTATGAATTTGACATTTTTGTATAGGCTTTTAGTGGATTTAAAATCTTTTGATGAAGATTTACAAGGTTAAGTGTCTAAGTGTATAAGAATCTGTGTATGTGGTTATATGTGTACAGAATTATGGATAAGGGACAAGGATTGATCAGACAAGTTGTAACTTTAGCAAACCCTAAAGTTATATTAAGAATATCAAGGTTAAGTTAGTAAACTCTAACGAACTGTTAGAAACCCTAACGATACTCTCGGAAACCCTAATTTTAGTTCCAGAAATCCGAAACCCTAATTCGAAATCTGTAGACCCTAAATCGGGAGCTCAAATGCTAAGTATAAAAACTTAAGGATTTTAAGTTATGGGATATATATGAAATGTCCAAATTACCCTTCAAATTGTAGAGGAAAAGACCAAAATACCCTTAGTGAGTGCGAAATGACTAAAATACCCTTATACTTATCTTTTAAGTAAAAGATATTTGCCAAATTGTGGTGAGTCACCACATGTGTTGCCATGTGTTAGGGACAACTTGGATCAGCCAAAATTGGCCACCTAGCATCCATCTTAACCATGGATTCAAAGATTAAAAAGTTAAAAGTTAAGAAATATCTACACTTTGTTTTCTAACTTAGCCAAGTCTCCTTTCTCTCTAACCTCCGAAATTGGAGAGGAAATAAGTTGAAACGATAAGCCATGATTATATCTTAACAATCTAAGAACAGCAACAAAGGATCAGAAATCAAAAATCAAGCATAAAGAGGTAGAAACCCTAAACTTGAAAATCTTGTGATTTGATGTTAGATGTTGTTTGTTGGTTAAAGTTGTGTTAGAGGGTGTTATTTAGTGATCTAAGATGTTACATCAAGGATCCATAACATCTAGAAGCTAGAAAATAGAGTTTTAAGGACTGACTATGAACCCTAAAATATGGCCTGACAGCCATATGTTAGGGCTCATAGATCCTTGTGTGTTAATGATTATGTGTGTTTAGTGTTATAGACTTGTTCTCTGTCATGAGGAGAGTAGACTGGAAGTGGAATCAAGTCCATACCATGTCTAGATCTCCAAATATAAGTGGTCAAACATGGTTGACCAACCATAGGAGACTGATTTCTGGGCAACCCAGAAACCCAGAAATGGTCTGACATGATTTTCTAGGCTTCTGATCTTACAGTTGTTTGATAGTTAGGCCATGTTGTTATTTTGATGTTGTAGTCTGACATACGGACTACGCATACCAGTCATTAGAACACTTAGATCATGACCAGAGTGAAAGATAATCATGGTCAAAATTGAGTTGACCAACTGTCTGGGGAATTTTCTAGAAAACCCAGAAAATTGAAGAACAAGATTTCTGACATGGATTGAATATGCCAGATGTTGCTCATGTGATGTTGTTAGGATGATCAGATGATATAGAAATGTTCTTTGACATGTATTCTACAAGATTGAACAATTAGATCCTACAAACTAAGCCTGGACATCAAAGATTTAAAGGCTGGAAAGTGACCATTCGAACTGTTCTTCATTTCTGGAAAACCCACAAATTGAAGAACAGTGTTTGATAAGTTTTGTTTGGCCTATATCTCACTGATTTGGTGTAGGATGGCCATGAAATCAGTTTATGGTTGTAATATTACATGAATACTACATCCTTAACACTTTAGAATGCCCAGAAAACATTAAGATCATAGATCAAATGGTGAACATTAAGATCATAGATCAAATTGTGGTCAAAGTAGGCAACCTGTTAACTGACATGAACATTCTAGGTTTGCTCAAGAACACTCAAGAACACATATAACGATAGTTTTGTCACTATAGGGACCTTTAACGACAGTTTCTTTATAAAAATTAATTATTGTATTAAATAATTAGAGCAAAATAGTTTTTAATTATTAAAAATTCATAATAAATTCCTAAAAATTATTTTAAAGCCTGGAAATGGGTTTTTAATAATTTTGAATATATTTCATTAATATTTAATATTTTTGAAATATTAATGGTATTTAATTTATTTAATTATTATATTAAATAAATTACTTAAAAATGATTTTAATACTTGAAAAATCATTTAAAATTATATTATAGTATAAGAAAATATTTGAAGTTATTTTTAATGACTTTTAATATTTTGTGAGGAATTTTATTAATTAATTAATATTAATGATAATTAGTTTATTTAATAAATGTATTAAATAAATTGTGAAAAATAGTTTTAATAATTTAAAAATCATATAAAAATGATTTAAAGGTTTGAAAAATACTTTAAGTTATAAAATATAACTTTTGATATTTTGTCATGAAAAATATTAATATTTTAATATTAATGCCAGTTATTTGATAATAGATTTAAATGTTTAAAAATCATTTAAATGTAATATTAAGGTATTAAAAATACTTTGAGATATTATAAATATATTATAATATTATATTATGTATTTCAATAATATTTGACATTAATTAAATATTAATGATAATGGAATTAAGTGGTAATTAAATCATATAAATATGATATTAATGATTGGAAAATCATGACAAATGGTAATAATTATCTGAAAATTATTATGAGTTATTGCAAAATATTTTGATTTAATAATAAATTATTTAAGATAATTGTTAAGTGTTTAGGCAGAGTCTTATGGATATTAGGCTCGATGATTGTCCGACTAAGCTGTCGGGATGTCAGGATAGTACGAGGTTCAACTCAGATTGAAATGGTTTGACTTGATACCGAGTCTTAAGTAGTTTGTGGACTGATAGGGATACGTGATAATGTGTTTAGGTTATTTTATAATTGTATTAACAGTATTATACTGTGATGATATCATTCTAATATTGGAGATCAATATTATCAATATTAGGTCTTCGGATAAAGCTATATTGACTGCGTAGCTGTAGTCGGTGATTCAGTCAAGTTCTCTCTAACTCAACCCTGAGTTATGATTCTTTCAAGTATACTTGAGGTTAATCATTGTTGATTATATCATGTCCATTGATTATTGATTCGCACTTTGTGCATATTACATGTGTTTATCAGGTATGAAAGGCTGATCACCTTCATTACCATCTGGTTCAGTTAATTTGTTTATGTTCATTCTTGACCATTCATTTTTATTGACTTAGTTGTTCAGCTATGAAAAATTGTTCATACTCTTTCACAATGTTTATATTGTTGAAAGTTAGCCAGCTTATTATTCAATTCTTTCAATCATGATATATCCTTTATTGAACTTATACTTGCTGGGCAAACTTGTTGCTCACCCTTGCTATATCACGATAAACATTGTAAATTAAGACAAATACGCCGGATACAGGAGAAACAAGTGACATTAAATGTCGGATAATATGGAATACATATATTACATGAAGGTTCTCGACCTTGGGGATAGTGTGTAAGTTTAATGTATAAACAATTTATGTTTATATCTTTCGCAATAGTAAGAGAATTAGTATACCAGATTCGTGGTGATTAGTACCCGGATTTGGAGATATTACAGTTGGTATCAAAGTTATAGATTCGGGAATATTACAGCTAACGTTAATCAAAGGAAGGAATCAATCTCGTGTATTCAAGGAGAGCACGAAGGACTAGTAGTTGAACTTGTACTTGAGGAAGCTCAAATCTTCAAGGGTATGATTCTGATTCTCATACTCTTTTATGGATTGATAATCAAGCACAAGAATGATCATGTTTTATGGTTTGTAAGAAAATTTTAAATTTTAAATTTATTACGCTTCCGCTTCGTTTTGTGATTTGATTGCATATTCATGTTTTTAGCAAACCCAACATCTTTGGCCCGTAATCCAAAGATGAACTGTTGATTGGTATAATTATGATCAGGAATTATGTATTGGTATAATCATAACCTTTAATGTTACATGCAAAAACTTGTGGTGAAAGTTCTCTTTGGCCCGTAGTGCAAAGATGGACTGTTGTTGGCATGATCATGACCATTGGTTATACAAATGCATAACTTTGGCCCGTAATGCAAAGATAAAATGTTAATTTGCATAATTATTGATTGGTTTTATATAGATAAAATATTGATTATGGACCCTTAAATTATAGAAGATAATAGACCTCATTCTCTACTTGACTCTTCTAATGAATTGTGTTATCGCGGGAAAAATTTCTCTTAAATTCCTTTTTTAAATATTTCTTACCCTTTATGTTTAATGATTAGGCCTATTAAATAGAGTCACCAGTTGGTAAAAGTTTAAATGGTTGTACCAACTCAACCAAAATTTTGGCATATATTTGTTTGCAATATGGCCCAAATGTGACTTTATTTAATTGGTTTGGAACCCGAGATTTATGGAGTTCGAGGGCTTACTTAAGCGAGGGGAAGGTGTTAGGCACGCCTCGACTTCTGTGAAACATGGTTGCCGCGTCTGTGACTCCCCCAAAATAGGTTCACACAACCCATTCTGAGTCGCTAAATACATGGTATAAAAGCCAAATACAAACTTCATTAACACAGCTGTCGTGCAAAATATGACAACACATATGCTGTGAGTTTTAATACAAATATTGTCGTGTAGACAATATCTAAACTCAAATAAAGTCCTCATTACAATTATTGATACACTATTTTACAAAATAGTGAGGACTGCTATAATAACCGTCTTGAACCATCACTCCACACCCCGACTAGTCCCGGCTATATTCTCACCTCCTGAGAAGAAAAATGAAACAAAAATGAAAATGATGAGTTCAAATAGCCCAGTATAGAATATTATGACTAAGATAATGCAGAATAAATTATCCTTAGTCCTCAACAGGAAAAAATATGATAGAATACAATGGACAACAAGTTTTAGATCAACAACTGCAACAGAAATAACAATCTATTAGAAGAGTCAAGTAGAGCATGTTGTCTACTATCTTCCATGATTTAAAAGTTCATCATCAATATTTTATCCCTATAACGTCAATCAATAATTATTTTCAATCAACAAATTATCTATGTACTACGGGCCAAAGATAATCGTTTGTATCACCAGTGGTCATGATCATGCTAAACACCTGTCCATCTTTGCACTACGAGCCAAAGATATTAATCAACAGTTCATCTTTGCACTACGTGCCAAAGATATTCATTAATCAATAGTTCATCTTTGCAGTACGGGCCAAAGATAACTTTCAACATAATTTAAGTTTGAGAATTATGATAATGATAACAAGAATGAATCAAGTAGGACCATAACATGGATTCAATTTCAAGAATAAGGGTCACAACAGATAACTTAGACGAAGAATTTTTTTGTGTGTGAATAGTACTCGTGAATAGTATCGTATGTATGAATATTACCGTATAAATAGTGCCCATGAATAGTACCCAGACATGAAAAGTTTTAAATTTAATAAGAAAATTCAGACCAATATTCTAGTGAAATGATATTAGATGAAACATAATTTCTAATCATTTCAGGAATTATAAAAGCAATACTTACCATAGTAAGTTTAAATTTAGGAATATGAGATGAAATAATATCTCTTATGTAATATGGAGTATGAAAAAAATGATATCCCTTACGAATATGGAAGGAATGTAGACACTAAAAATTTTTTGCATTCCTATTACTAACCTTGCAAGAGAGCAAAGTCGTCTTCTAGAGATAACCCTGGAAGTCAAGTCATCACATTCCCGGAGACAACCCAAGGATACTCAGTTAGTTTAATCTCGGAGATAACCCTGAGATATTCAATCTAATCCCAGAGATAACCTCGGGATACTCATTCAGTCCAATCCGGAGATAACCCCGGGAGTTTCAGTTTCAACGTCGAAGACAACCCCGAGGAATGCAGTTTCAGTTCCGGAGACAACCCCGAAATCCTTAGTTCCATCTCGGAGACAACCCCGAGATCTTCAGTTCCAATCCTGGAGATAACCCCTGGAGATATAGTTTAAACCTCGGAGACAACCCCGAGGCATCCAGTTGCAGTTCCGGAGATAACCCCAAAAATACTTGTTTCAAAGTCCAGCAATTAGCTTCAAACTTGGTGATAGCCCCGAGGCACTCAGTCCCAAACCCAGAGATAACCCTGGGAGGTCAAGAACACCTCAGAGACAACCTTGAGGACATTCCGCACTTGTAGCAGTCCAATCTCAGAGATAACCTTGAGCAACGACTGCTAAATCAGCCCAAAGCCGGAGATAACCCCAGTGAGGGGCAAAATCATCATTTTGCCACCTCGATCCCACAATCACGCCATCTTAACATTTCAACATACATGCTACACAAAAGTGTCCTACAAGAATAATAGCTTCAATCTCGAGTGACTACTACACAAAGACAGCACACCGGATGGAATTTGAAGACCTAAAGACCTGGGCATGGACCCATCTTCCTGACTTCGTACAACCTCTTATCCCATGTTATTGTGTAGCTCTCGATAATAGCATTCCGTAAAAGGTATTAAATGCCTCTATTAGATGCCCGAATTGGAGTTATGAAGGTTCGAACAGATAACACGTTGCACGAGTGCACGCACTTCGAGACGACGGGGCCCACGGAGCCCGCGGCACCCCGGGCAGTCACAGGTACACCTGTGGCTCCTCCCTCTATAAATAGAGGGCTTGGGGTGGCCATTTTGAAGGAGGAAAATGTGAAGAATCCCTGTCTAATTTGCTCTGTACACACTATAAACTGAGTGATTTCTCATTTCAAACACTTGTGAGCTTATATTTAGCTACTCTTTACCGGTGAAAACCGAGTGTTCATCCATTTAAAGCTATTGAAGTCTTCTTTGGCAGTCCACTGTAAGCCTTCTTACATTACTTAAAGCCTTTTCTCCACTTCTTGCACACACTTTTATTCACGTTGAGAGTCGCGTGTGTGTGTATGCCTGGACCATCAGTCCGTGGCTTTTATTGCTTATATATATATATATATATATATATATATATATATACACATTCATGTCTGGCCTGGAGTTCACTTCGTGGCCATTTATTTCTTTCATTTACATTTAGTCCCGCCTGGAGTTTATTTCGTGGCGGTTGATTATTCATATATATATATATATATATATATATATATATATATATATATATATATATATATATATACAGCTTTTATATATATAACTGTTTACAACTTTCATACAAACTGCTACATCATGTGAGCCTAGGAATCATGTGATCACAGATTCAGTCTCCTGAATCTAGATTTAGTTCCCGTGATGAACATTTTTGACTGTGACCAGCTTGTAAATTATTCACGGTGTCTGAATTTCCTTAGACGACTCTCATACCCATGAGGAATTCGGCACTGCTTTTTATCTTATTTTCTTGATTATGCTTCGTATCTCAAAAATAAAAGCAATCAAGCCGAACACATAATAAAATGAAAGTATTAAATGCCTCAATTACTATTGAGCACAAGGGCTTGAAAAGCCTCTTTTACAAAACAACACTGCTATATCTTGTTAAAATTGAACTTTTATATAGAATTTAAATCCTTTGTATATAGGTGCAAACGAGACATATCACTACTTCCAGATAATTGCACATTGACAAACACACACAAACACATTCAGATAATGGTTTAAATTGAAAAGTGGCGGTCACCGTGGTAACACGAATGTCAGAGGGTGCCTAACACCTTCCCTCCTCATAATCAAGTCCCCGGACCCTAACGAATCTCGGTTTCACAGATCAGTCAAATAGTGTCACATCACTAGGTCAATGTGAAAACCTTTTCCGGTTGAGTTGGTGCAACCATTTAAAAATACCAACTGGTGACTCTTACAAGTCCCAATCGTAGACATATACATGTTGGACCTTTTCACAACTTATTTTTTCAAACAAATCTCACCTAACATGAGAACGTACACCAAAAGACAAGAACAAAAAAGGGACAAATAAAAATCCTGACGTCGACAGGTGGCAACTCTGCTGGGGACTCCAGTAAGAGGGCTTAAGCCGCTATTACAACCTTTTCAAAATCGTTATCTGCTTGTGTGTGGATATTGCATTTACATTTGAATGAATGTGTATGAATGCATTTACTTATTGCACTTAGTGCTTCGCACCATATCTGCTTGTGATATTAGTGCTTCACACATGTCATCATTTCCATACGGTGAGACACGTTGTATGTAAATGTATGTTGTGTGGTTCCTCCACCAGGAGGCTATCCTGTCGGTGTTTGATTACTGGACTCGTAGGAAAACTAATTCCAACGAGGCTCAGGAAAGGCACCACCCAGATTCGATTTAGTTAAAAGACCGGATTAACTTCCCGTCGAGTAAATTGTGATGATTTGGGAACCTTCATTCCAAAAAACTACGAGAGTAGCCTAAGATAGGTCAGCCTCTGATAAACCAAACGCAGAGGAAAGTCTCTTCATACTTTCACATTTCAATTACTTATAAATTCAATTACTTATAATTTTATTTTCACGTCAATCTCAATGTATTGGAAAATATGAAGGAATATGTGTACATACATTCCCTTTTATTTAACATGATATCTTGTCATACAAACAAACTGACATCCATTTTGCAGGATAATACTCCTAAAACGGACACATAGCATGTAACATTTCCACATTCCCTAAGATTAAACTACATAAGTCTTTTTGTAAGGAAACAATTGGTCCTGTTACCTGTTCAAAATCCAAAAAGGCAACGAGCCTACAACCAAGCATGGCTTCATCTGGCCAGTCTAGTCCTACTCCTGTCTCTCGCGAGGAGTTCGAAGGACTAAGCAACCAAATTACAGAGTTGGCTGTTCTGCTTAAAGAACTACATAAATCCACTCAGGGTCCACAAATGCCTATACATACAGAATCCTCTACACATGGAAGAACTCAGGGACCGGACAAAGAAATTCCTGTACTTGAATCTCAGTTGGACAAAACCAACAAAACCACTGAAACCACCCATCTCAAAGAAGATCCAGACACTGGTGATATCAGGAAAAAAGTCTTACAAATGGAAGAGACCATTCGGTCTATCAAAGGGATTGGAACACACGAGAGTGATTCATATCCAGACCTTTGTATCTTTCCTGGGGTTCATTATCCAGAGAAATTCAAAACTCCCAATTTTAAAAAGTATGATGGATTGGGAAATCCTTACACACATTTGAAAGTATTCATTGGAGAGCTCAGATCTTTTGTCGAGGATGAAAAGCTCATAATACAGCTATTTCAGAAGAGTTTAACTGGTGAAGCTAGATCATGGTATACCAGATTGGACAACTCAAAAATTCATAGCTGGGAGGGACTAGCTTATACTTTCCTCAGTCAGTACAGTTTCCAAACTCAAATGGCTCCTGACCGGTACCAAATTACCAAGGTCAAGAAATAAGCTAGTGAGTCTTTCAGAGAGTATGCCCAAAGATGGAGGCGCTTGACTGCTCAAGTTATTCCATCTATGACTAAGTCTGAAATGGTGATGGCCTTCATAGACATCCAAGAAGCTCCCTTCTATGAGAGAGTTTTAGCTAGTATTAGCAAACCATTCTCTGAAATGATCAAACACGGAGAAATGGCTGAGATGGGATTGAAGTCAGAAAAGATTAAAGACCTTGCCGCTCTGAAGGCTGTAGTTGAGCACATCCAGTCTTGAAGTTATGAAAACAACCCCCGGAGGGTCCATAAGAAGAAAGAGGAGGATGTTTCCTTGATACTACAAGGACAAAAAGGCAATCAGAGCATGCCTATTCAGAGGAGAAACTACTCCCCTTTTCAAGCACAGTCTTCAAACCCTCCATTGCCAAAAGGTGGAGAAGTCAGACGCACTCGAGTGTTCATCCCTTTAGGGGACTCACTCGAGAACATTCTCAATCTTCTGACGACTCAGAAGAAAATTACCCATCTTCTTCCACCAGTCAACCCAAGTGGGAAGGGTTTTAATGCTAACAGGAAGTGTGCTTATCATGCTGGAGCTCCAGGCTATGATACTCAGGATTGTTGGGCCTTAAAGCATAAGATCCAGGATTTAATTGACAATGGTAAGATCGTGGTGAATAAACCCGACCAACCCCATGTGCAAGACAACCCTCTTCCTCAACACAAAAAAGAGGAGGTTAACATGATTAATTGGAGTAGTGGACAGACTTCCCAATCCATTGGTAGATCCTCCCAAACCATCAAGGATAGTGCTGACAAGTGGGATTATGCACAGTTTCAGTTTATGATGGAACAAAAAATGAAGGCTTTGCACGAGCAAGTTAATCAATTGGCAGAACTGGTGGTACATCAGCACCAAGTCACACGTCAATTATTCAGCCAGGAGCATGCTAGCCTCCTTCCTCTTGTTACAAATACTCCACCATGTACTCCAGAAAGTGAAACACTGGAGGATAAAATTGAAAAAAGAGCAAATGCTAAAGCCCGTTAGGATTTAGCCATTAAAAGGGAATTCTCCTATTTAGACCAAGCGATGGAAGAGATATTGCAGATGCTGATCAATGAAGGGAGAATAACAGCTCTGCTACCTCCAATCAGCTCGTGTTCAAGACGGTTTGATTTTAATGGAGTGTGTCAATACCACTCCCAATCTTGCGGTCACTTCCCTGAAGAATGTTGGACACTCCGCCATCTTATTCAGAACCTAATTGATAGCAGTGTCTTGCAGCTGTCAGACAATGACACTGTTTTACTGGAGAGTGGGGACGCATTTCCTACAAAATAGAAGGAAGTCATAGCATTTATATCTTCTGAGACAGATTCAGCTACCCCCATCACATACAATTCAACCTATTCAACTCAGAGGTGTTGAGAATCCTTTGAAAGTGGCTGCGCCAAAGCAAATCATCATTCCATTCAGACCACAATATCCTATTGTCAGCCTATAGAAAGTTCCATGGAATGATGGAGAGGCGGAAGGATCCACATCCAATATAACTGCCGTAGTGTCGAAGGAGAATCCACTGTACTTTCCACAACGGGTGATGAAGCCTGCCATCAAATCAAAGAGGAAAGTTCCCATGGAGAAGATTGAAAAATTCCTTCGTACTATGAGACACAATGAAGCCAAGGTATTTTAAACTTGAAAGAAGCTCCACAATAGGTTTCCATACTGGACTTGGTATTCTCCTCGGAGGATCACATGAAGGTCTTACTAAGAGTCTTAGAAGAAGCTCATTTACCAAAATCAGTGGATGTCAAAAATTTCCATCACCTGGTTGATCACATTTTTAACAGCAATGTGATATCATTTACCGATGATGACATACCTCCCGAAGGGACGGGTCATTACAAGCCGTTGCACATAGCCATTATGTCCTCCGGATACGTGGTCGCAGGAGTATTGATAGATGGAGTGTGACGCCCCCAAAATAGGTGTACAACACCCATTCTGAGTCGCCAAATACATGGTACAGAAAGCAAACTACAACTTCAATAATACAATTGTCGTGCAAAATACGACAACACATACTGTGAGTTTAAATACAAATATTGTCTTCTGGACAATATCCACACTCAAATAAATCCTCATTACAATTATTCAAACACTATTTTACAGAAATAGTGAGGACTGCTAAAACATCTTTCTAGAACCATCACTCCATACCCCGACTAGATCCTGCTATGTTCTCACCTCCTGAGAAAAAAAATGGAACAAAAAGGAAAAGGGTGAGCTCAACTAGCCCAGTAAAGAATATTATGACTAAGATAATATACAACAAATTATCGTTAGTCTTCAACAGGGAAAAATCTGATAGAATATAATCGACAACAAGTTTTAGATCAACAACTGCAGCGAAAATAACAAACCATTAGAAGAGTCAAGTAGAGAAAGAATTCTACTATCTTCTAAGATTTAAAAGTCCATCATCAATATTTTATCCCTGTAACATCAATTAATAATCATCTTTATCCAAATATTCATCTTTGCACTACAGGCCAAAGATATTCATTTGTATCACCTGTCAGTCATGTTCATCTCAACACCTGTTCATCTTTGCACTACAGGCCAAAGATATTCATCAAGCAATCATACATCTTTGCACTACAGGCCAAAGATATTCAGTAATATCATCATTTAGGACTGAGGATGATGAAAAATATCTTAAAGAAAACGAATCCAGTGAGACAGAAGGACAAATAGTAAGGATTCGTATAACAGTTTATCCAAGATCAATAATACTTCATAATAATCAATTGTGAAGCAGAATTCAAAAATAAAGATCAAAACATGGATACAATCAAAGATAGTAACCATAATAGACATCTTGGACAAAAAGAAAAAATTTTATTTTTCGGTGAATAGTGCCGTATTCGTGAATAGTGCCGTATACGTGAATAGTAACGTATACGTGAATAGTAACTCCGACACAAAAAGTTTCAAATTTGATAAAAAGTTCATATCAATATTTCAGCATAATGATATTGAAGAAAATAATATCATTTAAGAAGAAAATAATATCCCTTACCTCAAAAGAGCAGTACTTCTGATCGGTATGCAAAGCCGAAGGAAACTTGCACTGAATAGCAACTCTCAAAGTATCTAAATACTCACAAAATATACTCAATAATCTAGAGAGAGAAAGAGAGAAAACTTGTTTCTGGTGTGATTTTCAATTCTAACTTAGCCCTCTATTTATAGGAAAATTTTAGTAGGTTTGACCTGCAACCTGATGGCTTTACCTGCTACTATTCCCACCCACCACATTTGAAATATAATTCAGCACATTTCTTCACCAACCACAAGTGGGGCCCACCAATTCTAGAATTTTCCATCAAAATGATAAACTCTGAAAATTCAACAATTTCTGAACCAGTCATCTCGTAAAATTCATAATAAATCATACGTTCATTTTTAACGGTTCAAAATTTGTGGACATATACTCAACTTATATATGTATAACATATCCAAAAATTACCACGATCCAACGGTCGGATTAAAAATTATAACCCCCGCAAAATATCTCAAAAACCCTGATTTTTAATACCTCCATTCCGACAAAAATACTGATAAAAACCTCAACATTAACTCCTTCATTTTTAACCACAAAAATATATCCCTCATTTATATCCACATAAAATAAATATTTCCTTATCATATGAATCAATAATTAATTATTCACAAATAATATTACAGAATCACATTTATGACAACTAGGCCGTTCCCAGGAAAGAGGGGGCTTTCCAATAAGGATTTCTCCTTACTGGCGCGCAATTAGATGACCAAACCTCTCCTTAGACAGAACTTTCTAGACATTGCCAATAATGTTATCTAATAATATTATTCAAATAATATGAATTATTGATCTGATAATGGAAAATACTGTGCAGCAACAATTATTGAAACAACAATAATATAAAATATCAACGCAACAATTATTGAATCAATAAAATAAAATATTGAACAATAACTACTGTAACAATTATTGAGTAGTGCCTTCTTACGTAAGAATCAATAATTGGTGCAATACCGTGTGCTACTGTATTTTAACCACCGGGTATTCCAACAGTATTAACGGTAACAACTACGCCGTTATTTATAAACAACTTATACTTGTCGTTTTCTTCATTCAATCGCTTTCCGTTATGGGGCCCACACAAGGCTGCGCCGTCGTACGAATATTCCCCGACAGCAAGAATATTCCACGACCAAACGAATATTCCCGACAAAATGAATATTTTATAACAACTTGCTTATTTTGCAAAATTTGCACATTTCACCCATAACCAAAGTATTATATCAAATTAACCCCTTATTATTCATAATAATATTTAGAGAAAATTTGATTTTATTCATTAATAAGTTGGGGTCTTACAACCTCCCCTCCTTATGAAATTTCGTCCTCGAAATTGACGTACGTACCTGATATTTCGAAAAGGTGAGGATACCTCGCTTTCATTTCTGATTCCAACTCCCAGGTCATTTCTTCAATAGCATAGTTTCTCCACAAAACCTTAACTTGTGGTATAACCTTCGTGCGTAAGACATGCTCTTTCCTATCCAAGATCTTAACAGGTACCTCCTCGTACGTTAAATCTTCAGCTATCTCGTCTGGTTCTAACTCAATAATGTGGTTCGGGTCTTTAACATATTTACGAAGCATAGATATGTGAAAAACATTATGAACACGAGACATGCTTGGAGGTAATGCGAGTCTATATGCCACATTTCCTATTCGCTCAAGAATCTCAAATGGACCAACAAATCTTGGATTGAGCTTTCCTCTCTTCCCAAATCTTGTAACTCCCTTCCATGGTGCAACACGTAATAATACATGATCCCCAATATTAAATTCCACGTCCTTCCGATGAAGATCCGCATAACTCTTTTGTCGATCCTGTGCCGTTTGTATACGTTGTCGAATCGTTTGGATCTTCTCTGTAGTAATGCGTACCAACTCTGGTCCCAACAATGTTGCTTCACCCACCTCGTCCCAGCATACTGGAGAACGACAATTTCTTCCATACAACGCCTCGAATGGAGCCACACCTATGCTCGCCTGATAACTGTTGTTGTAGGAGAATTCCACCAATGGTAGGTACTTATCCCAACTCCCTTTGAGATCTAGGACACAAAGTCTTAATAGATCTTCAAGAGTTTGAATAGTCCTCTCTGATTGTCCGTCCGTTTGAGGATGGTATGCCGAACTGAATCGTAAATCCGTGCCCATAGCTTTCTGCAAGCTAACCCAAAATCGTGAAGTGAATCTTGGGTCACGATCCGAAACTATGGATACTGGCATGCCATGCAATCTCACAATCTCGTTCACGTACATACTAGCAAGACGTTCAAGGGAATAAGTCTCACGTATCGGCAAGAAATGAGCGGACTTGGTTAATCTATCAACAATAACCCAAATCGCATCTATACCTTGAGAAACCTTGGGAAGACCCGTAACAAAATCTATAGTAATGTGTTCCCACTTCCATTTTGGAATCTCAAGTGGTTGCAATGGACCCTTTGGTACTTGATGCTCCGCTTTTACACGTTGACAAGTTAAACATCTCGAGATAAACTCCGCGATCTCTCTTTTCATATTGCTCCACCAAAATGTATGTCGAAGATCGTGATACATTTTGGTACTCCCAGGATGGATTGCAAACGGTGTGTTGTGTGCCTCCATCATTATTCTATGCTTCAAGTCAAAATCGTTAGGAACACAAAGTCTGGAGTTGACTCGAAGTATTCCTTCTTCATCGATTCTTGCTTCTGGAATAGCACCTTCTTGCACTTTCTTCTTCATACGCATCAGCTCTATGTCCGTAGCTTGAGCAGCTTTAACTTTATCGATTAAAGTCGGTTCTACTCGTATATTTGATATCATCATGTGGGTACTTGGAGCCTTCATCTCTATCTCCATCCTTTGAAAGTCATACAAAATGGGCCTTTGTGTTAACAACATTGCACTCGTACCAGCATATGATCTTCTACTCAATGCGTCAGCTACTACGTTTGCTTTTCCAGGATGATATTGGATGGTATGATCGTAATCTTTCAACAGCTCGAGCCAACATCGCTGCAGCATGTTGAGTTCCTTTTGGGTGAAGAAATATTTGAGGCTTTTATGATCTGTATAAATCTCCACTTTCTCCCCATACAGGTAGTGTCTCCAGATCTTCAACGCGAAAACGACTGCCGCCAACTCCAAATCATGAGTAGGATAATTCCTCTCATATTCTTTGAGTTGTCGCGAGGCATAGGCTATGACTTTCCCATGTTGCATGAGAACACATCCTAACCCTTTGCCTGAAGCATCGCTGTAGATAACAAATCCATCCGAACCAGATGGTATTGTCAGAACAGGTGCCGAAATGAGTCTCCTCTTGAGTTCTTGGAAACTCTTCTCGCATTCCTCACTCCATACGAATTTTGTATCTTTCCGAGTCAGCTGAGTTAATGGAGTAGCGATTCGAGAAATCCTTCCACAAATCTCCGATAGTAACCAGCTAAGCCTAGAAAGCTACGTATTTCGATTACTGACTTAGGTTTGCTCTCAACTGTGACTCATATCCCAATCTTGGATAGCACGTCACAATGACACCTATCAGTTTACTACCGCACGAATATGGCGTCCCCTACGGAGAGTCTGGCTTCGGTGCATTCCACAAAGGAAGTCACCAGATAGAGGCTCGGTTATCAACTTCTATAGTTGAGTTTTTAACTCCTGAAGTTCAATAGGAGCCATTCGATATGAGATTTTAGAAATGGGTTTTGTACCAGATTCAAAGATGATACAAAATTCAATATCACGCGTAGGCCAAGAAATTCTTCAGGAAATACGTCAGGAATTTTACTAACAACAGAAATATCATTCAATTCTGACGTATTTTTGTTCAAGTCCATGACATGGCTAAGAAAGCTTGACATCCGTTTTTCAATAAACGAATGACTTTACGGCTTGATATGAAAGAGTTTGACTTCAATGGTTTGGTTGCTTGAATTCGAATAACAGGTTGCTTAGGAATATAAAAACTAACAACCTTACGAAAGCAATCAATTTTGGCATGATGAGTAGTTAACCAATTAATCCCTAAAATCACGTCAAATGCAAGTATCTTTAAAGAAATAAGGTCAACAGGTAATGTGATGGTGCCAACTTGGATCAAACAAGATTTATAAACAGTGGATGTAACGAAAGTTTCTCCTAACGGAGTTTCCACAGATAAATCAAAGTCTAAATTCTCCGGAGTCAAGTTTAAACGTTGAGCACAAGCAGGAGAAATAAATGAATGGATAGAACCGGTATCTAATAAGGTATAGACTTCACAAAAATTTATAATTAACTAACCCGTGCTAACTTCGTTCGGGTTCCTCGCATTCTGACCAGTCACGAAAAACGCTCTTCCAGGAACCGTTGATTTCGACTTATCCGGGACAACTTTTGGAGTCACCATCCCCGCTGAACTTGGTTTTGCTACAGAACACTCTCGAGCTATATGACCCTCCTTTCTACAGTTATAACATACCTTGGATTGTTGTGGGCAGTTTGGGCTGATATGTCCCTCTTTCCCACATTTGTAACATACGACCGGTGGTCGTTCTCCTCCCCTAGAAACAGTTGATGTTTGTGCTGACGTCTTCACGTTATCATTGTTGTACCTTCTCTTCTTGAAATCTCCTCCCGACTCGCTCCTTCTATTATCACGACCACGATTACCACCAGAGTGGTTACCGCTTTTGTCCGAATGCTTTCCTTCCCTCTGGTTGTCATTGCTCCGATGACCGCTGCCACCGGTATGACCCTGGTTGTGTTCCCTCGGTTGAACATACTCATTATCTCGCTCTAATAATTGAGCCCTGTTTACAACATCTGAATATAAAGAAAATATATGAGAGATAAGATATTGCCGAATCTCGGGTTTTAAACCTCTCAAAAACATCCTTGTCATTCGTTCCTCATTCTCGACCAAATGAGGTGTAAACCTGGATAACTCTGCAAACTTCGCCTCGTACTGGGACACCGTCATGTTGTTTTGTTCCAGTCTAATAAACTCTACCTCCTTTATATGACGAATACTTTCAGGAAAGTACTTGTCATTAAACAGTTTCTGAAACGTTTCCCAGGACATGTTGAGTGCGTCAGGCTGGGTACGCTTCACAGACTCCCACCAGTAGTCTGCCTCACCGCGGAACATAAAGGTGGCGAATGGAACCTTCTGTTCCTCCGTGCATCCCAAGACATCGAATATCTTGGTAATTTGCTTGACCCACGTTTCCGCCATGATCGGATCCGGCTTTCCCTTAAATTCTGGTGGTCCCAATTCTTTGAACTGCTTGGCTGTGACAAATCGCGCGTTGTTTTCATTTCCACCCGTATTCTGCACACGAGTCTCCCTCGTCTGATTTTGCATGAACTGCAAAAAGCTCCTAAACATTCCATCATTCATCGTTTGCTCGGTAACGTTGTTTACAGGAGGAATATTGTCGTCCTGTTGCACGTTCCCCTGGGTGGTGATCAAAGGTGTCTCCACGGTCTGATTTACTCCATTATTAACGTTCTCAGCTGCCATTCTTAAATACTGCCATAAAACAAGGGTTAATAGTCATGTCATATATTATCCCTATACTCTGACCGACCAAATAAACACCAAATAACTTAGTCAGGTCATACTAGCGAAGGAATTTCCCGTCTCTCCCCTCCTAGTTCTTGTCTCACATCTCAGCCAGGGATCATATCCCTAAGATCTGATACCAACTGTGACGCCCCCAAAATAGGTATACAACACCCATTCTGAGTCGCCAAATACATGGTACAGAAAGCAAACTACAACTTCAATAATACAATTGTCGTGCAAAATACGACAACACATACTGTGAGTTTAAATACAAATATTGTCTTCTGGACAATATCCACACTCAAATAAATCCTCATTACAATTATTCAAACACTATTTTACAGAAATAGTGAGGACTGCTAAAACATCTTTCTAGAACCATCACTCCATACCCCGACTAGATCCTGCTATGTTCTCACCTCCTGAGAAGAAAAATGGAACAAAAAGGAAAAGGGTGAGCTCAACTAGCCCAGTAAAGAATATTATGACTAAGATAATATACAACAAATTATCGTTAGTCTTCAACAGGAAAAAATCTGATAGAATATAATCGACAACAAGTTTTAGATCAACAACTGCAGCGGAAACAGCAAACCATTAGAAGAGTCAAGTAGAGAAAGAATTCTACTATCTTCTAAGATTTAAAAGTCCATCATCAATATTTTATCCCTGTAACATCAATTAATAATCATCTTTATCCAAATATTCATCTTTGCACTACAGGCCAAAGATATTCATTTGTATCACCTGTCAGTCATGTTCATCTCAACACCTGTTCATCTTTGCACTACAGGCCAAAGATATTCATCAAGTAATCATACATCTTTGCACTACAGGCCAAAGATATTCAGTAATATCATCATTTAGGACTGAGGATGATGAAAAATATCTTAAAGAGAACGAATCCAGTGAGACAGAAGGACAAATATTAGGGATTCGTATAACAGTTTATCCAAGATCAATAATACTTCATAATAATCAATTGTGAAGCAGAATTCAAAAATAAAGATCAAAACATGGATACAATCAAAGATAGTAACCATAATAGACATCTTGGACAAAAAGGGAAAATTTTATTTTTCGGTGAATAGTGCCGTATTCGTGAATAGTGCCGTATACGTGAATAGTAACGTATACGCGAATAGTAACCCCGACACAAAAAGTTCCAAATTTGATAAAAACTCATATCAATATTTCAGCATAATGATATTGAAGAAAATAATATCATTTAAGAAGAAAATAATATCTCTTACCTCAAAATATCAGTACTTCTGGTCGGAATACCGGTATAAGGCTGAAAGAAACTTGCTCTGATAAATAGAAACTCTCAAAGTATCTAAATACTCACAAAATACACTCAATAATCTAGAGAGAGAAAGAGAGAAAACTTGTTTCTGGTGTGATTTTCAATTCTAACTTAGCCCTCTATTTATAGAAAAATGTTAGCAGGCAGACTTGACCTGCAACCTGATGGCTTTACCTGCTACTATTTCTACCCACCACATTTGAAATAAAATTCAGCACATTTCTTCACCAACCAAGAGTGGGGCCCACCAATTCTAGAATTTTCCATCAAAATGATAAACTCCGAAAATTCAACAATTTCTGAACCAGCCATCTCGTAAAATTCATAATAAATCATACGTTCATTTTTAACGGTTCAAAATTTGTGGACATATACTCAACTTATATATGTATAACATATCCAAAAATTACCACGATCCAACGGTCGGATTAAAAATTATAACCCCCGCAAAATATCTCAAAAACCCTGATTTTTAATACCTCCATTCCGACAAAAATACTGATAAAAACCTCAACATTAACTCCTTCATTTTTAACCACAAAAATATATCCCTCATTTATATCCACATAAAATAAATATTTCCTTATCATATGAATCAATAATTAATTATTCACAAATAATATTACAGAATCACATTTATGACAACCAGGCCGTTCCCAGGAAAGAGGGGGCTTTCCAATAAGGATTTCTCCTTACTGGCGCGCAATTAGATGACCAAACCTCTCCTTAGACAGAACTTTCTAGACATTGCCAATAATGTTATCTAATAATATTATTCAAATAATATGAATTATTGATCTGATAATGGAAAATACTGTGCAGCAACAATTATTGAAACAACAATAATATAAAATATCAACGCAACAATTATTGAATCAATAAAATAAAATATTGAACAATAACTGCTGTAACAATTATTGAGTAGTGCCTTCTTACGTAAGAATCAATAATTGGTGCAATACCGTGTGCTACTGTGTTTTAACCACCGGGTATTCCAACAGTATTAACGGTAACAACTACGCCGTTATTTATAAACAACTTATACTTGTCGTTTTCTTCATTCAATCGCTTTCCGTTATGGGGCCCACACAAGGCTGCGCCGTCGTACGAATATTCCCCGACAGCAAGAATATTCCACGACCAAACGAATATTCCCCGACAAAATGAATATTTTATAACAACTTGCTTATTTTGCAAAATTTGCACATTTCACCCATAACCAAAGTATTATATCAAATTAACCCCTTATTATTCATAATAATATTTAGAGAAAATTTGATTTTATTCATTAATAAGTTGGGGTCTTACATGGAGGGTCCTCCTTGAATATCTGCCCTTATACCACTTTGGAGAAGATGAATATCAATCTCAACAGGATCTGAAGTAGCCAAACAATTATCAAAGCTTTCGATGGATCCTGACGAAATGCTGTCGGAGAGATTGAACTACATATGGAGATTGGTCCACACACATTCTACGTATCCTTTCATGTGCTCAAAATAGCTACATGATACAACCTGCTCTTGGGAAGACCGTGGATTCATATGGCTGGAGCCGTCCCGTCTACCCTTCATTAATAGCTTAAATACATCATTAACAATAGCCTAGTCACTGTTAATACTGAGCAAAAATATCCTAAACAAGGTGACTATGACGCCCCCAAAATAGGTATACATCACCCATTCTGAGTCGCCAAATATATGGTACAAAAAACAAATACAAACTTAATTTATACAACTGTTAAGTATCATATAGAATATGACACAACATAAGCTGTGAGTTTTAATACAAATATTATCTTTTAGACAGTATTAAAACTCAAAATAAGTCCTAATTACATTTATTATCACACTATTTTCATAGAATAGTGAGGACTACTAATGCTATCATCTGGACCGTCACTTCGTTCCCCGACTAGTCCCGGCTACGTTCTCATTTCCTGAAGAGGACAATGAAAGCAAAAGGGTGAGCTCAACTAGCCCAGTAAGAAATATTATGACTAAGACAATGCAGAATAATTTATCGTTAGCCTTCAACAGTGTTAAACTGATAAAATATAATAAACATCAAGTTTAACTGCAGCGGAATAAGCAATCCATTAGAAGAGTCAAGTAGAAAATAAAATCTACTATCTTCTATGATTTAAAAGGTTTTTCATCACTTTTATCGCTGAGACTTAGCTTAATAAATAATCCACATCATCCCTGCACCACGACCAATGATATTAATTAGTATCACGACCATAAATTATCCATGCACTACCGGCCAAGGATATTCATGTATTCATCAATGGTCATAATCATGCCAACAATTGTCTATCAATGCACTACGGGCCAATGAGAACTTTTACCACATCATTTGTAACATTACGATCATGATTATATCGAATAATCCCTGGTTATAATCATACCAAGTCCATCTATGCACTACAGGCCACATATGACTTTCAACATAATATAAACATGAGGATGATGACAATGATATAAGAATTCAATAAAACAAGTTCAAGGATAAATTTTTAAAGGTTTATAATTTAATTTATCCAGAAATCAATAACGTCCAAATTGTCAACATGATACTGCTTTGTGGAGTAAAATTCAAGAATAATATTGTACCAAAAATAATTTGGACCGAAAATGAATTAATTTTTATCATGAATAGTACCTCGGGTGAATAGTACTTTAGTGAATAGTATCCCGTGAATAGTACTTTGGGAATAGTAACCCCATGAATAGTACTCCGGCATGAAAAAGTTAAAACTTATCAAGAATGCTTAGAATAATATTTCTATTAAAAGATACTGGATGAGGCGCAAATATCAAGGATATTCTACTAATTTCATAGAGTATAGAAGCCAAAATTTTAATAAACGAGTATAGAATTCGAAATTTAAAACGAAATAATATTACTTACATACTACAGAGTATGAAAGAAAATATTATTTCAAGCGGATATTGAACAAAAATAACATCCCTTACGAATACGAAAGAAATAATACCCCTTACCTTAGTAGAAGATTGGATACTGAAATAGTGTAGTAACAGAATACTCTTCTTCTTTCTCTCTGATTTTTCTCTCTCTCTATAGAATTCTCTTGTGAGTCGTAGTGAATTGGTGAGAATGAAAGAAGAAATAAGCTTCCATTTATAGAAGATTTCTAGCTTAGCCCTTGCAATGTGAAGAGGCAAGTGGCTTGACGAGTGGTGATATGAAAAAAAAAGTGGTTTGACGCCTGTAATGTGAAACGACAATTGGTTTGACGTCTGGTAAAGACAATTACTATTGGCAAAAGTGACTCTTAGATGATGACATATAGGCCCCCATAGAATAAACCAAACTTACCACAAACGTCTCATAACAAACTTCTTATTTATATCAAAGATTGAATAAATATTACCACTAATCATTTTATCTTCAATCAACACATTTTTAATCTTCCAATAATTATTCATCATTAATATTATAACTCACAATATTTAATAACCAGATTATTCCCAGAAAAGAGGTGAATTTCCGATAAGAATTTCTCCCTATTGGCGCGCAATTAGGTGACCAAACCTCTCCTCGACAGAACTTTCTAGACATCGTCAATATTGCAAATAATAATATAAATAACTTTGTCGTCTCAATTATTGATTTAATAATATAAAATATTATGCAGATGATACGGTGACAATAATTGAATCAATAATATGAGATACTATGCAGCAATTATTATAGCAATAATTGAGTATAACTGAGTGGCTTCTTACGTAAGTATCAATAATCAATACCGTGTGCTACTATGCAACCATGCGTATTACTGTATTTTTACCACCGGGTATTTCAACAGTTAACAGTAAAACTTTCGCCGTTATTTTTATAAAAAGATATTTCTGTCGTTTTCTAACTCCGACAATAATTCTATTGTGGGGTCCACCAATGATTGTGTCGTCGTACGAATATTTCCTGTTAAAACGAATATTCCCCGACCAATCGAATATAATATAACAACTTGTGTACTTTACAAATTTTATAAATATTACCCACAACTATAACATTATATCAAATTCACTCCATAATATTCAAAAATGATATTTATAGAAAATTCATCTTTATTCATAAAAGTTGGGGTCTTACAACCTCCACTTCTTATGAAATTTCGCCCTCGAAATTAGGGTACGTACCTGGTATGTCGAAGAGGTAAGGATACCTTGATTTCATTTCAGATTCTAACTCCTAGGTCATTTCCTTAATATCATGGTTTCTCCACAAAACTTTTACTTGAGGTATAACCTTGGAGCGTAAAATATGCTCCTTATCCAAGATTTTAACAGGAATCTTTTCATACGTTAAATCTTCCGCTATTTCGTCCGGTTCTAACTCAATAATGTAGTTCGGGTCTTTCACATATTTACGTAACATAGATATGTGAAAAATGTTATGAACACGAGACATACTTGGCGGTAAGGCGAGTCTATAGGCCAAAGTTCCTACTCGTTCGAGGATTAAAAATGGGCCAATGAATCGGGAATTGAGCTTTCCTCTCTTTCTAAATCTCGTAACTCCTTTCCATGGAGCAACACGTAACAACACATGTTCTCCAATATTGAATTCTACATCCTTTCGATGAAGATCAGCATAACTCTTTTGTCGATCTTGTGAGGTTTTTATACGTTGTCGGATAGTTTGAATCTTTTTCGTAGTCATATGTACCAACTCCGGTCCCAACAACGTTGCTTCACCCATCTCATCTCAGCATACTGGAGAATGACACTTTCTTCCATACAACGCCTCGAATAGAGCCATGCCAATACTTGCTTGATAAATGTTGTTGTAGGAAAATTCCACTAATGGTAAGAACTTGTCTCAACTTCCCTTAAAGTCAAGAACACAGAGTCTTAATAAATCTTCAAGGGTTTGAATAGTCCTCTCTGACTGCCCGTCCGTTTGAGGATGATAAGCCGAACTAAATCGTAAATTCGTGATCATAGCTTTTTGCAAACTAACCCAAAATATTGAAGTGAGTCTTGGGTCTCGATCAGAAACTATGGATACTGACATACCATACAATCTTACAATGTCATTTATGTACATACGAGTAAGACATTCAAGTGTATAAGTTTCTCGTATCGATAAGAAATGAGCCGACTTGGTTAATCTATCAACAATGACCCAAATCGCATCTATGCCTTGAGAAACCTTGGGAAGACTGGTAACGAAATCTATGGTAATGTGCTTCCACTTCCATTCTAGAATTTCAAGTGGTTGCAATGGACCTTTTGGTACTTGATGCTCCGCCTTGACTCGTTGACAAGTTAGACACCTTGAGATAAACTCCGCGATCTCTCTCTTTATATTGCTCCACCAAAATGTATGTCGAAGATCATGATACATTTTGGTACTCCCAGGATGGATTGCAAACGGTGTGTTGTGCGCCTCCATCATGAATTTATACTTTAAATCAGGGTCGTTAGGAACACAAAGTCTGGAGTTGACTCAAAGTATTCCTTCTTCATCGATTCTTGCTTCCGACATAGCACCTTCTTACACTTTGTTTCTCATACGCATCAGCTCCAGGTCTGTAGCTTGAGCAACTTTAACTTTATCGATTAAAGTCGGGTCTACTCGTATATTCGCTATCATCACATGGGTCCCTGGAGTCTTTAACTCTATCTCCATCCTTTGCAAGTTATATAAAATGGGCCTTTGCATTGACAATATCGCACTCGTACCCGCATATGATCTTCTACTCAATGTGTCAGCTACTACGTTCGCTTTTCCAGGATGGTATTGAATGGTATGATCATAATCTTTCAACAGTTCAAGCCAACGTCGTTGCCGCATGTTGAGTTCCTTTTGGGTAAAGAAATATTTGAGGCTTTTATGATTCGTAAAGATCTCCACTTTCTCCCCATACAAATAATGCCTCTAAATTTTAAGTGCAAAGACAACAACTGCCAACTCTAGATCATGAGTAGGATAATTCCTCTCATATTCTTTGAGTTGCCGAGAGGCATAGGCTATGACTTTTCTATGTTGAATGAGAACACATCTTAACCCTTTGCCCGAAGCATCACTGTAGATGACAAATCCCTCCGAGCCAGATAGTATTGTCAGAACAAGTTCTAAAATGAGTCTCCTCTTGAGTTCTTGAAAACTCTTCTCACATTCCACATTCCAACCGAATTTTGTATCTTTCCGAGTCAGCTGAGTTAATGGAGTAGCGATTCGAGAAAACCCTTCTACGAATCTCCGATAATAACCAGCTAAGCCGAGAAAGCTACGTACTTTGGTCACTGATTTAGGTTGCTCCCAGCTTTGAATAGCTTTAATCTTTGTCGGGTTAATATATATTCCATGACTTGATACTACGTGCCCAAGGAATGCTACTTCCTCAAGCCAGAATTCGCATTTCTTCAACTTGATATAAAGCTTAGCCAATCCAAAAGACATGACTAGAAATTCATAATGCCCGTACCGAGTTCTGAAAGCCGTCTTTGGAATGTCATCGGTTCTAATCTTTAATTGATAATATCCGGAACGAAGATCGATCTTTGAAAAGAATTTGGCGCCTTGCAACTGGTCAAATAGGTCATCAATACGTGGCAATGGGTACCTATTCTTGATGGTGACATGATTCAACTCCCGATAATCAATACAAAACAGTAAATAGACAACGCAGAAAAAACGTTGTGGTTTCATTCAGCAAAACATCGTGGTTAAGGGTGTCATCTATTTGACACCCTTATACAACATTTTTAAAACATTGTTGTTAAGCACATTATACAACGTTTTTTTAAGAAAAAAACGTTATAGTTTTGTTTTCCATAAATTAGTAGATGCTTGAAAATGTTGTAGAAGGTATGATTCCACAACATTTTCTGGCTAAAAATGTTGTAGTTTAATATATCAGACAACGTTTAGACACATTTACACAACATTTTTAAAATGTTGTAGATTAAAAAAAAGAAAAAAAAGATTGTGGTTCACCTACATTACCAATGCACCCTGCAATATGGTAATGCCATGATATATAGCTAAAAGGTCTAAATTCTCATCTAAATTTAAAGCCAAAATGTATCAACCATTCAAAATACATCCCAATAATATCATTCGTTTACAGTTTCAAATTACTACATCCACAAAATATATACCAAACTATCCATATATGCATCTCAAATTCACTTTTCAATATAAATATAAATGAACATGTTACATAGCAATGTAGAAACTAAAAATGAAAAAGAAACATTTATGTCAATGTAAAAACAAAAAAAAAATAATCAAATTTTGAGAAGACTAAACAACTCTGCATTAAGAAATCAAAAGAATTATACACTTGTGCCAACACAATATTACCCTCAGAAGCATATCCAAGTTGCGATAATGGACCACCGACAGAGGGCTGGCTACTTGGATTCTCCAAAGCAGGAAAATTGAAATTTGACCCAATATTTCCAATTGGTTGCTGCGAGCCTTGCTGGTGTGGCAGATGACTGCCTATGGGAGTGCCAGCACTGCCACGCCCAGCACCAAACCCCGACTTCCTGGCTGAGGAACATGAGGGACAGCGCCAACTGGTCCGTGTACAGCACCACAAGTAGGAATAACATATGGCTGAGGACCATTGTGATAAGGTGGAATGGGAACTCGAGGCATTGGATAACCAACAGTATGCAGTCCAGGTTTATGTGTGCCATTGGGTGGGCCAGGTGGCATGAAAGAACCTGCATCATAAAAGCATGAAAGTTTGTCCCTTTATGAACTCATAGTATCATAAACGTCTGAAAATAGTAATGAGTAATATTTTCCTTCACTTTAAAGCTCTATAAGAGAGCTCAGATTGAATTGGTATACCAAGTAGAGCAATGTTCATAAATAAAAATTCATAAGAGCCCTCAGCATTTGTTGTGGCATTGGTGAGCATGTGGCTTGAAATATGCTTCAACTACTTCTCACCTTAGTAACTAAGCAGGCAAGTGCACAATAGAAATTGAAAGATACCTCCTTTCTTGATAGTATTCACCTGCTGAAGCTTGACTAATCCCAGATCTGCTAGGTCTTTTACTATGTTTCTCTGAATGTCACTCAATGTGTTCATATTATATGACTACAAGTAGAGAAACAATTTGAAACCATACTTAAAACCATACATATTATATTATTCAGGATTGCTAAATATCAGGAACTAAAACTAAGTTACCAACTAAAATGCACAAATCTGTAAGTTTTAATTCTCAAATACTCACAGCTAAAGCATATTTGTGGACTGCACTGCTTAACGCACATCTGTGGACTACACCGCTTAATATATGCAAGATATATGTTATAAGAAGGCCATCATAGAGCTTAAGAAAAGATCAAAACCAAGCTGAGTTTTATCATATACCAGCATAGAGCTTGACCAATCTGGATATGAAGATGAAAACATGTGATAACATATACTCCATCCATTCCAATTTATATGGTACTTTCCATTCTTGGACGTCTTAACGAAGTGCTGCAATGGCATTATCTCATTCCTTCATAGCATTGTCGCGCTCAGATATTACTGTATCACGCTGCTGGATTACCGCATCTCACTCATCCATTGCTACCTTCCTTTCAGATAGAGCTCTATCACTTTCTTCAACAGGAAGTGTGAGTGCCAAGCACTAGAGTATTCATTAATTCCCATTACATTGGTTTACTAGGCACCTAAAGACAAACAATGTGATTTCAAATCAGGTTATTAAAGAACAAATCTTTTTTTCTTTTTCCATTTGGAGTGGGACTATAACATATAGAATTTTAAATTATATACGGCCAATCTACGAAAAACCTACAACAAGAAAGGGAAGAACCTGGAGGCCACTTGGTTCCCAGCCAATTATATTACATACAAAATGCCATCCATCTGTCTGCAGCCTTCCAAGTTTGCGTAACGTAACTGAAATATACAACAGAACTTCCATCTAAAAAAGCACTATAGCACTTCAAAATCCATTTCCTGTAACATGGAGAGGTAGCGAGAAACAAAATCACTACAAGTACTAGTGCATGCGTACGTGTGCGTGCGTTTATGTGTGTGTGTGTTTGTGAGAGAGAGAGAGAGAGACACACACACAGAGTTATTGCATAATATAAAAAATAAAAACCAAGTCAAATTGCAAGATGCTAAGATTAAAAGCAGGAAAAAGAAGAAAAAGAAATAAAAATTGATAAGACAGTTTTATCCAGCAAAAAGGAAACAAGGGTTCATGGAAGCTATTCAAAATCCTTAGTTATGCTATTTGGAATCACAATTCACACAATTAGAAATAGCACTGCAGTATTTATATTGATCAGTTTTCCTATTCTATCAAAATGTGACTGCATCAATTGTATAGCTTGACATGTCTGCATGAATGCATGAAAGGTGATAGTGATGGTTACATTTTTTGATAATTTTTGGATTTTCTGCATCATAGTCTGCAAATATGGTACAGAAGTATGATTAATAAGTTCTGAGCAACAAAAATGGTTATGAATTTTAAAAATGGAAACTAGTATGATTTTTAAACAAAATAAAATATCATAGAGAATAATAATAGTACTGGTCAAGAAAACTTTGCCAAGGACCACACCTTCAAAATAAGTGGGATAAACATCATCTTCCTCTGTTGACTTAGCTTCATTCAATTTACATGATTCAACTCCAAGTTCAGTTTTTCTCCCTAATTTACCTATCATCAATGTGTCAAATCAAACATGCTACTACCAAGGAAAGCTAATACACCATGATGATTATGCAGATAAAAAGCCAACCAAGTCTCCTAATAAAGGATTCACACGATTGTTAGGGAAAAGAAGAAAATAGAACGAATGCAGAGGCAGGGATGGACACACACCCCACACACAGAGGCTGTCTCTAACATAATGGACTTAATACTTTGTTCTTACTAAAATTTGATTGGAGAGTTTCAAGTATATAGTGTCAGTTGAGTACTTACAGAAAACGAAAAGTGTGGCCTTATATCCACCTCTAGGATTCTTCATGGGCTGGTAAACACAATTTTCAGCATCTCCTTCATCGGTTGTTCCCTGAGCATGAAGAATGCAAGAAAAACGGTTAGTTATATATCTAGCAAAGTGTGCTGGAAATTTATAATATCGCGTTCTTCAAAAAACAGAAATTGAAACCGAATTGAAATAAGTAAGATTACCATAGTTGAGGAATTGAAACCGAAATGAAAACTTTAAGTGTTGTATTACTATCAAGGCAACAAGGGAAAACTTTTTAAGTCATCAAAAGAATACTAGCAAGAAATCCTCCAGTTAACATTTACCCCCAGAAAAAAAAGGTAGAAGAAGAAGAACTCTGTGTATACAGACATAACTTAGCTTCAGAAAATTTAATTACATCACCAGATATTTTGAATGACACAGATAAATGTGTTTCTCTGACACTGAATCCCAAGCATTCCACATCAATATGATTTAAAGTGCAGTGAGCCACCCTAATTAATCATTGACTTTCTATGTGCATTTAGTGTTTACCCATCTTGCATGTGTCATTGCACAAATCACAGATGGAAAAATGTAGATTTTCAGTTTTGTTTCTGAGAATTTCAAGAGTTAACATAATGCAGATTTTAAGCTCAGTCAAGTATTTATGTTTAATATAACAAACACAGATTTCTTAGCTGTTCACGTGCCAACCTCCTTTTAACACATACCTGTCCCAAATTGCTTAGTTGTTCACATGCCAACCTCCTTTTAACAGATAAAGTGGCATTTCATTTCATAATCCACAGAAATAACAAATTAAGATGAACCTCCTTCTCTTTAATGCTGGAAACTTTTCATTCTCTGACTTCTCTATGGACCTACCCTTTGATGGTGCTAAAGCCTTTTGTTCAGTATTGAAAGCATTAACAATGGTGCCACCGCCTTCATTTTTCTCACTATCTAGTGAAATCTTTAAATTTAAAGATATGTTCTTTATGTCTCTCAAGGAACCTCTAGGTGAATCTGAATCCGAGTCGTCATATCTATCATCACCTTTTTGCCATTGTGGATGCCTTGGTCTACAACAAGCTATTTGAGCCAAGTGTGTCTTGCAATGCTCTGGCCACAAATACAGGTGTATATTTTTCAGTCCATTCTGCCTGCATCTTGCCCAAAGCTGTTTATCTGCTACAAGCTTTAGAAGTGCATCAGCAATTGACTGCTGATTGTGATCGAGGGTCAATTAGCAGACCGTTATCAAGAACCTGAAACAGATTCATGGTCATAAACTAGTATTAAACTCAGTTTTGCTATAAAGTGAACAAATGAGAAACCAAAGTAATTAGTTGTAAGTTTCCAAAAATGGACACACTTGAAGTAATAAGCTGCTGCCTATTCAAAGAGAAATCTTGGGTTTGATTAGGTAACAATATAAAATCAAAAAATAAATCTCAGCAAATATCAAGTGAAAGCACCTCAATTAAAGTGAGACCAAATGTGTAAGACCCCAACTTTTATAAATAAAGATGAATTTTCTATAAATATCATTTTTGAATATTATAGAGTGAAATTGATATAATGTTATAGTTGTGGGTAATATTTATAAATTTTGCAAAGTACGCAAGTTGCTATATAATATTCAATTGGTCGGGGAATATTCGTTTTAACAGGAAATATTCGTACGACGACACAATCATTGGTGGACTCTACAACGGAATTATTGTCGAATTGAGAAAACGACAAAAATACTTTATGAAAATAACGACGGAAGTTTTACCATTAATAATGTTGAACTACTGGTAGTAAAAGTACAGTAATACGCATGGTTGTATAGTAGCACACGGTATTGATTATTGATGCTTACGTGATAAGTCACTCAGTTTTGTTTTATTGGTATTATTAATGTAATAAAATAGAAAAACTTTTTATATAAAACTGTGATGACCCCAAAATAGGTCCATTCCATCCAACCCATTATGAGTCGCCAAATACATGGTACAGAAAACAACTACAACTTTATTACAATAATTGTCGTGAAAAATACAACAACTCATGTGTTATGAGTTTTGATACAAATATATATATCAACTGTGACTCTTGACACCAACTTGGGTAGCACGTCACCATGACATTTTACATAAAGGTATAGTCAAAAACTGTTTTAGAAATTAAAATCTTTGGGAGGTGCTCAAGGAAACCTTCATACATGGGAGGCCATGTGTCTAGGTTATTATAGATATCATATGTCCACAGAATTATTCTTGGTTGACCCAATAGACCCCAAAGAAAAACGAGAAGATTACTATCATATTCTTTCCAATGGTAGGTCTTTTCTTGACATATCATTATCTCCACTGTCTCTAATTGAGAATTATACTTCAAACAAATACCAAGATTATATAGGTAGTGCTCGTAGATATACTCAGCAAGTGGATGTTCACAACCGTGTCTTATGATGACACGAGGTTGTATGTCATTAGACATCTTGTATGATAGTGATAAAACAACCTTCCAACGTTGGGTTCGCCTCACCCTATTTGATTCACCAAATATAACTACTAAATGATGACCACCGTTCTATTCCCCTGTTACCCCCGCTCGACCCAGCTACACTCTTATTACCTGAAAGGAATTGTGAAACAGAAGGGTGAGCACAACTAGCCCAGTAAAGAATATCATGACTAAAGATAAATAAATTATCAATAGCCTTCAACAGAATTAAATCAGAGATTTAGAACATATGGTAGATGATAAAAATTTTCAACCATAGTTGCAGCAAAACGAGCAATCCATTAGAAGAGTCAAATAGACCATAAAGTCTATTATCTTCTCCATGTTAAAAATCCACCAACAATGTTTTATCCCTGTAACATCAATCAACAGTTCTGGTCCACAATCATATGAATAACTCATAATCATAATTGTGATTCTAAATTCCTCTTCGCACCCAGGACGAAGATAATTTTTATCACATGTGTTTACTTGAAACATCAAAAATCATGGTTATACCAAATCACAGTTCCTGTTCATAATCATACTAATAACTTCATCTTTGCACAATGAGCCAAAGATATTCGTCACCAGTTCATCTTTGCACTACTGGCCAAAGATATTTAACATTAGGTCATCTTTGAACTACGGGCCAAAGATATTCATTAACAATTCATCTATGCACTACAGGCCAAAGATATTCTTCAACAGTTCATATTTTCACTACATGCCAAATATATTTATCAACAGTCCATATTTGCACTACATGTGACAACCCCAAAATAGGTCCATTCCATCCAACCTATTCTGAGTTGCCAAATACATGGTACAGAAAACAACTACAACTTTATTACAACAATTGTCGTGCAAAATACAACAACGCATATGCTGTGAGTTTGGATACAAATATATACCAAATGTGACTCATGTTCCAACTGTGGACATCACCTCACAATGACACCTTACAAAAAGGTATATTCAAAAACTGTTTTAGAAATTAGAATCTTTGGGAAGTGCTCAAGGAAACCTTCGTACATGGGAGGCCATGCGTCTAGGTTATGATAGATATCATATGGCCACAGAATTATTCTTGGTTGACCCAATAGACCCCAAAGAAAAACGAGAAGATTACTATCATATTCTTCCCAATGGTGAGTCTTCTCTTGACATATCATTATCTCTACTGTCTCTAATTGAGAATTATACTTCAAACAAACACCAAGATTATATAGGTAGTGCTCGTATTATACTCAGCAAGTGGATGAGCACATCCCTGTCTTATGATGACACGAGGTTGTATGTCGTTAGATATCTTGTATGATAGTGGCAAACCACCCTTCCAACGTTGGGTACACTGTGACGCCCCCAAAACATGTATACAACACCCATTCTGAGTCGTCAATAACATGGTACAGAAACAACTACAACTTTATTAATACAACATAAAAACTGTGAGTGTAAATACAAATATTGTCATCTAGACAATATCCACACTCAAATAAGTCCTCATTACAATTATTGGTACAATATTTTACAAAAAAAATGGTGAGGACTACTAAAACAACTTCCTAGAACCTTCATTCCATACTCCGACTAGTACTTGCTACATTCTCGCCTCCTGAGAAGAAAATGGAACAACAAGGAAAAGGGTGAGCTCAACTAGCCCAGTAAAGAATATTATGACTAAGATAATATACAACAAATTATCGTTAGTCTTCAACAGGGAAAAATTTAATAGAATACAATAGACAACAAGTTTTAAATCAATATTCGCAGCGGAAAATAATAATTCATAGAAAAGTTACGTAGAGAATGAAATCTACGATTATCTATGAATTTAAAAGCCCATCATCAACATTTTATCCCTGTAACATCAATCAATAAATATCTTGAATCAAATAGTCATCTTTGCACTACAGGCCAAAGATATCCATCAGTTGGTCATGTTCACTTCAACACCTGTTCATCTTTGCACTACGGCCCAAAGATATTCATCAAAAATTATTCATCTTTGCACTACAGGCCAAAGATATTCAGTTATATCATCATTTAAGACTGAGGATGATGAAAAATATTTTAAAGAAAACGAATCCAGTGAAGCAAAATAACAAATATTAAGGATTCGTATTTCAATTTATCCATGTCCAAAAATACCTTATCATAGTGAAGTAAAATTCAAGAATGATCAAAATATGGATACAATCAAAGCTAGTATCCAGAATAGATATTTGGACGAAAAGAAGGAAATTTCATTTTTTGATGAATAGTAACTCGTGAATAGTAACTCATGAATAGTAACCCCGACATGAAAAGTTCCAAATTTGATAAAAAATTCAGATCAATACTTCGGCATAATGATATTGAAGAAGATAATATCATTTAAGAAGAAATAACATCCCTTACCTCGGAAAGACGGTACTTCTGACTGAAATACTAGATATAGTGCTGAAGGAAACTTGCACCGTAAAGCAACACTCAAGGTATCAAATACTCATAAGAATACGCTCGTTATAGAGAGAGAAATAGAGAGAAACTTGTGTTTCTGGTGTGATTTCAATTCTAACCTAAGCACCCTATTTATAGAAAAATGCTTAGAACACCAAAGCAGAAAATTTAATATAATAATAATATATTTATCAAATTTTCCTTAGCCCACCTCTAGACATCTGATCTCAGCCCATTTATATCACATGTCAGCCCACTTAAATGCCAAAAAACGTTTTTCTTCAAAATAATAAATAAAACTTCCAAAAATCAATTATATCGGAACTTCAGAACTTCAATAATTCATAATAAATGGCCCTTTTATCAGAAAATTCGAATCTCGCAAGTTTTTATAGGAAATTCAATTCTCTACAACTTTGCAGAAGAAATTTTTTCTAAATTCCAAACAAAAATTGACCGAAATCCACAAACGGGCGATTTTACAGTCAATAATAAATTTTCGGTCAAGAATTATGTCCACCAACACACAAAACATGTGTTAATCATTTAATGCCACAAAAATACTCTTCCTCCTCATATACTCATATATCCCACATTCATTGTAAAAATACCACCATCAATATATTATTAAAATAATATATTTAAATGAATTATTTTATCAGAAAAAGATAAAATATTAATTTTCAACAATTGTCACATTAAAATTTTTCTCTATCTATATCCACATAAAATCACTATTTTCCTCGTCATATAAATCAATAATTAATTATACACAAATAATATTACAGAATCACAGTACTAGCAACCAGGCCGTTCTCAGGAAAGAGGGGGCTTTCCAATAAGGATCTCTCCTTACTGGCGCGTAATTAGATGACCAAACCTCTCCTTAGACAGAACTTTCTAGACATTGCCAATAATGTTATCTAATAATATTATTCAGATAATATGAATTATTGCTCCGATAATAAAAAATACTGCGTAGTGACAATTATTGAAACAACAGTAATATAAAATATCAACGCAGCAATTATTGAATCAATAAAATACAATATTGAACAATAATTACTGTAACAATTATTAAGTAGTGCATTCTTACGTAAGAATCAATAATTGGTGCAATACCGTGTGCTACGCGTATTACCGTGTTTTAACCACCGGGTATTCCAACAGTATTAACGGTAACAACTACGCCGTTATTTATAAACAGCTTATTTTTGTCGTTTTCTTCATCCAATCGCTTTCTGTTATGGGGCCCACACAAGGCTGCGCCGTCGTACGAATATTCCCCGACAACAAGAATATTCCACGACCAAACAAATATTCCCCGACAACAATGAATATTTTAGGACCACTTGCTTATTTAAAATATTTGCGCATTTTACCCATAACTAACCACATTAATCAAATCAACTCTTACTATTTCAGAGTAATAAATAGAGAAAATTAAATTTCATTTATTAATAATTTGGGGTCTTACAACCTCCCCTCCTTATGAAATTTCGTCCTCGAAATTGACATACGTACCTGGTGTTTCGAAAAGATGAGGATACCTTGCTTTCATTTCCGTTTCCAACTCCCAGGTCATTTCCTCAATAGCATGATTTCTCCACAAAACTTTAACTTGTGGTATGACCTTCGTGCGTAGGACATGCTCCTTCTTATCCATGATCTTGACAGGTACCTCCTCGTACGTTAAGTCTTCAGCTATCTCGTCCGGTTCTAACTCAATAACATGGTTCGGGTCTTTCACATATTTACGAAGCACAGATATATGAAAAACATTATGAACACGAGACATACTTGGAGGTAACGCAAGTCTATAGGCCACATTTCCTACTCGGTCAAGAATCTGAAATGGACGAATAAATCGTGGATTGAGCTTTCCTCTCTTTCCAAATCTTGTAACTCCTTTCCATGGAGCTACACGTAATAATACATGATCCCCAATGTCAAATTCCACGTCCTTTCGATGAAGATCCACATAACTCTTTTGTCGATCCTGTGCCGTTTGTATACGTTGTCGAATCGTTTGGATCTTCTCTGTAGTCATTCGTACCAACTCTGGTCCCAACAACGTTACTTCTCCCACCTCATCCCAACATACTGGAGAGCGACACTTTCGTCCATACAATGCTTCAAAGGGAGCCACACCTATACTTGCCTGATAACTGTTGTTGTAGGAGAATTCCACCAATGGTAGGTACTTATCCCAATTTCCTTTGAAATCTAGGACACAAAGTCTTAATAAATCTTCAAGAGTTTGAATAGTCCTCTCTGATTGCCCGTCCGTTTGAGGATGGTAAGCTGAACTAAATCGTAAATCCGTGCCTATAGCTTTTTGCAAGCTAACCCAAAATCTTGAAGTGAATCTTGGGTCACGATCCGAAACTATGGATACTGGCATGCCATGCAACCTTACAATCTCATTCACGTACATACTAGCAAGACGTTCAAGGGAATAAGTCTCCCGTATCGGCAAGAAATGAGCAGACTTGGTTAATCTATCAACTATAACCCAAATAGCATTTATACCTTGAGAAACCGTGGGAAGACCCGTAACAAAATCCATGGTAATGTGTTCCCACTTCCATTTTGGAATCTCAAGTGGTTGCAATGGACCCTTTGGCACTTGATGCTCCGCCTTTACACGTTGATAAGTTAAACACCTCGAGATAAACTTTGCAATCTCTCTCTTCATATTGTTCCACTAAAATGTATGTCGAAGATCACGATACATTTTAGTACTTCCAGGATGGATTGTAAATGGTGTATTGTGTGCCTCCATCATGATCTTGTACTTCAAATCAGAATCGTTAGGAACACAAAGTCTGGAGTGAACTCGAAGTATTCCTTCTTCATCGATTTTTGCTTCTAGAATAGCACCTTCTTGCACTTTCTTCTTCATACGCATCAGCTCCGGGTCTGTAGCTTGAGCAACTTTAACTTTATCGATTAAAGTTTGTTCTACGCGTATACTTGACATCATCGCACTCGTTCCTGCATATGATTTTCTACTCAACGCGTCAGCTACCACGTTCGCTTTTTCAGGATGGTATTATCGAAATCTTTCAACAGCTCGAGCCAACGTCGGTGTCGCATGTTGAGTTCTTGGAAGCTCTTCTCGCATTCCTCGGTCCATTTGAAGTTTGTATCTTTTCAAGTCAGCTGAGTTAACGGAGTAGTGATTCGAGAAATCCTTCCACGAATCTTCGATAGTAACCAGCTAAGCCTAGAAAGCTACGTATTTCGATTACTGACTTAGGTTTGCTCTCAACTGTGACTCATATCCCAATCTTGGATAGCACGTCACAATGACACCTATCAGTTTATTACCACACGAATATGGTATCCCCTATGGAGAGTCTGGCTTCAGTGCATTCCACAAAGGAAGTCACCAGATAGAGGCTCGGGTACAAACTTCTACAATTAGGTTTTTAACTCCTGAAGTTCAATAGGAGCCATTCGATATGAGATTTTAGACGTGAGTTTTGTACTAGATTCAAAGATGATACAAAATTCAATATCACGCATAGGCCAAGAAATTCTTCAGAAAATACGTCAGGGATTTACTAACAATAGAAATATCATTCAAATCTGACGTATTTTTGTTCAAGTCCATAACATAGCTAAGAAAGCTTGACATCCATTTTTCAATAAACGAATGACTTTACGGCTTGATATGAAAGAGTTTGACTTCAATGGTTTGGTTGCTTGAATTTGAATAACAGGTTGCTTAGGAATATGAAAACTAACAACCTTACGAAAGTAATCAATTTTGGCATGATGAGTAGTTAACCAATCAATCACATCAAAAGCAAGTATCTTTAAAGAGATAAGGTCAACAGGTAATGTGATGGTGCCAACTTGGATCAAACAAGATTTATAAACAGTGGATGTAACGAAAGTTTCTCCTAATGGAGTCTCCACAGATAGGTCAAAGTCTAATTTCTCCGGAGTCAATTTTAAACGTTGAGTATAAGCAGGAAAGATAAATGAATGGGTAGAACCGGTATCTAATAAGGTATAGACTTCGCAAAAATTTATAATTAACTAACCCGTGCTAACTTCGTTCGGGTTCCTCGCATTCTGACCAGTCACAAAAAACGCTCTTCCAGGAACCGTTGACTTTGACTTTTCTGGGACAACTTTTTGAGTCACCGTCCCCGCTGAACTTGGTTTCGCTGCCGTACAATCTCGAGCGATATGTCCTTCCTTTCCACAGTTATAACATACCTTAAACTGTTGTGGGCAGTTTGGGCTGATATGTCCTTCTTTTCCGCACTTATAGCATATGACCGGTGGTCGTTCTCCTCCCTTGGAACCAATTGTTGCTGATGCTGACGTCTTCGTATTATTATTGTTGAATCTCCTCTTTTTAAAATCTCCTCCCGACTCGCTTCTTCTATTTTCATAGCCACGATTACCACCAGAGTGGTTGCCGTTCTTATCTGTACTTTTCTTTCTCCGCTGGTTATCATTATTCTGATGACTGTTGTCACCGATATGATCCTGGTTGTGGTCCCTCGATTGACCATACTCGTTATCTCGCTCTAATAATTGAGCCCTATTGACAACATCTGAATAGAGAGAAAATTTATGAGAAATGAGATATTGACGTATGCCGGGTTTCAAACCTCTCAGAAACATCCGCGTCATACGTTCCTCATTCTCCACCAAATGAGGTGCAAACCTGGACAACTCCGCAAACTTCGCCTCGTACTGGGACACCGTCATGTTATTCTGCTCTAGTCTAATAAACTCTACCTCCTTCATATGACGAATACTTTCAGGAAAGTACTTGTCATTGAATAGTTTCTGAAATGTCTCCCAAGACATGCTGAGTGTGGCTGGATGGGTACGCTTCACAGATTCCCACCAGTAGTCTGCCTCGCCACGGAACATAAAGGTGGCGAATGGAACCTTCTGTTTCTCCGTACATCCCAAGACATCAAATATCTTGGTAATTTGCTTGACCCATGTCTCCGCCTTAATCGGATCTGGCTTTCCCCAGAATTCTGGTGGTCCCAACTCTTTGAACTGCTTGGCTGTGACCAGCTGTGCGTTGCCATTGTTTCTTCCTATATTTTGAATAGGAATCTCCTTCGTCTGGTTTTGCATGAATCGCAAGAAGCTTCTAAACATCTCATCGTTCACCGTCTGCTCAGTGGTGTTGTTCACATGAGGAACATTGCCAGCCTGTTGCACGTTCTCCTCGTTGGTGAGTACAGGTGTCTCCACGGTTTCATTTACTCCACTGTTAACATTCTCAGTCGACATTCTTAAATACTGCCATAAAACAAGGGTTAATTTAACAAATTAACAAATCACATAATATCCCTATATTATGACCAACCAACAAATAAGCTTAGGTAGGACACACTAGCGAAGGATTTACTCGTCTCTCCCCTCCTAGTTCTATTCCCCGATCTCCGCCAGAGATCATATCCCTAAGCTCTGATACCAACTGTGACGCCCCCAAAACAGGTATACAACACCCATTCTGAGTCGTCAATAACATGGTACAGAAACAACTACAACTTTATTAATACAACATAAAAACTGTGAGTGTAAATACAAATATTGTCATCTAGACAATATCCACACTCAAATAAGTCCTCATTACAATTATTGGTACAATATTTTACAAAAAAAATGGTGAGGACTACTAAAACAACTTCCTAGAACCTTCATTCCATACTCCGACTAGTACTTGCTACATTCTCGCCTCCTGAGAAGAAAATGGAACAACAAGGAAAAGGGTGAGCTCAACTAGCCCAGTAAAGAATATTATGACTAAGATAATATACAACAAATTATCGTTAGTCTTCAACAGGGAAAAATTTAATAGAATACAATAGACAACAAGTTTTAAATCAATATTCGCAGCGGAAAATAATAATTCATAGAAAAGTTACGTAGAGAATGAAATCTACGATTATCTATGAATTTAAAAGCCCATCATCAACATTTTATCCCTGTAACATCAATCAATAAATATCTTGAATCAAATAGTCATCTTTGCACTACAGGCCAAAGATATCCATCAGTTGGTCATGTTCACTTCAACACCTGTTCATCTTTGCACTACGGGCCAAAGATATTCATCAAAAATTATTCATCTTTGCACTACAGGCCAAAGATATTCAGTTATATCATCATTTAAGACTGAGGATGATGAAAAATATTTTAAAGAAAACGAATCCAGTGAAGCAAAATAACAAATATTAAGGATTCGTATTTCAATTTATCCATGTCCAAAAATACCTTATCATAGTGAAGTAAAATTCAAGAATGATCAAAACATGGATACAATCAAAGCTAGTATCCAGAATAGATATTTGGACGAAAAGAAGGAAATTTCATTTTTCGGTGAATAGTAACTCGTGAATAGTAACTCATGAATAGTAATCTCGACATGAAAAGTTCCAAATTTGATAAAAAGTTCAGATCAATACTTCGGCATAATGATATTGAAGAAGATAATATCATTTAAGAAGAAATAACATCCCTTACCTCGGAAAGACGGTACTTCTGACTGGAATACTAGATATAGTGCTGAAGGAAACTTGCACCGTAAAGCAACACTCAAAGTATCAAATACTCATAAGAATACGCTCGTTATAGAGAGAGAAGTAGAGAGAAACTTGTGTTTCTGGTGTGATTTCAATTCTAACCTAAGCACCCTATTTATAGGAAAATGCTTAGAACACCAAAGTAGAAAATTTAATATAATAATAATATATTTATCAAATTTTCCTTAGCCCACCTCTAGACATCTGATCTCAGCCCATTTATATCACATGTTAGCCCACTTAAATGCCAAAAAACGTTTTTCTTCAAAATAATAAATAAAACTTCCAAAAATCAATTATATCGGAACTTCAGAACTTCAATAATTCATAATAAATAGCCCTTTTATCAGAAAATTCGAATCTCACGAGTTTTTATAGGAAATTCAATTCTCTACAACTTTGCAGAAG
The DNA here is from genome assembly GCA_016801055.1 of Panax notoginseng. Taxonomy (NCBI): domain Eukaryota; kingdom Viridiplantae; phylum Streptophyta; class Magnoliopsida; order Apiales; family Araliaceae; genus Panax; species Panax notoginseng. The sequence goes on from CM029015.1 coordinate 41,595,384, forward strand.
AAAGTTTTTCTAAATTCCAAACAAAAATTGACCGAAATCCACAAACGGGCGATTTTACAGTCAATAATAAATTTTCGGTTAAGAATTATGTCCACCAACACACAAAACATGTGTTAATCATTTAATGCCACAAAAATACTCTTCCTCCTCATATACTCATATATCCCACATTCATTGTAAAAATACAACCATCAATATATTATTAAAATAATATATTTAAATGAATTATTTTATCAGAAAAAGATAAAATATTAATTTTCAACAATTGTCACATTAAAATTTTTCTCTATCTATATCCACATAAAATCACTATTTTCCTCGTCATATAAATTAATAATTAATTATACACAAATAATATTACAGAATCACAGTACTAGCAACCAGGCCGTTCCCAGGAAAGAGGGGGCTTTCCAATAAGGATCTCTCCTTACTGGCGCGCAATTAGATGACCAAACCTCTCCTTAGACAGAACTTTCTAGACATTGCCAATAATGTTATCTAATAATATTATTCAGATAATATGAATTATTGCTCCGATAATGAAAAATACTGCGTAGTGACAATTATTGAAACAACAGTAATATAAAATATCAACGGAGCAATTATTGAATCAATAAAATACAATATTGAACAATAATTACTGTAACAATTATTGAGTAGTGCCTTCTTACGTAAGAATCAATAATTGGTGCAATACCGTGTGCTACGCGTATTTCCGTGTTTTAACCACCGGGTATTCCAACAGTATTAACGGTAACAACTACGCCGTTATTTATAAACAACTTATTTTTGTCGTTTTCTTCATCCAATCGCTTTCTGTTATGGGGCCCACACAAGGCTGCGCCGTCGTACGAATATTCTCCGACAACAAGAATATTCCACGACCAAACAAATATTCCCCGACAACAATGAATATTTTAGGACCACTTGCTTATTTAAAATATTTGCGCATTTTACCCATAACTAACCATATTAATCAAATCAACTCTTACTATTTCAGAATAATAAATAGAGGAAATTAAATTTCATTTATTAATAATTTGGGGTCTTACATACACCTTACCCTATTGGATTCACCAAATAAAACTACTAAATGAACTTTTATATACTGCTTCGGGAGAACATCCACAGCTAGAGACCACCGTTCTATTTCCCCGTTACCCTCGCTCGACCCAGCTACACTCTTATTACCTGAAAAGAATTGTGAAGCAAAAGGGTGAGCACAACTAGCTCAGTAAAGAATATCATGACTAAAGATAATTAAATTATCAATAGCCTTCATCAATAATAAATCAGAGATTTAGAACATATGGTAAATGATAAAAATTTCAACCATAGTTACAGCGGAACGAGCAATCCATTAGAAGAGTCAAATAGACTATAAAGTCTATTATCTTCTCCATGTTAAAAATCTATCAACAATGTTTTATCCCTGTAACATCAATCAACAATTCTGGTCCACAATCATATGAATAACTCATAATCATAACTGTAGTTCTAAATTCCTCTTCTCATCCAGGACGAAGATAATTTTCATCACCTATCTTTACCTGAAACATCAAAGATCATGGTTACACCAAATCACATTTCCTGTTCATAATCATACTAATAACTTCACCTTTGCACTTAAGCTAAAGATATTCACTTATAAATTCAATGGTCATGATCATACCAATCAACAATTCAACTTTGCACTACTGGCCAAAGAGAACCCATAGTCATGATCATACCAAAAATCTACCCATCTTTACACTCAAGTCAAAGAGAAATATCATCATTAGGGTTATAAAAATGTTATATATAATAATAAAATAATATGATCAACATATAGTTTTAATCTCAAGAGTAATATTCGTAAATCAACTATAATTTGGTTAGAAAAAGAAACCAATTTTTTCGTGAATAGTAACTCATGAATAGTAACTCGTGAATAGTAACTCGACACAAAAAGGTAGAAATTCTACAATAAAATACATACCAATATTTCGGTATAATGATATTGAAAGAATAATATTTCTTAACCTTATAAACAATTTATTATAATTGTTTACACTTTACTAAATAATACATTTAATCATCCTAAAATACCAAACTCATAAGATTTCATCACCAATAACCAAAAACCCTCATCAAAAATTTGCATATACCTCATATAGGATTCTCAAGCCATAAAATCCTATTTTCTAATTTTCTTACTTCACAAAACATATTTAATTCATTTACTCATAACTAGACCATTTTCATGAAAAATATCAAATCAGTTCCAAAAATATTTCTTTTCTGGGATTTAGCATAATATAGTCCCATAGTGAACATATATTTTTCTCAGAATTTTTAAAAGTCATTTACTATTTTTCATATAGCCAAAACAGCCGAATATTTAGACATTTATCAAAAATTGTACTTCTATCTAAAAATTTTGAAATTCACAGAGTATACTCCTATCATATACATGTACTCCCAATAAAAATTTCATCAATTTTGGAGTTAACCACAATGAGTTATAAGCGGTTACTTTCAAAATAGTCTTTTCTTATAAAATTCATAACTCTTAATCTATACATCCAAAAATCACCATTTTTGGACACAATCAAGAAAACTCATCAAAATATCATTTCAAATTTTTCCAGAATTTTTGAAGGTCAGAAAAATTACAAAACTGAAAAACATAACAACCCTTAAAATCCCTTACTATCCCTTACAATCTCTTACAATCCCTTACTATCCCTTACCTCAAAAGTGTAGTATTTCTGACTGGAATGCAAAGCCGAAGGAAACTTGCACTGAATAGCAATTCTCAAAGTATCTAAATACTCACAAAATATGCTTCATAATATAGAGAGAGAAAGAGAGAAAGCTTATGTTTCTGGTGTGATTTTTAATTCTAACTTAGCCCTCTATTTATAGGAAAATATTAGCACGCCGAAGCAGACTTAACCTGCAACCTGATGGCTTTACCTGCTACTATTCCCACCCACCACATTTGAATAAAAATCTCAGCACATTTCTTCACCAACTAAGAGTGGGGCCCACCAATTCTAAAATTTTCCATCAAAATGATAAACTCCGAAAATTCAACAATTTCTGAACCAGTCATCTCGTAAAATTCATAATAAATCATACGTTCATTTTTAACGGTTCAAAATTTGTAGACATATACTCAACTTATATATGTATAACATATCCAAAAATTACCACGATCCAACGGTCGGATTAAAAATTATAACCCTCGCAAAATATCTCAAAAATCCTAATTTTTAATACCTCAATTCCGACAAAAATACTGATAAAAACCTCAACATTAAGTCCTTCATTTTTAACCACAAAAATATATCCCTCATTTATATCCACATAAAATAAATATTTCCTTATCATATGAATCAATAATTAATTATTCACAAATAATATTACAGAGTCACAATTATGACAATCAGGCCGTTCCCAGGAAAGAGGGGGCTTTCCAATAAGGATTTCTGCTTACTAGCGCGCAATTAGATGACCAAACCTCTCCTTAGACAGAACTTTCTAGACATTGCCAATAATGCTATCTAATAATATTATTCAAATAATATAATTTATTGATCTGATAATGGAAAATACTGTGCAGCAATAATTATTGAAACAACAATAATATAAAATATCAACGCAGCAATTATTGAATCAATAAAATAAAATACTGAACAGTAACTACTGTAACAATTATTGAGTAGTGCCTTCTTACGTAAGAATCAATAATTTCAAAAATACTATGCAATACCGTGTGCTACTGTGCAATAACGCGTATTACTGTATTTTAACCACCGGGTATTCTAACAGTGCTAACGGTAACAACTACGCCGTTATTTGTAAAAACTCAAATTTGTCATTTTCTTCACCCGACAGTTATTCTGTTATGGGGCCCACAAATGGCTGCGCCGTCGTACGAATATTTCCCGATAGAAAGAATATTTCACGACCAAACGAATATTCCCCGACAACAATGAATATTTTATAATCACTTGTGTATTTTGAAAAAAATCATATATGACCCTTAACTTTAACATTTATCAATTTAACCATTTACTGAATAGTAATTATAAGAAAAATTGAATACTTTTATTTCATAAAATTTGGGGTCTTACACTACATGCCAAATATATTCATCAACAGTTCATATTTGCACTACAGGCCAAATATATTAATATCTCAAAGAAATATATAATCATTTCAGAATTTATATAAACAATAATTATAACCATGTTGATCATTTCACCTTTACATTTTAAGTTAAAGATATTCAATTATAAATTCAATGGTCATGATCATACCAGTCAACAATTCAACTTTGCACTATTGGCCAAATGGAACTCATAGTCATGATTATACCAAAAATCTACCCATCTTTACACTCAAGTCAAAGAGAAATATCATGATTAGGGTTATAAAAATGTTAAATATAATAGTAAAATCAATATAATCAAAACATCTAGATTTAATCTCAAGAGTAATATTCATAAATCAACTATAATTTGGTTAGAAAAAGAAATCAATTTTATCGTGAATAGTACTCGAGAATAGTAACTCGTGAATAGTAATCCCGACATAAAAAAGGTAGAAATTCCACAATAAAATCTTTACCAATATTTCGGTATAATGATATTGAAAGAATATCATTTCTTAAACTTATAAACAATTTATTTTAATTGTTTACACTTTACTAAATAATGCATTTAATCGTCCTAAAATGTCAAACTCATAAGATTTCATTACCAATAATCAAAACCCTCATCAAAAATCTGCATATACCTCATATAGGATTCTCAAGCCATAAAATCCTATTTTTCAATTTTCTTACTTCACATAACATATTTAATTCATTTACTCATAACTAGTCCATTTTCATGAAAAATACCAAATCAGTTCTAAAAATATTTCTTTTCTGGGATTTAGCAGAATATAGTCCCATATTGAACATATATTTTTCTCAGAATTTTTAAAACTCATTTACTATTTTTCATATGGCCAAAACCGCCGAATATTTAGACATTTATCATAAATTGTACTTTTATCCAAAAATTCTAAAATTCACAGAGTACACTGATATTATGTAGATATACTTTCAGTAAAAATTTCATCAATTTTGGAGTTAACCACAAGGAGTTATAAGCGGTTACTTTTAAAATAGTATTTTCTCATAAAATTCATAACTTTTAATCTATACATCCAAAAATCACCATTTTTGGACACAATCAATAAAACTCATCAAAATATCATTTTAAATTTTTTCAGAATTTTCTGAAGGTCGGAAGAAGTACGAACTGAAAAATATAATAACCCTTAAAATCCCTTACCTCAAAAGAGCAGTATTTCTGACTGAAATATCGGGTGAAAAGCCGAAGGAAACTTGCACTGAATAGTAATTCTCAAAGTATCTAAATACTCACTAGAATATGCTCGACAATATAGAGAGAAAGAAAACTTATTTCTGGTGTGATTTTCAATTCTAACATAAGCACCTATTTATAGGAAAATGCTAGAACGCCAAAGGAGACTAAATTAATAAAATATTATTATAATTATTCTACACCTCCTCCTTGGAAAAATCAGCAGTCCAACAGTCCTCTATCATTGAAATTCAATTAATTTGGCAGCCCACATGTATTCAAACCAAAGTGGGTCCCTCCTCATTTATTAAAAATATTTTATTTTCTGAAACTTCAGTAATTCATAGAAAATAGCTCGTTTATCAGAAAAATACGAATTTTATGTCATTTTCATAGGAAATTTAATTCTCTACAACTTTGAAAGTTTAAATTTTTCCAAATTTCAAACCAAAAATATCCGAAATCCACAAACGGATGATTTTTAATACCTCCACACCGACAAAATACTGATAAAACACCTCAGTATTTATTCCTTCATTTTTATCCACATAAAAATAAATATATCCATCATTTATATCCACATAAAATAAATATTTCCTTATCATATAAATCAATAATTAATTATTCACAAATAATATTACAGAATCACAATTATGACAACCAGGCCGTTCCCAGGAAAGTGGGGGCTTTCCGATAAGGATTTGTCCTTACTAGCGCGCAATTAGGTGACCAAACCTCTTCTTGACAGAACTTTCTAGACATTGCCAATAATGATATCTAATATTATTCAAATAATATGAATTATTGATCTGATAATGGAGATACTATGCAGTGACAATTATTGAAACAACAATAATATAAAATATCAATGCAGCAATTATTGAATCAATAAAATAAAATATTAAACAGTAATTACTGTAACAATTATTGAGTAGTGCCGTCTCACGTAAGAATCAATAATTAAAAAAATTTCTGTGCAATACCGTGTGCTACTGTGCAACAACGCGTATTACTTTACTTTACCAACCGGGTATTCAAACAGTGTTAACGGTAACGATTACGCCGTTATTTATAAAAACTCAATTTTGTCGTTTTTTTCATCCGACAGTTATTCTGTTATGGGACCCACAAATGGCTGCGCCGTCGTACGAATATTCCCCGACAGAAAGAATATTCCACGACCAAACGAATATTTCTCGACAAATGAATATTTTATAACCACTTGCTTATTTTGAAAATTTTACACATTTCACCCATAACCAAAGTATTATATCAAATTAACACCTTATTATTCACAATAATAAATAGAGGAAATTCGATTTTATTCATTAAAAAGTTGGGGCCTTACAACCTCCCCTCCTTATAAAATTTCGTCCCCGGACATCATGATTTCTCCATTGCTCATCTCCCGTGATAACTTCATTTGGGTTCCTCACTTATTGGGAAGTCATGACAACCGCTATCCCTTGAACTACTCGGCTTTGACTTGTCTGGGGCAGCATTTGACGTCATCACTACCGTTGAAATATACTTTTCTATAGGACATATTCCTCCCTCAACTGCCTCGTCGTACTCCTGATTCATGATCTGAATCATCAATCTTCGATCCATATCGAATTCAGGTTGACTGCTATGTACAGGGTAATTCAAAACTCGATGTTGGGTTCTCCCAATTGCTATCCAAAAAGAGAAATACATATCATCTATTTTAGCCTTCTTAGATCGGACATTTCTTTCCACAATATCAACGCGTCGTGTGGCTTTTACCCATGCATCATGTGACGCCCCCAAAATTAGGTATACATCACCCATCTTGGGTCGTCAGATACATAGTACAGAATACAAATACAACTGATTAATACATCTGTCGTGTACAATACGACAAAACATAAACTGTGAGTTTGAATACAAATATTATCTTCTAGAGAGTATTCATACTCAAAAGGAGTCCTCATTACATTTATTAACACACCATTACATAGAATAGTGAGGACTACTAACTAATACTACCATTCGGACCATCACTCCGTACCCCGACTTGTCCCAGCTACGTTCTCATTTCCTGAAGAGAACAGTGAAAGAAAGGGTGAGCTCAACTAGCCCAGTAAGAAATATTATGACTAAGATAATGCAGAATAAATTATCATTAGCCTTCAACAATGTTAAACTGATAAAATATAATAGACATCAAGTTTAACTGTAGCGGAACAAGCAATCCATTAAAAGAGTCAAGTAGAAAATAAACTCTACTATCTTTTATGATTTAAAAAGTTTTTCAACACTGTGATCGCTGAGACTCAGCTTAATAAAATAATCCACATCATCGAATCACCCCTGCACTACGGCCAAGGATATTCGTGTATTCATTAATGGTCATGATCATGCCAACAACTGTCCATCAATGCACTACGGGCCAATGAGGACTTTTACCACATCATTTGTAACATTACGGTCATGATTATACCGAATAATCCCTGGTCATAATCATACCAAGTCCATCTATGCACTACAGGCCACAGATGACTTTCAACATTTTATAAACATGAGGATGATGACAATGATATAAGAATTCAATAAAACAAGTTCAAGAATTAATTTATCCAGGAATTAACAACGTCCAAATTGTCAACATGATACTGCATTGTGGAGTAAAATTCAAGAATGCTTAGAAGAATATTTTCTTGAAAAGATACTGGATGAAACGCAACTATCAAGGATATTCCACAAATTTCATGGAGTATAGAAGTCAAAACTTAACCAACTGAGTATAATAAAGAATGGAATAACAAAAGAAATCACCATGCATGCGATAGACCGCACAGACAGGTTATTCCAACAGAATAATAAATAATGGAACCAGGTCCGGCGTAAACGCACAGACAGGATATTCCGACAGAATAATAAATAATGGAACCAGGTCCGGTGTAAAACACACAGACAGGATATTCCAACAGAATAATAATAAAAACGGAACCAGGTCCGGTGTAAAACACACAGACAGGATGTTCCAACAGAATAATAAACGGAACCAGGTCCGGTGTAAAACACACAGACAGGATGTTCCAACAGAATAATAGAAGAATGTCACCAAGTATAGGGTAGACCGCGTATACTGGTTATTCCAACAGAATAATAACGAATGGAATAACAGAAGTTCTCTTCATGAATATAAAAGAAATAATATTCCCTACCTTAAAAGAACTGGATATTGGAAAAGTGATGTAGCAGAATACTTTTATTCTCTCTCTCTTATTCTCTCTATACTTTCTCTCTCTATAGCTTGAATGAATTCGTGAAAAATAATGAAGCCCTAGGCCTCTATTTATAGAAAAACTGAGGGTGGCTCTTGGTCTTAACGAAGGGTCAAATGACTCTTGGTCTTAACGAAGGGTCAAATGACTCTTGGTAATATTGAAGGGACAACTACTATTGACGAAAGTAATTACTATTGACCAAGGTAAATACTATTGACGAAGGTAATTACTATTGACCAAGGTAAATACTATTGACCAAGGTAAATACTATTGACGAAGGTAATTACTATTGACTAAGGTAAATACTATTGACGACGGTAATTACTATTGACGAAGAGACTCTTAGATGATGACATATGGCCCCCCATAAAATAACCAAACTTACCACAACGTCTCAATAATATAACATATTATACAGATGATACTATGACAATAATTTAAGAGATATGATGCAGCAATTACTGTAGCAATAATTGAGTATAGCTGAGTGACTTCTCACGTAAGCATCAATAATCAATACCGTGTGCTACTATGCAACCACGCGTATTACTGTACTTTTACTACCGAGTAGTTCAACAGTTTTAACGGTTTTAACGGTAACACCTCAGCCGTTATTTTTATAGAAAGATAATTCTGTCGTTTTCTCAATCCGACAATAATTCCGTTGTGGGGTCCACCAATGATTGTGCCGTCGTACGAATATTCCCCGACAAAAAGAATATTCCCCGACCAAACGAATATTTTATAACAACTTGCTTACTTTGCAAAATTTATAAATATTACCCACAACTATAACATTATATCAAATTAACTCCATAATATTCAAAAATGATATTTATAGAAAATTCATCTTTATTTATAAAAGTTGGGGTCTTACAACCTCCCCTTCTTATGAAATTTCGCCCTCGAAATTAGGGTACGTACCTGGTATGTCGAAGAGGTAAGGATACCTTGATTTCATTTCTGATTCTAACTCCCAAGTCATTTCCTCAACATCGTGGTTTCTCCACAAAACTTTGACTTGAGGTATAACCTTGGAGCGTAGAATATGTTCCTTCTTATCCAAGATTTGAACAGGAACTTCTTCATACGTCAAATCCTCCGCTATTTCGTCCGGTTCTAACTCAATAATGTGGTTCGGGTCTTCCACATATTTGCGTAACATGGATATGTGGAAAACGTTATGAACACGAGACATACTTGGCGGTAAAGCGAGTCTATAAGCCACAGTTCCTACTCGATCGAGGATTAAAAATGGACCGATGAATCGAGGATTTAGCTTTCCTCTCTTTCCAAATCTCGTAACTCCTTTCCATGGAGCAACACGTAAGAACACATGATCTCCTACATCAAATTCCACGTCCTTTCGATGAAGATCAGCATAACTCTTTTGTCGATCTTGTGAGGTTTTTATACGTTGTCGGATCGTTTGAATCTTTTCTGTAGTCATACGTACCAACTCCGGTCCCAACAACGTTGCTTCGCCCACCTCATCCCAGCATACTGGAGAACGACATTTTCTTCCATACAATGCTTCGAATGGAGCCATGCCAATACTTGCTTGATAACTGTTGTTGTAGGAAAACTCCACCAATGGTAAGAACTTGTCCCAACTTCCTTTGAAGTCAAAGACACAGAGTCTTAATAGATCTTCAAGAGTTTGAATAGTCCTCTCTGATTGTCCGTCCGTCTGAGGATGATATGCTGAACTAAATCGTAACTCCGTGCCCATAGCTTTTTGTAAACTAACCCAAAATCGTGAAGTGAATCTTGGGTCTCGATCAGAAACTATGGATACTGGCATACCATGCAGTCTTACAATCTCGTTTATGTACATACGAGCAAGACGTTCAAGTGTATAAGTTTCTCGTATCGGTAAGAAATGAGCAGACTTGGTCAATCTATCAACAATGACCCAAATCGCATCAATACCTTGAGAAACCCTAGGAAGACCGGTAACGAAATCCATGGTAATGTGCTCCCACTTCCATTCTGGAATTTCAAGTGGTTGCAATGGACCTTTTGGTACTTGATGCTCCGCTTTGACTCGTTGACAAGTTAGACACCTTGAGATAAACAACGCTATCTCTCTCTTCATATTGCTCCACCAAAATGTATGACGAAGATCATGATACATTTTGGTACTTCCAGGATGGATTGCAAACGGTGTGTTGTGCGCCTCCATCATGATTTCATACTTTAAATCAGGGTTGTTAGGAACACAAAGTCTGGAGTTGACTCGAAGTATTCCTTCTTCATCGATTCTTGCTTCCGGCATAGCACCTTCTTGCACTTTCTTCTTCATACGCATCAGCTCCAGGTCTGTAGCTTGAGCAGCTTTAACTTTATCGATTAAAGTCGGTTCTACTCGTATATTCGCCATCATCACATGGGTCCCTGGAGTCTTCAACTCTATCTCCATCCTTTGCAAGTCACACAAAATGGGCCTTTGCGTTGTTAATATTGCACTTGTACCCGCATATGATCTTCTACTCAATGCGTCAGCTACCACGTTCGCTTTTCCAGGATGGTATTGAATGGTATGATCATAATCTTTCAACAGTTCAAGCCAACGTCGTTGTCGCATGTTGAGTTCCTTTTGAGTGAAGAAATATTTGAGGCTTTTATGATCCGTAAAGATCTCCACTTTCTCCCCATACAAGTAATGCCTCCAAATTTTAAGTGCAAAGACAACAGCTGCCAACTCTAGATCATGAGTAGGATAATTCCTCTCATATTCCTTGAGTTGTCTTGATGCATAGGCTATGACTTTTCCATGTTGCATGAGAACGCATCCCAACCCTTTGCTCGAAGCATCACTGTAGATGACAAATCCCTCCGAGCCAGATGGTATTGTTAGAACAGGTGCTGAAATGAGTCTCCTCTTGAGTTCTTGAAAACTCTGCTCACATTCTTCGCTCCAACCAAACTTTGTATCTTTCCGAGTCAGCTGAGTTAATGGAGTAGCGATTCGAGAAAATCCTTCCACGAATCTCCGATAATAACCAGCTAAACCAAGAAAGCTACGTACCTCGGTCACTGATTTAGGTTGCTCCCAGCTTTGAATAGCTTCAATCTTTGCCGGGTCAACCGATATTCCACGACTTGATACTACGTGCCCAAGGAATGCTACCTCCTCCAGCCAGAACTCGCATTTCTTCAACTTGGCATAAAGCTTGTATTCACGAAGCTTTTGGAGTACCAGCCTCAAGTGTTGCTCATGATCTTCACGGCTTTTGGAATAAATAAGGATGTCATCAATAAAGACGACCACAAAGTGATCCAAATATTCCTTGAATACCCGGTTCATCATATCCATGAAGGCAGCAGGAGCATTAGTCAATCCAAAGGACATGACTAGGAATTCATAATGCCCGTACCGAGTTCTAAAAGCCGTCTTTGGAATATCCTCAGTTCTAACCTTCAGCTGATGATATCCAGAACGAAGATCGATCTTTGAAAAGAATTGTGCTCCTTGCAACTGGTCAAACAGGTCATCAATACGTGGCAATGGGTACCTGTTTTTGATGGTGACATGATTCAACTCCCGATAATCAATACAAAGTCGCATACTTCCATCTTTCTTCTTCACGAATAGAACAGGAGCACCCCAAGGAGAAGTACTAGGACGAATAAAGCCAATGTCTAACAATTCCTGCAGTTGGATCTTTAACTCCTGAAGTTCAATAGGAGCCATTCGATATGGGGCTTTGGAAATGGGTTTTGTACCGGGTTCAAGGTCGATACAAAATTCAATTTCACGCTCTGGGGGTAGGCCAGGAAGTTCTTCAGGGAATACGTCAGGGAATTTATTAACAATAGAAATATCATTCAAAACTGACGTATTTTTGTTTAGATCTGTGACATGAGCTAAGAAAGCTTGACATCCGTTTTTCAATAAACGAATAGCTTTATGGCTTGAGATGACAGCGATTGATTTTAATGGTTTGGTTGCTTGAATTCGCATAATAGGTCGATTAGGAATATGAAAACTAACAACCTTACGAAAACAATCAATTTTTGCATAATGAGTAGTTAACCAATCAATCCCTAGAATCACGTCAAATGCAAGTATTTTTAATGAAATCAGATCGATAGGTAATGTGTGGGTACCAACTTGAACCAAACAAGACTTATAAACAGTGGAGGTAATGAAGGTTTCTCCCAACGGAGTTTCCACAGATAAGTCAAAGTCTAATTTCTCCGGAATCAAATTTAATCGATGAGCGCAAGTAGGAGAAATAAAAGAATGGGTTGAACCGGTATCAAATAAAGTATAAACTTCTTTAGAGTTTATGATAAGCTTACCCGTGATGACCTCATTCGGGTTCCTTGCTCTCTGGGAGTTCACAACAAACGCTCTCCCTTGCACAACCGGTTTTGACTTTTCTGGGACGGCTTTTGGTGCCTCCATCCTAGCTGAATTTGTCTTCGGTAAACGACAAAATCGGGCTAAATGACCTTCTCTTCCACAATTATAACATGCTTTGGACGGCATCGCGCAGTTTGGACTGATGTGCCCCTCCCCTCCGCATTTGAAACATATGATAGGTGGTCGTTCTCCTTCCTTAACGACAGGTGCTGGTGCTGACGTCTTTCCATCATTGTTGAATCTCCTCTTCTTGAAATGTCCATTCTTATTGTTTTGGCCCTGATTACCACCGAAGTGGTTACCATTTCTGGCCTGTTGATTCCCTCCACGCTTGTTGTCACCGCTTCGATGACTGCTCTCACTGGTATTATCATTTTGCCGGCTGCTCTCTTTTGGTTGCGTTGTCTCGTTATCGCGCTCCACCAACTGAGCCCTATTTACAACATCTGAATACAAACACAGTTTATGAGAAACAAGATGTTGACGTATCTCCGGCTTCAAACCTCTTAAAAACATCCGCGTCATTCTTTCTTCATTATCCACCAGGTGGGACGCAAACCGGGATAACTCCGCAAATTTTGCCTCGTACTGCGACACGGTCATATTATTCTGCTCCAATTTGATGAACTCCACCTCCTTCATGTGACGAATACTCTCGGGAAAGTATTTGTCGTTAAACAGCTCTTGGAACTTCTCCCAGGACATCTTCAGTGCGGCAGGTTGAGTACGCTTTATCGATTCCCACCAGTAATCTGCCTCTCCTCGCAACATAAAGGCGGCAAAGGGAACCTTTTGCTCCTCGGAGCAACCCAAGACATCAAATATCTTGGTGATCTGCTTTATCCATGTTTCAGCTACAAGTGGTTTGGGTTCTCCCTTAAACTCCGGTGGTCCCAGCTCCTTAAACTGTTTAGCGGTGACCGCCTGAGAGTTTCCAGTATTTCCACCTACGTTGTGGACAGGAGCCGCTTTCACCTGTTGTTGCATGAATTGCATAAAGCCTCTGAACATTTGATCATTCATCATTTGGTCAGTGTTGTTGTTTGCATGAGGATTGACACCTTCCTGATGCACATTATCCTGATTATTGATATGTGGTGAATCAACAGTCGTCTGTGCTCCATTGCTATTCTCAACATTCTCAGATGCCATTTTCAGATACTGCCACAAAATAAAAATTAATTGATATGTCATATATTATCCTTATATTATGACCGACCAATTAAATACCATGCAAATAAACTTAGGTATGTCATACTAGCGAAGGAATTCCCCGTCTCTCCCCTCCTAGTTCTATTCTCACATCTTAGCCAGGGATCATATCCCTAAGCTCTGATACCAACTGTGACGCCCCCAAAATTAGGTATACATCACCCATCTTGGGTCGTCAGATACATAGTACAGAATACAAATACAACTGATTAATACAACTGTCGTGTACAATACGACAAAACATAAACTGTGAGTTTGAATACAAATATTATCTTCTAGAGAGTATTCATACTCAAAAGGAGTCCTCATTACATTTATTAACACACCATTACATAGAATAGTGAGGACTACTAACTAATACTATCATTCGGACCATCACTCCGTACCCCGACTTGTCCCAGCTACGTTCTCATTTCCTGAAGAGAACAGTGAAAGAAAGGGTGAGCTCAACTAGCCCAGTAAGAAATATTATGACTAAGATAATGCAGAATAAATTATCATTAGCCTTCAACAATGTTAAACTGATAAAATATAATAGACATCAAGTTTAACTGTAGCGGAACAAGCAATCCATTAAAAGAGTCAAGTAGAAAATAAACTCTACTATCTTTTATGATTTAAAAAGTTTTTCAACACTGTAATCGCTGAGACTCAGCTTAATAAAATAATCCACATCATCGAATCACCCCTGCACTACGGCCAAGGATATTCGTGTATTCATTAATGGTCATGATCATGCCAACAACTGTCCATCAATGCACTACGGGCCAATGAGGACTTTTACCACATCATTTGTAACATTACGGTCATGATTATACCGAATAATCCCTGGTCATAATCATACCAAGTCCATCTATGCACTACAGGCCACAGATGACTTTCAACATTTTATAAACATGAGGATGATGACAATGATATAAGAATTCAATAAAACAAGTTCAAGAATTAATTTATCCAGGAATTAACAACGTCCAAATTGTCAACATGATACTGCATTGTGGAGTAAAATTCAAGAATGCTTAGAAGAATATTTTCTTGAAAAGATACTGGATGAAACGCAACTATCAAGGATATTCCACAAATTTCATGGAGTATAGAAGTCAAAACTTAACCAACTGAGTATAATAAAGAATGGAATAACAAAAGAAATCACCATGCATGCGATAGACCGCACAGACAGGTTATTCCAACAGAATAATAAATAATGGAACCAGGTCCGGCGTAAACGCACAGACAGGATATTCCGACAGAATAATAAATAATGGAACCAGGTCCGGTGTAAAACACACAGACAGGATATTCCAACAGAATAATAATAAAAACGGAACCAGGTCCGGTGTAAAACACACAGACAGGATGTTCCAACAGAATAATAAACGGAACCAGGTCCGGTGTAAAACACACAGACAGGATGTTCCAACAGAATAATAGAAGAATGTCACCAAGTATAGGGTAGACCGCGTATACTGGTTATTCCAACAGAATAATAACGAATGGAATAACAGAAGTTCTCTTCATGAATATAAAAGAAATAATATTCCCTACCTTAAAAGAACTGGATATTGGAAAAGTGATGTAGCAGAATACTTTTATTCTCTCTCTCTTATTCTCTCTATACTTTCTCTCTCTATAGCTTGAATGAATTCGTGAAAAATAATGAAGCCCTAGGCCTCTATTTATAGAAAAACTGAGGGTGGCTCTTGGTCCTAACGAAGGGTCAAATGACTCTTGGTCTTAACGAAGGGTCAAATGACTCTTGGTAATATTGAAGGGACAACTACTATTGACGAAAGTAATTACTATTGACCAAGGTAAATACTATTGACGAAGGTAATTACTATTGACCAAGGTAAATACTATTGACCAAGGTAAATACTATTGACGAAGGTAATTACTATTGACTAAGGTAAATACTATTGACGACGGTAATTACTATTGACGAAGAGACTCTTAGATGATGACATATGGCCCCCCATAAAATAACCAAACTTACCACAACGTCTCAATAATATAACATATTATACAGATGATACTATGACAATAATTTAAGAGATATGATGCAGCAATTACTGTAGCAATAATTGAGTATAGCTGAGTGACTTCTCACGTAAGCATCAATAATCAATACCGTGTGCTACTATGCAACCACGCGTATTACTGTACTTTTACTACCGAGTAGTTCAACAGTTTTAACGGTTTTAACGGTAACACCTCAGCCGTTATTTTTATAGAAAGATAATTCTGTCGTTTTCTCAATCCGACAATAATTCCGTTGTGGGGTCCACCAATGATTGTGCCGTCGTACGAATATTCCCCGACAAAAAGAATATTCCCCGACCAAACGAATATTTTATAACAACTTGCTTACTTTGTAAAATTTATAAATATTACCCACAACTATAACATTATATCAAATTAACTTCATAATATTCAAAAATGATATTTATAGAAAATTCATCTTTATTTATAAAAGTTGGGGTCTTACACATCACTCATTCTTACTCGTTCAGTTTTTTCTTCTTTCAGCTCAGATTACATCTTTATCATCTTATACTCTGCCAAAGAATGCTTCTGTTCAAGCATCACATATCGGGTAACACAAACTTGAATTGTTGCATCCTTTTGCTCCACGACCGCCTGTCGTTCTTCAGCCTGCTCTTCTAACTCATGAATACGATTTTGAAATTCTAAATTTTGATCATATAATACCTCTAATAAATTCTCCTCAGGTACCTCTTCTTCCTCACTCTCAGCTGTTACCTCTCCCGACTATCTCGGGTGCAACTATCAATTCTTCACTCACCACAAGAATATCTCTAATTCCTTCTTCATCTGACATCACATTATCACGGTTAGTGATTAGAGGTATCCCCACAGTCTCATTCACTCCATTGTTAGCATTCTCAGCTGTCATTCTCAAATACTGCCATAAAACAAGGGTTAATTAAGCAAATTAACGTATCACATAATATCCATATATTATGACCAACTAACAATTAAGCTTAGGTAGGACACACTAGCGAAGGATTTACTCATCTCTCCCCTCCTAGTTATATTCCCCCGATCTCCGCCAGAGACCATATCCCTAAGCTCTGTTACCAACTGTGTCGACCCCAAAATAGGTCCATTCCATCCAACCCATTCTGAGTCACCAAATACATGGTACAGAAAATAACTATAACTTTATTACAACAATTATCGTGCAAAATACAACAACTCATGTGTTGTTAGTTTTGATACAAATATGTATATCAACTGTGACTCTTGACACCAACTTGGGTAGCACGTCACCATGACATCTTACATAAAGGTATAGTCAAAAAATGTTTTAGAAATTAAAATCTTTGGGAGGTGCTCAAGAAAACCTTCGTACATGGGAGGCTATGTCTAGGTTATTATAGATATCATATGTCCACTGAATTATCCTTGGTTGACCCAATAGACCCCAAAGAAAAACGAGAAGATTACTATCATATTCTTTCCAATGGTAGGTCTTTTCTTGACATATCATTATCTCCACTGTCTCTAATTGAGAATTATACTTCAAACAAACACCAAGATTATATAGGTAGTGCTCGTAGATATACTCAGCAAGTAGATGAGCACATCCCTGTCTTATGATGACACGAGGTTGTATATCATTAGACATCTTGTATGATAGTGGCAAAACACCCTTCCAACGTTGGGTTCGCCTCACCCTATTTGATTCACCAAATATAACTACTAAATGATGTATACAACACTTTTCTATACTGCTTAGGGGGAACCTCCACAGTTAGAGACCACCGTTCTATTTTCCCGTTACCCTCGCTCGACTCAGCTACTGTGACGCCCCCAAAATAGGTATACAACACCCATTCCGAGTCGCCAAATACATGGTACAGAAAGCAAACTACAACTTCAATAATACAATTGTCGTGCAAAATACAACAACACATAGTGTGAGTTTAAATACAAATATTGTCTTCTGGACAATATCCACACTCAAATAAATCCTCATTACAATTATTCAAACACTATTTTACAGAAATAGTGAGGACTGCTAAAACATCTTTCTAGAACCATCACTCCATATCCCGACTAGATCCTGCTATGTTCTCACCTCCTAAGAAGAAAAATGGAACAAAAAGAAAAAGGGTGAGCTCAACTAGCCCAATAAAGAATATTATGACTAAGATAATATACAACAAATTATCGTTAGTCTTCAACAGGGAAAAATCTGATAGAATATAATCGACAACAAGTTTTAGATCAACAACTGCAGCGGAAACAACAAACCATTAGAAGAGTCAAGTAGAGAAAGAATTCTACTATCTTCTAAGATTTAAAAGTCCATCATCAATATTTTATCCCTGTAACATCAATTAATAATCATCTTTATCCAAATATTCATCTTTGCACTACAGGCCAAAGATATTCATTTGTATCACCTGTCAGTCATGTTCATCTCAACACCTGTTCATCTTTGCACTACAAGCCATAGATATTCATCAAGTAATCAAACATCTTTGCACTACAGGCCAAAGATATTCAGTAATATCATCATTTAGGACTGAGGATAATGAAAAATATCTTAAAGAGAACGAATCTAGTGAGACAGAAGGACAAATATTAGGGATTCGTATAACAGTTTATCCAAGATCAATAATACTTCATAATAATCAATTTTGAAGCAGAATTCAAAAATAAAGATCAAAACATGGATACAATCAAAGATAGTAACCATAATAGACATCTTGGACAAAAAGGGAAAATTTTATTTTTCGATGAATAGTGCCATATTCGTGAATAGTACCGTATACGTGAATAGTAACTCCAACACAAAAAGTTTCAAATTTGATAAAAACTCATGTTAATATTTCAGCATAATGATATTGAAGAAAATAATATCATTTAAGAAGAAAATAATATCCCTTACCTCAAAATATCAGTACTTCTGGTCGGAATACCGGTATAAGGCTGAAAGAAACTTGCTCTGATGAATAGAAACTCTCAAAGTATCTAAATACTCACAAAATACACTCAATAATCTAGAGAGAGAAAGAGAGAAAACTTGTTTCTGGTGTGATTTTTAATTCTAACTTAGCCCTCTATTTATAGGAAAATTTTAGCACGCCGAAGCAGACTTAACCTGCAACCTGATGGCTTTACCTGCTACTATTCCCACCCACCACATTTGAATAAAAATCTCAGCACATTTCTTCACCAACCAAGAGTGGGGCCCACCAATTCTAGAATTTTCCATCAAAATGATAAACTCCAAAATTCAACAATTTCTGAACCAGTCATCTCGTAAAATTCATAATAAATCATACGTTCATTTTTAACGGTTCAAAATTTGTGGACATATACTCAACTTATATATGTATAACATATCCAAAAATTACCACGATCCAACGGTCGGATTAAAAATTATAACCCTCGCAAAATATCTAAAAAACCCTGATTTTTAATACCTCCATTCCGACAAAAATACTGATAAAAACCTCAACATTAACTCCTTCATTTTTAACCACAAAAATATATCCCTCATTTATATCCACATAAAATAAATATTTCCTTATCATATGAATAAATAATTAATTATTCACAAATAATATTACAGAATCACATTTATGACAACCAGGCCGTTCCTAGGAAAGAGAGGGCTTTCCAATAAGGATTTCTCCTTACTGGCGCGCATTTAGATGACCAAACCTCTCCTTAGACAGAATTTTCTAGACATTACCAATAATGTTATCTAATAATATTATTCAAATAATATGAATTATTGATCTGATAAAGGAAAATACTGTGCAACAATAATTATTGAAACAACAATAATATAAAATATCAACGCAGCAATTATTGAATCAATAAAATAAAATATTGAATAATAACTACTGTAACAATTATTGAGTAGTGCCTTCTTATGTAAGAATCAATAATTGATGCAATACCGTGTGCTACTGTATTTTAACCACCGGGTATTCTAACAGTATTAACGGTAACAACTACGCCGTTATTTATAAATAACTTATACTTGTCGTTTTCTTCATCCAATCGCTTTCCGTTATGGGGCCCACACAAGGCTGCGCCGTCGTACGAATATTCTCCGACCAAACGAATATTCCCCGACAAAATGAATATTTTATAACCACTTGCTTATTTTGCAAAATTTGCACATTTCACCCGTAACCAAAGTATTATATCAAATTAACCCCTTATTATTCACAATAATATTTAGAGAAAATTTAATTTTATTCATTAATAAATTTCGTCCTCAAAATTGACGTACGTACCTGATGTTTCAAAAAGGCGAGGATACCTCGCTTTCATTTCTGATTCCAACTCCCAGGTCATTTCTTCAATAGCATGGTTTCTCCACAAAATCTTAACTTGTGGTATAACCTTCGTGCGTATGACATGCTCTTTCATATCCAATATCTTAACAGGTATCTCCTCGTACGTTAAATTTTCAGCTATCTCGTCTGGTTCTAACTCAATAATGTGGTTCGAGTCTTTAACATATTTACGAAGCATAGATATGTGAAAAATATTATGAACACGAGACATACTTGGAGGTAATGCGAGTCTATATGCCACATTTCCTATTCGCTCAAGAATCTCAAATGGACCAACAAATCTTGGATTGAGCTTTCCTCTCTTCCCAAATCTTGTAACTCCCTTCCATGGTGCAACACGTAATAATACATGATCCCCAATATTAAATTCCACGTCCTTCCGATGAAGATCCGCATAACTCTTTTGTCGATCCTGTGCCGTTTGTATACGTTGTCGAATCGTTTGGATCTTCTCTGTAGTAATGCGTACCAACTCTGGTCCCAACAATGTTGCTTCACCCACCTCGTCCCAGCATACTGGAGAACGACATTTTCTTCCATACAACGCCTCGAATGGAGCCACACCTATGCTCGCCTGATAACTGTTGTTGTAGGAGAATTCCACCAATGGTAGGTACTTATCCCAACTCCCTTTGAGATCTAGGACACAGAGTCTTAATAGATCTTCAAGAGTTTGAATAGTCCTCTCTGATTGTCCGTCCGTTTGAGGATGGTATGCCGAATTGAATCGTAAATCCGTGCCCATAGCTTTCTGCAAGCTAACCCAAAATTGTGAAGTGAATCTTGGGTCACGATCCGAAACTATGGATACTGGCATGCCATGCAATCTCACAATCTCGTTCACGTACATACTAGCAAGACGTTCAAGGGAATAAGTCTCACGTATCGGTAAGAAATGAGCGAACTTGGTTAATCTATCAATAATAACCCAAATCGCATCTATGCCTTGAGAAACCTTGGGAAGACCCGTAACAAAATCTAAAGTAATGTGTTCCCACTTCCATTTTGAAATCTCAAGTGGTTGCAATGGACCCTTTGGTACTTGATGCTCCGCTTTTACACGTTGACAAGTTAAACATCTCGAGATAAACTCCACGATCTCTCTATTCATATTGCTCCACCAAAATGTATGTCGAAGATCGTGATACATTTTGGTACTCCCAGGATGGATTGCAAACGGTGTGTTGTGTGCCTCCATCATTATTCTATGCTTCAAGTCAAAATCGTTAGGAACACAAAGTCTGGAGTTGACTCGAAGTATTCCTTCTTCATCGATTCTTGCTTCTGGAATAGCACCTTCTTGCACTTTCTTCTTCATACGCATCAGCTCCATGTCCGTAGCTTGAGCAGCTTTAACTTTATCGATTAAAGTTGGTTCTACTCGTATATTTGATATCATCATGTGGGTACTTGGAGCCTTCATCTCTATCTCCATCCTTTGCAAGTCATACAAAATGGGCCTTTGTGTTAACAACATTGCACTCGTACCCGCATATGATCTTCTACTCAATGCGTCAGCTACTACGTTTGCTTTTCCAGGATGATATTGGATGGTATGATCGTAATCTTTCAACAGCTCGAGCCAACGTCGCTGCAGCATGTTGAGTTCCTTTTGGGTGAAGAAATATTTGAGGCTTTTATGATCTGTATAAATCTCCACTTTCTCCCCATATAGGTAGTGTCTCCAGATCTTCAATGCGAAAACGACTGCCGCCAACTCCAAATCATGAGTAGGATAATTCCTCTCATATTCTTTGAGTTGTCGCGAGGCATAGGCTATGACTTTCCCATGTTGCATGAGAACACATCCTAACCCTTTGCCTGAAGCATCGCTGTAGATAACAAATCCATCCGAACCAGATGGTATTGTCAGAACAAGTGCCGAAATGAGTCTCCTCTTGAGTTCTTGGAAACTCTTCTCGCATTCCTCACTCCATACGAATTTTGTATCTTTCTGAGTCAGCTGAGTTAACAGAGTAGCGATTCGAGAAAATCCTTCCACAAATCTCCGATAATAACCAACTAAGCCTAGAAAGCTACGTACTTCGATTACTGACTTAGGTTGCTCTCAACTGTGACTCATATCCCAATCTTGGATAGTACGTCACAATGACACCTATCAGTTTACTACTGAACGAATATGGCGTCCCCTACGGAGAGTTTGGCTTCAGTGCATTCCGCAAAGGAAGTCACCAGATAAAGGCTCGGGTACAAACTTCTACAGTTAGGTTTTTAACTCCCGAAGTTCAATAGGAGTCATTCGATATGAGATTTTAGAAATGGGCTTTGTACCAGGTTCAAGGTCAATAAAGAATTCAACTTCACGTTTTGGGGGTAGACCAGGAAGTTCTTCAGGAAATACATCGGGAAATTCTCTAACAATAGAAATATTATTCAAATCTGACTTGTCTTTGTTCAAATCCATAACATGGGCTAAGAAAGCTTGACATCCGTTTTTCAATAAACGAATAGCTTTGTGGCTTGATATGACAGTGACTGATTTTAGTGGTTTAGTAGTTTGAATTCGTATGACAGGTTGGTTAGGAATATGAAAACTAACAACCTTACGTAAATAATCAATTTTAGCATGATGAGTGGTTAACCAATCAATTCCTAAAATCACATCAAAAGCAAGTATCTTTAAAGAGATAAGATCAACAGGTAATGTGATAGTGCCAACTTGGATCATGCAAGATTTATAAACTATAGATGTAATGAAGGTTTCACCCAACGGAGTTTCAACAGATAAGTTAAAGTCCAATTTCTCCGGAGTCAAGTTTAAACGTTGAGCACAAGCAGAAGAGATAAAAGAATGGGTAGAACCGGTATCTAGTAAAGTATAAACTTCGCAAGAATTCAAGATTAGCTTACCCGTGATCACCTCGTTCGGGTTTCTCACGTTTTGGCTAGTCACGACAAACGCCCTTCCAGGAACCGCTGATTTCGACTTATTCGGGACAACTTTTGGAGTCACTATCCCCGCTGAACTTGGTTTTGCTACAGAACACTCTCGAGCTATATGACCCTCCTTTCCACAGTTATAACATACCTTAGATTGTTGTGGGCAGTTTGGGCTGATATGTCCCTCTTTCCCATATTTGTAACATACGACCGGTGGTCGTTCTCCTCCCCTAGAAACAGTTGATGTTTGTGCTGACGTCTTCACGTTATCATTGTTGTACCTTCACTTCTTGAAATCTCCTCCCGACTCGCTCCTTCTATTATCACGACCACGATTACCACCAGAGTGGTTACCGCTTTTGTCCGAATATTTTCCTCCATGCGGTTTTCATTACTTCGATGACTGCCACCACCGGTATGACCCTGGTTGTGGTCCCTCGATTGCACATACTCATTATCTCGCTCTAATAATTGAGCCCTATTTACAACATCTGAATATAAAGAAAATTTATGAGAGATAAGATATTGTCGAATATCGGGTTTTAGACCTCTCAGAAACATCCTTGTCATTCGTTCCTCATTTTCGACCAAATGAGGTACAAACCTGGATAACTCTGTAAACTTCGCTTCGTACTTGGACACCGTCATGTTGTTTTGTTCCAGTCTGATAAACTCCACCTCCTTCATATGACGAATACTTTCAGGAAAGTACTTGTCATTGAACAGTTTTTAAAATGTTTCCCAGGACATGTTGAGTGCGTCAGGCTGGGTACGCTTCACAGACTCCCACCAGTAGTCTGCCTCACCGCAGAACATAAAGGTGGTGAATGGAACCTTCTGTTCCTCCGTGCATCCCAAGACATCGAATATCTTGGTAATTTGCTTGACCCACGTTTACGCCATGATCGGATCCGGCTTTCCCTTAAATTCTGGTGGTCCCAATTCTTTGAACTGCTTGGCTGTGACAAACGCACGTTGTTTTCATTTCCACCCGTATTCTGCACACGAGTCTCCCTCGTCTGATTTTGCATGAACTGCAAAAAGCTCCTAAACATTCCATCATTCATCGTTTGCTCGGTAACGTTGTTTACAGGAGGAATATTGCCGTCCTGTTGCACGTTCCCCTGGGTGGTGATCAAAGGTGTCTCCACGGTCTGATTTACTCCATTATTAACGTTCTCAGCTGCCATTCTTAAATACTGCCATAAAACAAGGGTTAATAGTCATGTCATATATTATCCCTATACTCTGACCGACCAAATAAACACCAAATAACTTAGTCAGGTCATACTAGCGAAGGAATTTCCCGTCTCTCCCCTCCTAGTTCTTGTCTCACATCTCAGCCAGGGATCATATCCCTAAGCTCTGATACCAACTGTGACGCCCCCAAAATAGGTATACAACACCCATTCTGAGTCGCCAAATACATGGTACAGAAAGCAAACTACAACTTCAATAATACAATTGTCGTGCAAAATACGACAACAAATACTGTGAGTTTAAATACAAATATTGTCTTCTGGACAATATCCACACTCAACTAAATCCTCATTACAATTATTCAAACACTATTTTACAGAAATAGTGAGGACTGCTAAAACATCTTTCTAGAACCATCACTCCATACCCCGACTAGATCCTGCTATGTTCTCACCTCCTGAGAAGAAAAATAGAACAAAAAAAAAGGGTGAGCTCAACTAGCCCAGTAAAGAATATTATGACTAAGATAATATACAACAAATTATCGTTAGTCTTCAACAGGAAAAAATCTGATAGAATATAATCGACAACAAGTTTTAGATCAACAACTGCAGCGAAAACAGCAAACCATTAGAAGAGTCAAGTAGAGAAAGAATTCTACTATCTTCTAAGATTTAAAAGTCCATCATCAATATTTTATCCCTATAACATCAATTAATAATCATCTTTATCCAAATATTCATCTTTGCACTACAGGCCAAAGATATTCATTTGTATCACCTGTCAGTCATGTTCATCTCAACACCTGTTCATCTTTGCACTACAGGCCAAAGATATTCATCAAGTAATAATACATCTTTGCACAACAGGCCAAAGATATTCAGTAATATCATCATTTAGTACTAAGGATGATGAAAAATATCTTAAAGAGAACGAATCCAGTGAGACAGAAGGACAAATATTAGGGATTCGTATAACAGTTTATCCAAGATCAATAATACTTCATAATAATCAATTGTGAAGCAGAATTCAAATATAAAGATCAAAACATGGATACAATCAAAGATAGTAACCATAATAGACATCTTGGACAAAAAGAGAAAATTTTATTTTTCGATAAATAGTGCCGTATTCGTGAATAGTGCCGTATACGTGAATAGTAACGTATACGCGAATAGTAACCCCGACACAAAAAGTTTCAAATTTGATAAAAACTCATGTTAATATTTCAGCATAATGATATTGAAGAAAATAATATCATTTAAGAAGAAAATAATATTCCTTACCTCAAAATATCAGTACTTCTGGTCGGAATACCGGTATAAGGCTGAAAGAAACTTGCTCTGATGAATAGAAACTCTCAAAGTATCTAAATACTAACAAAATACACTCAATAATCTAGAGAGAGAAAGAGAGAAAACTTATTTCTGGTGTGATTTTCAATTCTAACTTAGCCCTCTATTTATAGAAAAATGTTAGCACGCCGAAGCAGATTTAACCTGCAACCTGATGGCTTTACCTGCTACTATTTCCACCCACCACATTTGAATAAAAATCTCAGCACATTTCTTCACCAACCAAGAGTGGGACCCACCAATTCTAGAATTTTCCATCAAAATGATAAACTCCGAAAATTCAACAATTTCTGAACCAGTCATCTCGTAAAATTCATAATAAATCATACGTTCATTTTTAACGGTTCAAAATTTGTGGACAAATACTCAACTTATATATGTATAACATATCCAAAAATTACCACGATCCAACGGTCGGATTAAAAATTATAACCCCCGCAAAATATCTCAAAAACCCTGATTTTTAATACCTCAATTCCTACAAAAATACTGATAAAAACCTCAACATTAAGTCCTTCATTTTTAACCACAAAAATATATCCCTCATTTATATCCACATAAAATAAATATTTCCTTATCATATGAATAAATAATTAATTATTCACAAATAATATTACAGAATCACATTTATGACAACCAGGCTGTTCCTAGGAAAGAGGGGGCTTTCCAATAAGGATTTCTCCTTACTGGCGCGCAATTAGATGACCAAACCTCTCCTTAGATAGAACTTTCTAGACATTACCAATAATGTTATCTAATAATATTATTCAAATAATATGAATTATTGATCTGATAAAGGAAAATACTGTGCAACAATAATTATTGAAACAACAATAATATAAAATATCAACGCAGCAATTATTGAATCAATAAAATAAAATATTGAATAATAACTACAGTAACAATTATTGAGTAATGCCTTCTTACGTAAGAATCAAAAATTGATGCAATACCGTGTGCTACTGTATTTTAACCACCGGGTATTCCAACAGTATTAACGGTAACAACTACGCCGTTATTTATAAATAACTTATACTTGTCGTTTTCTTCATCCAATCGCTTTTCGTTATGGGGCCCACACAAGGCTGCGTCGTCGTACGAATATTCCCCGACAGCAAGAATATTCCCCGACCAAACAAATATTTCCCGACAAAATGAATATTTTATAACCACTTGCTTATTTTGCAAAATTTGCACATTTCACCCATAACCAAAGTATTATATCAAATTAACCCCTTATTATTCACAATAATATTTAGAGAAAATTTGATTTTATTCATTAATAAGTTGGGGTCTTACAGCTACACTCTTATTACTTGAAAGGAATTGTGAAACAAAAGGGTGAGCACAACTAGCCCAGTAAAGAATATCATGACTAAAGATAAATAATTTATCAATAGCCTTTAATAGTAATAAATCAGAGATTTAGAACATATGGTAGATGATAAAAAATTTTAACCATAGTTGCAGCGGAACGAGCATTCCATTAGAAGAGTCAAATAGACCATAAAGTCTATTATCTTTTCCATGTTAAAAATCCACCAATAATATTTTATCCCTGTAACATCACTCAACAGTTCTTTTCCACAATCATATGAATAACTCATAATCATAATATAGCACCCAGGACGAAGAATGTTTTCATCACCCGTCTTTACCTGAAACATCAAAGATCACGTTCTACTAAATCACAGTTCCCATTCATAATCATGCTAATAAATCCATCTTTGCACTACGACCAAAGATATTCATCAACAAACCATCTTTACACTACAAGCCAAAGATATTCAACAACAGTTCATCTTCGCACTACAGGCCAAAGATATTCATCAATAATTCATCTTTGCACTACAGGCCAAAGATATTCATCAACAGTTCATCTTTGCACTACAGGCCAAAGATATTCATCAACAGTTCATCTTTGCATTACAGGCCAAATATATTCATCAATAATTCATCTTTGCACTACAGGCCAAAGATATTAATATCTCAAAGAAATATATAATCATTTCAGAATTTATATAAACAATAATTATAACCATGTTGATCATTTCACTTTTGCACGTAAGCTAAATATATTCAATTATAAATTCAATAGTCATGATCATACCAGTCAATAATTCAACTTTGCACTACTGGCCAAAGGGAACCCATAGTCATGATCATACTAAAAATCTACCCATCTTTACACTTAAGTCAAAGAAAAATTTTTTCACCAGGATTATAAAAATGTCATATATAATAGTAAAATCAATATAATCAAAACATCTAGATTTAATCTTAAGAGTAATATTCATAACTCAACTATAATTTGGTTAGAAAAAGAAACTAATTTTATCGTGAATAGTAACTCATAAATAGTAACTCGTGAATAGTAACTCATGAATAGTAAATCCGACACAAAAGGTAGAAATTCTACAATAAAATACATACCAATATTTTGGTATAATGATATTGAAAAAATAATATTTCTTAAGCTTATAAACAATTTATTTTAATTGTTTACACTTTACTAAATAATGCATTTAATCATCCTAAAATGCCAAACGCATAAGATTTCTTCACCAATAACCAAAAACCCTCATCAAAAATCTGCATATACCTCATATAGGATTCTCAAGCCATAAAATCCTATTTTCCAATTTTCTTACTTCACATAACATATTTAATCCATTTTCTCATAACTAGTCCATTTTTATGAAAAATACTAAATTAGTTCCAAAAATATTTCTTTTCTGGAATTTAGCAGAATATAGTCCCATATTGAACATATATTTTTCTCAGAATTTTTAAAACTCATTTACTATTTTTCATATGGCCAAAACCGCCGAATATTTAGACATTTATCATAAATTGTACTTTTATCCAAAAATTTCAAAATTCACAGAGTACACTGATATTATATAGATATACTTCTAAGAAAAATTTCATCAATTTTGGAGTTAACCACATGGACTTATAAGCGGTTACTTTTAAAATAGTCTTTCCCCGTAAAATTCATAACTCTTAATCTATGCATCCAAAAATCACTATTTTTGGACACAATTAATAAAATTCATCAAAATATCATTTTAAATTTTTTCAGAATTTTCTGAAGGTCAGAAGAATTACGAACTGAAAAATATAATAACCCTTAAAATCCCTTACTTCAAAAGAGCAGTATTTTTGACTTAAATATTGGATATAACGCTAAGCAACACTCAAGATATCAAAATACTCACAAAAATATGCTTGATAATATAGAGAGAAAGAAAACTTATTTCTGGTGTGATTTTCAATTCTAACTTAAGCACCTATTTATAGGAAAATGCTAGAACGCCAAAGGAGACTAAAATAATAAATTAATATTATTTATTCTCTATTTTCTACACACCAACCATCAGCAATCAAAGCATGCAAAGGCTGAAAAAAAAATCCCAGCAGCCCACATGTGTTCAACAACCAAAGTGGGTCCCACCCATAAATTAATAAAAGTCATTTTATTTTTCGAAACTTCAATAATTCATAGAAAATAGCCTTTTTATTAGAAAATTCGAATCTCGCGACTTTTTATAGGAAATTCAATTCTCTACAACTTTGCAGAAGAAAGTTTTTTCAAATTCTAAATAGAAATTGACCGAAATCCATAAACGGAGGATTTTACAGGCTATAATCAAATTTCAGTCAAGAAATGGGGTCCACCGACACACAAAATATGTGTTAATCATTTAATACAACAAAAATATTCTTTCTCCTCATATACTCATATATCTCACATTCATTGTAAAACTATCACCATTATTATATTATTAAATATAATAATAAATTATTTTATCAGAAAAGATAAAATATTATTTTTCAACAATTGTCACTTTAAAAATTTTCTCTATCTATATCCACATAAAATTAATATTTTTCTCAACATATAAATCAATAATTAATTATTCACAAATAATATTACAGAATCACAGTACTGGCAAACAGGCCGTTCCCAGGAAAGAGGGGGCTTTTCAATAAGGATTTCTCCTTATAGGCGCGCAATTAGATGACCAAACCTCTCTTTAGACAGAACTTTCTAGACATTGCCAATAATGCTATCTAATAATATTATTCAAATAATATGAATTATTGATCTGATAATGGAGGTGATGTACAGTAACAATGATTGAAACAACAATAATATAAAATATCAACGCAGCAATTATTAAATCAATAAAATAAAATATTGAATAGTAATTACTGTGATAATTATTCAGTAGTGTCTTCTTACGTAAGAATCAATAATTTTAAAAATACTATGCAATACCATGTGCTACTGTGTAATAACGCGTATTATTGTATTTTAACCACCGGCTATTCCAACAGTGTTAACGGTAACAACTACGCCGTTAATTATAAAAACTCAATTTTTGTCGTTATTTTCATCCGACCGTTTTCTGTTATGGGGCCCACAAATAGCTGCGCCGTTGTACGAATATTCTTCGACAGAAAGAATATTCCACGACCAACGAATATTCCCCGACAACAATGATTATTTTATAATCACTTGTTTATTTTGAAAAATTTTCATATTTCACCCATAACCTTAACTTTTTATCAATTTAACCATTTACTGAATTGTAATTATAAGAAAAATTGAATATTTTTATTTCATAAAATTCGGGGTCTTACATAGAACATATGGTAGATGATAAAAAATTTTAACCATAGTTGCAGCGGAACGAGCAATCCATTAGAAGAGTCAAATAGATCATAAAGTCTATTATCTTCTCCATGTTAAAAATCCACCAACAATATTTTATCCCTGTAACATCAATCAACAGTTCTGGTCCATAATCATATGAATAACTCATAATCATAATTGTGATTCTAAATTCCTCTTCGCATCCAAGACGAAGATAATTTTTATCACATGTGTTTACTTGAAACATCAAAGATCATGGTTATACCAAATCACAGTTCCTGTTCATAATCATACTAATAACTTCATCTTTGCACTACGGGCCAAAGATATTCGTCACCAGTTCATCTTTGCACTACTGGCCAAAGATATTCAACATTAGGTCATCTTTAAACTACGGGCCAAAGAAATTCATTAACAATTCATCTTTGCACTACAGGCCAAAGATATTCCTCAACAGTTCATATTTTCACTATAGGCCAAATATATTCATCAACAGTTTATATTTGCACTACAAGCCAAATATATTCATCAACAGTTCATATTTGCACTACAGGCCAAATATATTAATATATCAAAGAAATATATAATCATTTCAGAATTTATATAAACAATAATTATAACCATGTTGATCATTTCACCTTTGCACTTTAAGCTAAAGATATTCAATTATAAATTCAATGGTCATGATCATACCAGTCAATAATTTAACTTTGTACTACTGGCCAAAGGGAACCCATAGTCATAATCATACCAAAAATCTACCCATCTTTACACTCAAGTCAAAGAAAAATATCATGATTAGGGTTATAAAAATGTTATATATAATAGTAAAATCAATATAATCAAAACATCTAGATTTAATCTCAAGAGTAATATTCATAAATCAATTATAATTTGGTTAGAAAAAGAAACCAATTTTATCGTGAATAGTACCCGTAAATAGTAACTCGTGAATAGTAACCTGTGAATAGTAACTCCGACATGAAAAAGGTAGAAATTTCTACAATAAAATCTATACCAATATTTCGGTATAATGCTATTGAAAGAATATCATTTCTTAAACTTATAAATAATTTATTTTAATTGTTTACACTTTACTAAATAATGTATTTAATCATCCTAAAATGTCAAACTCATAAAATTTCATTACCAATAACCAAAACCCTCATCAAAAATCTGCATATACCTCATATAGGATTCTCAAGCCATAAAATCCTATTTTCCAATTTTCTTACTTCACATAACATATTTAATCCATTACTCATAACTAGTACATTTTTATGAAAAATACCAAATCAGTTTCAAAAATATTTCTTTTCTGGGATTTAGCAGAATATAGTCTCATATTGAACATATATTTTTCTCAAAATTTTTAAACTCATTTACTATTTTTCATATGGCCAAAACCGTCGAATATTTAGACATTTATCATAAATTGTACTTTTATCCAAAAATTCCGAAATTCACAGAGTACACTGATATTATATAGATATACTTTCAATAAAAATTTTATCAATTTTGGAGTTAACCACAAGGATCACCATTTTTGGACACAATCAATAAAACTCATCAAAATATCATTTCAAATTTTTCCAGAATTTTTTGAATGTCGGAAGAAGTACGAACTGAAAAACATAATAACCCTTAAAATCCCTTACCTCAAAAGAGTAGTATTTCTGACTGGAATATCGGGTGAAAAGTCGAAGGAAACTTGCACTGAATAGCAATTCTCAAAGTATCTAAATACTCACTAGAATATGCTCGACAATATAGAGAAAAAGAAAACTTATTTCTGGTGTGATTTTCAATTCTAACATAAACACCTATTTATAGAAAAATGCTAGAACGCCAAAGGTGACTAAATTAATAAAATATTATTATAATTATTCTATGCCTCTTCCTTGGAAAAATCAGCAGTCCAGCAGCCCTCCATCATTGAAATTCAATTAATTTGGCAGCCCACATGCATTCAAACCAAAGTGGGTCCCCCCTCATTTAATAAAAATATTTTATTTTCCGAAACTTCAGTAATTCATAGAAAATAGCCCGTTTATCAGAAAAATACGAATTTTATGTCATTTCCATAGGAAATTTTATTCTCTACAACTTTGAAAGTTTAAGTTTTTCCAAATTCCAAACCAAAAATATTCGAAATCCACAAACGGATGATTTTTAATACCTCCACACCGATAAAATACTGATAAATTACCTCAACATTTATTCCTTCATTTTTATCCACATAAAAATAAATATATCCATCATTTATATCCACATAAAATAAATATTTTCTTATCATATAAATCAATAATTAATTATTCACAAATAATATTACGGAATCACAATTATGACAACCAGGCCGTTCTCAGGAAAGAGGGGGCTTTCCGATAAGGATTTCTCCTTACTGGCGCGCAATTAGGTGACCAAACCTCTCCTTGACATAACTTTCTAGACATTGCCAATAATGCTATCTAATAATACTATTCAAATAATATGAATTATTGATTTGATAATGGAGATACTGTGCAGTGACAATTATTGAAACAACAATAATATAAAATATCAACGCAGCAATTATTGAATCAATAAAATAAAATATTAAACAGTAATTACTGTAACAATTATTGAGTAGTGCCGTCTCACGTAAGAATCAATAATTGAAAAAAATTATGTGCAATACTGTGTGTTACTGTGCAACAACGCGTATTACTTTACTTTACCAACCGGGTATTCAAACAGTGTTAACGGTAATGATTACGCCGTTATTTATAAAAACTTAATTTTGTCGTTTTCTTCATCCGACAGTTATTCTGTTATAGGGTCCACAAATGGCTACGCCGTCGTACGAATATTCCCCGACAGAAAGAATATTCCACGACTAAACGAATATTCCTCGACAAATGAATATTTTATAACCACTTGCTCATTTAGAAAATTTTGCACATTTCACCCATAACCAAAGTATTATATCAAATTAACACCTTATTATTCACAATAATAAATAGAGGAAATTCGATTTTATTCATTAAAAAGTTGGGGTCTTACAAAAACAGAATACTTTTATAAAGTTATTCGTTTTATTAGGTCAATAGTAAAATCTTTTTATATAAAACAGAATACTTTTATAAAGTTATCTGTTTTATTAGACAATAATTAGAATATATTATATTTTATTATGCATAGTATTTGTATAGTGCCTGCATAGTGTTTGCATAGTAAAATCTTTTATAAAGTTATTCGTTTTATTAGATTATAAATAGAATATATTATATTTTATTTAAAAGATTTTACTTTAAATATGGACCGTCAAATTACCGTCAGATCAAAGTAAATCAATCTAGACCGTTCATGAGTTAGTTACTATGCAGTCCATTTTTCTATAAATAGAAGCTCGTTCTTTTATTATTTTCTTACGAATTCACTGAAACTCTAGAGAGAGAAACTATAGAGAGAAAGAAGAAAAGTATTCTGCTACTTCACTACTCCGATATCAAGTTTCTTTTACGGTAAGGGATATTATTTGTTGTACTCGTAAGGAGTATTATTTTCATTTGTATTCATGAAGAGAACTTCTGTTATTCCATTCTTTATTATTCTGCTGGAATAACCAGTATACGCGGACTACCCTATACTTAGTATCATTCTTCTATTATTCCGTCTTTATTATTATTTTGTTGGAATATCCTGTCTGTGCATTTTACGCTGGACCTGGTTCCGTCTTTACTATTATTCTGTTGAAATATCCTGTCTGTACTTTTTATACCGGACCTGGTTCCATTATTCATTATTCTGTCAGAATATCCTGTCTGTGCGTTTACACCGGACCTGGTTCCATTATTTATTATTCTGTCAGAATATCCTGTCGATGCGTTTACGCATGACCTGGTTCCATTATTTATTTTCCTGTTAGAATAACCTGTTTGTGCGGTCTATCGCATGCATGGTGATTTCTTTTGTTATTCCATTCTTTATTATATTCAGTTGGTTAAAGTTTTGACTTTTATACTCTATGAAATTAGTGGAATATCCTTGATATTTGCGCTTCATCCAGTATCTTTTTATGAAAATATTCTTCCGAGCATTCTTAAATTTTACTCCACAAAGCAGTATCATGTTGACAATTTGGACGTTATTGGTTCCTGGATAAATTAATTCTTGAACTTGTTTTACTGAATTCTTATATCATTGTCATCATCCTCATGTTTATATTCTGTTGAAAGTCATATGTGGCCTGTAGTGCATAGATGGACTTGGTATGATTATGACAAGGGATTATTCGGTATAATCATGACTGTAATGTTACAAATGATGTGATAAAAGTCCTCATTGGCCCGTAGTGCATTGATGGCAGTGGTTGGCATGATCATGACCATTAATGAATACATAAATATTCTTGGCCCGTAGTGCATGGATAATTGTGGTCGTGATACTAAAGAATATCCTTGGCCGTAGTGCAGGAGTGATTCGATGATGTGAATTATTTTTTTTGCTGAGCCCCAATGATAAAAGTCATGAAAAACTTTTTAAATCGTAGAAGATAGTAGATTTTATTCTCTACTTGACTCTTCTAATGGGTTACTTGTTCCGCTGCAGTTAAACTTGATGTTTGTTATATTGTATCAGTTTAACACTGTTTAAGGCTAATGATAATTTATTCTGCATTATCTTAGTCATAATGTTTCTTACTGGGCTAGTTGAGCTCACCCTTTCTTTCATTGTTCTATTCAGGAAATGAGAATATAGCTGGGACGAGTCGGAGAACGGAGTGATGGACCAGATGATAGTATTAGTAGTCGTCACTATTCTGTTAAATAGTGTGACAATAAATGTAACGAGGACTTATTCTGAGAGTGGATATTGTCTAAAAGACAGTATTTGTATTAAAACTCACAGCTCTCTTGTCGTATATTAACGATTATATTTGTATTCTGCACCATATATTTGGCGACTCAGAATAGGTGATGTATACCTATTTTGGGGGCGTCACAGTTGGTATCAAAGCTTAGGGATATGATCCCTGGCTAAGATGTGAGACTAGAACTAGGAGGGGAGAGACGGGAAATTCCTTCACCAGTATGACCTACCTAAGTTTATTTGGTATTTAATTGGTCGGTCAGAGTATAGAGATAATATGTGATATGTTATTTAACCCTTGTTTTGTGGCAGTATTTGAAAATGACATCCGAGAATGTTGAGAATAGCAATGGAGCACAGGCGGCCGTTGATTCACCACATATCAATAATCAGGAAGGCGATAATCATCATGCAAACAACAACACTGACCAAATGATGAATGATGAAATGTTTAGAGGCTTTATGCAATTCATGCAACAGCAGGCGAGAGCGACTCCTGTCCAAAATATAGGTGGAAACACTGAAAACTCTCGGACGATCACCGCTAAACAGTTCAAGGAGCTGGGACCACCGGAGTTTATTGGAGAACCAAAGCCACTTAAGGCGGAAACGTGGATAAAGCAGATCACCAAGATATTTGATGTCTTGGGATGCGCTGAGGAGCAAAAGGTTCCCTTTGCCACCTTTATGTTGCGAGGAGAGGCAGATTACTGGTGGGAATCGGTAAAGCGTACTCAACCTACTGCACTGAAGATGTCTTGGGAGAAGTTCCAAGAACTGTTCAATGACAAGTACTTTCCTGAAAGTATTCGCCATATGAAGGAGGTAGAGTTCATCAAGTTGGAGCAGAATAATATGACCGTGTCGCAGTACGAAGATAAGTTTGCCGAGTTGTCTCAGTTTGCGTCCCACTTGATGGATAATGAAGAGAGAATGACGCGGATGTTTTTAAGAGGTTTGAAGCCGGAGATACGTCAACATCTTATTTCTCATAAACTGTGTTTGTATTCAGATGTTGTAAATAGGGCTCAGTTAGTGGAGCACGATAACGAGTCAACGCAACCAAAAGAGAGCAATAGGCAAAATGATAATACCAGTGAAAGCAGTCATCGAAGCGGTGATAACAAGTGTGGAGGGAATCAGCATGCCAGAAATGGTAACCACTTCGGTGGTAATCATGGCCAAAACAATAAGAATGGACATTTTAAGAAGAGGAGATTCAACAATAATAGAAAGACGTCAGCACCAACACCCGTGGTTAAGGAAGGAGAACGACCACCGATCATATGCTTCAAATGCGGAGGGGAGGGACACATCAGTCCAAACTGTGCGAGGTCGTCCAAAGCATGTTATAATTGTGGAAGAGAAGGTCACCTAGCCCGATTTTGTCGTTCACCGAAAATAAGTTCAGCTAGGATGGAGGCACCAAAGGACGTCCCAAAAAAGTCAAAATCAGTAGTGCAAGGGAGAGCCTTTGTTGTGACCTCCCAGAAAGTAAGGAACCCGAATGAGGTCATCAGGGGTAAGCTTATCATAAACTCTAGCGAAGTCTATACCTTATTTGATACCGGTTCTACCCATTCTTTTATTTCTCCTATTTGCGCTCAACGATTAAATTTGACTATAGAGAAATTAGACTTTGACTTATCTGTGGAAACTCCGTTGGGAGAAACCTTCATTATATCCACTGTTTATAAGTCTTGTTTGATTCAAATCGGTACCCTCACATTACCTGTCGATCTTATTTCATTGAAAATACTTGCATTTGATGTAATTATAGGGATTGATTGGTTAACTACTCATCATGCAAATTGATTGTTTTCGTAAGGTTGTTAGCTTTCATATTCCTAATCAACCTATTATGCGAATTCAAACAACCAAACCATTAAAATCAATCACTGTGATCTCAAGCCATAAAGCTATTCGTTTATTGAAAAACAGATGTCAAGCTTTCTCAGCTCATGTCACGGATCTAAACAAAAATACTTCAGTTTTGAATGATATTTCTATTGTTAATGAATTTCCTAACGTATTTCCTGAAGAATTTCCTAGCCTACCCCCAGAGCATGAAATTGAATTTTATATCGACCTTGAACTCTGTATAAAACCCATTTCCAAAGTCCCATATCGAATGGCTCCTATTGAACTTCAGGAGTTAAAGACCCAACTGCAAGAATTGTTAGACATTGACTTTATTCGTCCTAGTACTTCTCCTTGGGGTGCTCCTATTCTATTCATGAAGAAGAAAGATGGGAGTATGCGACTTTGTATTGATTATCGGGAGTTGAATCATGTCACCATCAAAAATAGGTACCCATTGCCACGTATTGATGACATGTTTGACCAGTTGCAAGGAGCACAATTCTTTTCAAAAATCGATCTTCGTTCTGGATATCATCACCTGAAGGTTAGAACTGAGGATATTCCAAAGACTGCCTTCAGAACTCAATACGGGCATTATGAATTCTTAGTCATGTCTTTTGGATTGATTAATGCTCCTGCTGCCTTCATGGATATGATGAACCGAGTATTCAAGGAATATTTAGACCACTTGGTGGTCGTCTTTACTGATGACATCCTTATTTATTCCAAAAGTCGTGAAGATCATAAGCAACACTTGAGGCTGACACTCCACTTTATGCCAAGTTGAAGAAATGCAAGTTATGGCTTGAGGAAGTAGCATTCCTTGGGCACGTAGTATCAAGTCATGGAATATCTGTTGACCCAGCAAAGATTAAAGCAATTCAAAGTTGGGAGCAACCTAAATCAGTGACCGAAGTACGTAGCTTTCTCGGTTTAGCTGGTTATTATCGGAGATTCGTGGAAGGATTTTCTTGAATTGCTACTCCATTAACTCAGCTGACTCGAAAAGATACAAAGTTCGGTTGGAGCGAAGACTGTGAAAAGAGTTTTTAAGAACTCAAGAAGAGACTCATTTCAGCTCCTGTTCTGACAATACCATCTGGCTCGGAGGGATTTGTCATCTACAGTGATGCTTCGAGCAAAGGGTTGGGATGTGTTCTCATGTAATATGGAAAAGTCATAGCCTATGCCTCAAGACAACTCAAAGAATATGAGAGAAATTATCCTACTCGTTATCTAGAGTTGGCAGCTGTTGTCTTCACACTTAAAATTTGGAGGCATTACTTGTATGGGGAGAAAGTGGAGATCTCTACGGATCATAAAAGCCTCAAATATTTCTTCACTCAAAAGGAACTCAACATGCGACAACGACGTTGGTTGGAACTATTGAAAGATTATGATCATACCATCCAATACCATCTTGAAAAAGCGAACGTGGTAGCTGATGCATTGAGTAGAAGATCATATCCAAGTACGAGTGCGATATTGTCAACGCAAAGGCCCATTTTGTGTGACTTACAAAGGATGGAGATAGAGTTAAAGACTCCAGGGACCCATGTGATGATGGCGAATATACGAGTAGAACCGACTTTAATTGATAAAGTTAAAGCTGTTCAAGCTACAGACCAGGAGCTGATTCGTATGAGGAAGAAAGTGCAAGAAGGTGCTATGCCGGAAGCAAGAATCGATGAAGAAGGAATACTTCGAGTCAACTCCAGACTTTGTGTTCCTAATGACCCTGATTTAAAGTATAAAATCATGATGGAGGCGCACAACACACCATTTGCAATCCATCCTGGGAGTACTAAAATGTATCGTGATCTTCGTCATACATTTTGGTGGAGCAATATGAAGAGAGAGATAGCGCTGTTTATCTCAAGGTGTCTAACTTGTTAACGAGTCAAAGCGGAGCATCAAGTACCAAAAGGTCCATTCCAACCACTTGAAATTCCAAAATGGAAGTGGGAGCACATTACCATGGATTTCGTTACTGGTCTTCCCAAGGTTTCTCAAGGCATTGATGCAATTTGGGTAATTGTTGATAGATTGACCAAGTCTGTTCATTTCTTACCAATACGAGAAACTTATACACTTGAACGTCTTGCTCGTATGTACATAAACGAGATTGTAAGACTGCATGGTATGCTAGTATCCATAGTTTTCTGATCGGGACACATGATTCACTTTACGATTTTGGGTTAGTTTGCAAAAAGCTATGTGCACGGATTTACGATTTAGTTCGGCATATCATCCCTAGACGGACGGATAATCAGAGAGGACTATTCAAACTCTTGAAGATTTATTAAGACTCTGTGTTCTTAACTTCAAGGGAAGTTGGGATAAGTTCTTATCATTGGTGGAGTTTTCCTACAATAACAGTTATCAAGCAAGTATTTGCATGGCTCTATTCGAGGCGTTATATGGAAGAAAGTGTCGTTCTCCAGTATGCTGGGATGAGGTGGGTGAAGCAACGTTGTTTGGACCAGAGTTGGTACGTATGACTACGGAAAAGATTCAAACGATCCGGCAACGTATAAAAACCTCACAAGATCGACAAAAGAGTTATGCTGATCTTCATCGAAAGGACGTGTAATTTGATATAGGAGATCATGTGTTGTTACGAGTTACTTCGTGAAAAGGAGTTATGAGATTTGGAAAGAGAGGAAAGCTCAATCCTCGATTCATTGGCCCATTTTTAATCCTCGATCGAGTAGGAACTGTGGCCTATAGACTCGCTTTACCGCAAAGTATGTCTCGTGTTCATAATGTTTTTCACATATCCATGTTACGGAAATATGTGGAAGACCCAAACCACATTATTGAGTTAGAATCAGACGAAATAGCGGAAGATTTAACGTATGAAGAGATTCCTGTTCAAATCTTGGATAAGAAGGAACATATTCTACCCTCCAAGGTTATACCTCAAGTCAAAGTTTTGTGGAGAAATCACGATGTTGAGGAAATGACCTGGGAGTTAGATCTGAAATGAAGTCAAGGTATCCTTACCTCTTCGATATACCAGGTACGTACCCTAATTTCAAGGGCGAAATTTCATAAGAAGGGGAGGTCGTAAGACCCCAACTTTTATAAATAAAGATGAATTTTCTATAAATATCATTTTTGAATATTATGGAGTGAAATTGATATAATGTTATAGTTATGGGTAATATTTATAAATTTTGCGAAGTACGCAAGTTGCTATATAATATTCGATTGGTCGGGGAATATTTGTTTTAACAGAGAATATTTCTACGACGACACAATCATTGGTGGACCCTACAACAGAATTATTGTCGAATTGAGAAAACGACAAAAATACTTTATGAAAATAACGGCAGAAGTTTTACCATTAATACTGTTGAACTACTCGGTAATAAAAGTACAGTAATACACATGGTTGCATAGTAGCACACGGTATTAATTATTGATGCTTACGTGATAAGTCACTCAGTTTTGTTTTATTGGTATTATTAATGTAATAAAACAGAAAAGCTTTTTATATAAAACAGAATACTTTTATAAAGTTATTCGTTTTATTAGGCTAATAGTAAAATCTTTTTATATAAAACAGAATACTTTTATAAAGTTATCTATTTTATTAGAAAATAATTAGAATATATTATATTTTATTATGCATAATATTTGCATAGTGTCTGCATAGCATTTGCATAGTAAAATTTTTTTATAAAGTTATTCGTTTTATTAGATTATAAATAGAATATATTATATTTTATTTAAAAGATTTTGCTTTAAATATGGACCGTCAGATTAAAGTAAATCAATCTAGACCGTTTATGAGTTAGTTACTATGCAGTCTATTTTTTTATAAATAGAAGCTCATACCTTCATTATTTTCTTACGAATTCACTGAAACTCTAGAGAGAGAAACTATGGAGAGAAATAAGAAAAGTATTCTGCTACTTCACTACTCCGATATCAAGTTTCTTTTACGGTAAGGGATATTATTTGTTGTACTCGTAAGGAGTATTATTTTCTTTTGTATTCATGAAGAGAACATCTGTTATTCCATTCTTTATTATTCTACTGGAATAACCAGTATACGCGGACTACCCTATACTTGGTGACATTCTTCTATTATTCCATCTTTATTATTATTCTGTTAGAATATCCTGTCTGTGCGTTTTACGCTGGATCTGGTTCCGTCTTTACTATTATTCTGTTGGAATATCCTGTCTGTGCGTTTTACGCCGGACCTGGTTCTATTATTCATTATTCTATCAGAATATCCTGTCTGTGCGTTTACACCGGACCTGGTTTCATTATTTATTATTATGTCAGAATATCCTGTCGGTGCGTTTTCGCATGACCTGGTTCCATTATTTATTTTCCTGTTGGAATAACCCGTCTGTGCGGTCTATTGCATGCATGGTGATTTCTTTTGTTATTCCATTCTTTATTATATTCTGTTGGTTAAAGTTTTAACTTTTATACTCCATAAAATTAGTGAAATATCATTGATATTTGCGCTTCATCCAGTATCTTTACATGAAAATATTCTTCCGAGCATTCTTGAATTTTACTCCACAAAGCAGTATCGTGTTGACAATTGGACGTTATTGGTTCCTGGATAAATTAATTCTTGAACTTGTTTCATTGAATTCTTATATCATTGCCATCATCCTCATGTTTATATTCTGTTGAAAGTCATCTATGGCCTGTAGTATATAGATGGACTTGGTATGATTATGACAAGGGATTATTCGGTATAATCATGACCGTAATGTTACAAATGATGTGGTAAAAGTTCTCATTGGCCCGTAGTGCATTGATGGACAGTGGTTGGCATGATCATGACCATTAATGAATACATAAATATTCTTGGCCCGTAGTGCATGGATAATTGTGGTCGTGATACTAAGGAATATCCTTGGCCGTAGTGCAGGGGTGATTCGATGATGTGAATTATTTTTTTTGCTGAGCCCCAGCGATAAAAGTCATGAAAAACCTTTTAAATCATAGAAGATAGTAGATTTTATTCTCTACTTGACTCTTCTAATGGGTTGCTTGTTCCGCTGCAGTTAAACTTGATGTTTGTTATATTGTATCAATTTAACACTGTTTAAGGCTAATGATAATTTATTCTGCATTATCTTAGTCATAATATTTCTTACTGGGCTAGTTGAGCTCACCCTTTCTTTCATTGTTCTCTTTAGGAAATGAGAATATAGTTGGGACGAGTCGGGAAACGAAGTGATGTACCAGATGATAGTATTAGTAGTCCTCACTATTCTGTTAAATAGTGTGACAATAAATGTAACGAGGACTTATTCTGAGAGTGGATATTATCTAGAAGATAGTATTTGTATTAAAACTCATAGCTCTCTTGTCGTATATTAATGATTGTATTTGTATTCTGTACTATATATTTGGCGACTCAGAATAGGTGATGTATACCTATTTTGGGGGCGTCACAAAATGGCTCAATAAAAGCTGGATTGATGAAGAGACCCTACATAGGAAGAAAATAAATAAATAAGGTCTAGAAATATTGAGAATGAAGCAGAAAATATAAGAGAGTAACAATTCCAAATTAATATTGTTGAATTAACTACTTTTAATTCAATAAGATAAAGACGGACAACGAAAGACAGTCTCCCCTTGCATAATCCCCTTCTCACTTGGATAAGATTATAATTTATTTTCAGAGGTAGGAAAATGGATTAAGGTTGGAGCTACGAAACAACCTTAAAGTGCAATGAACCCTTAACAACTAGGTCACACATGCAGATAAATTTTTTTATATAAAAAAACTAGGTCACACACTAAAGATATAAGAAACTAAAGATATTTCTTCTCTGCCTTAGCCAGAATAGAGATATGAGAAACAAACCTGAGATTCCGGCTGTGCAGTAAACGAGGGAGAAGATCATTCCACTAAAAGCCTAAGCTATGCCTTGAATTCCGACCGAAGCGTAATTAGACGGCGACTTCAAGACTCCCATAACCGTCAAAATGGTGATGTAGAGGAAAAGGAAAGTGGCGATGAACTCGGCGATTCCAGCTCGGTAAAACGACCAGGAGGTCAGTGGTAGCTGAAGGTTTGGATCGTAGGAGAGTAGGGCACCCGCTCCATCGTAGAGAGAGAAAGTACAGAGATAGGAGAGAGAAGAAAGTAGATCTAAATAACTATGCTCCGTGTTTTAATTTCAAACTTTTTCTTCCGTGTTTTTATTTTTTTGCTCTGTGTTTTTTATATAGATAACGTTTTTTTTAAATGTTATCTATTTAAAATCAAAAATTGCTCTTATAAATACATAACGTTTTTTCATATGTATCTACAACGTTTTGTTAAAAAATATTGTAAAAAAAACACCACAACATTTTTTATAAAAACGTTATCTTTTAAGTGTTGTTTTTTTATGGTTTTGTACTAGTGACCCCAAGGAGATGTACTAGGACGAATGAAACCGATGTCTAACCATTCCTGTAGTTGGACCTTTAACTCCTGAAGTTCAATAGGAGCCATTCGATATAGGGCTTTAGAAATGGGTTTTGTACCAGGTTCAAGGTCGATACAAAATTTAATTTCTCGCTCTAGGGGTAGGCCAGGAAGTTCTTCAGGGAATACGTCAGGAAATTTATTAACAATAGAAATATCATTCAAAACTGACGTATTTTTGTTTAAATCCGTGACATGAGCTAAGAAAGCTTGACATCCGTTTTTCAATAAACGAATAGCTTTATGGCTTGAGATGACAGTGATTGATTTTAATTGTTTGGTTGCTTGAATTCACATAATAGGTTGGTTAGGAATATGAAAGCTAATAACCTTACGAACATAATCAATTTTAGCATGATGAGTAGTTAACCAATCAATCCCTATAATTACGTCAAATGCAAGTATTTTTAATGAAATAAGATCGACAGGTAATGTGAGGGTACCGATTTGAACCAAACAAGACTTATAAACAGTGGATGTAATGAAGTTTTAATAGATAAGTCAAAGTCTAATTTCTCCAGAGTCAAATTTAAACGTTGAGCGCAAGTAGGAGAAATAAAAAGAATGGGTAGAACCGGTATCAAATAAGGTATAGACTTCGCTAGAGTTTATGATAAGCTTACCCGTGATAACTTCGTTCGGTTCCTTGTTATGAAAAACGCTCTCTTAAACA
Organism: Panax notoginseng; assembly: GCA_016801055.1. NCBI lineage: Eukaryota > Viridiplantae > Streptophyta > Magnoliopsida > Apiales > Araliaceae > Panax > Panax notoginseng. Next base: position 41,639,895 of record CM029015.1, read on the forward strand.
ACCGATTTGAATTGTCTGGGACATCCTTTGGCATCACCATCCCAGCTGGACTTGACTTTGCTATAAAGGACATTCCACCCTTAATTGTTTCGTCGCATTCTTGATCCATGATTTGAATCATTACTCTCTGATCCATATCGAATTGGGGTTTACCACTCTGCACAGGGTAATTCCAAACTCGATGTTGGATTCTCCCAATTGTTGTCCAAAAAGCGAAATCCATTTCATCTATTTTGGCCTTATTGGATCGGAAGTCTTTTTCTAAAATATCAACGCGTCGTGTAGCTTTTACCCATACATCCTCCATTCTCATTCGTTCAGTTGTTCCTTCTTCCATCAGAACTTTGATCATAGCATTATTAGATTCCGGCTTTAATATCTTATACTCTGACAAAGAGTGCTTCTGTTCAAGTATCGCACATCGGGTAACACAATTTTGAATTGTTCCATCTCTTTGCTCCACGACCGCCTGCCGTTCTTCAGCCTGCTCTTCTAACTCATGAATACGATTTTGTAATTCTAAATTTTGATCATAAAATTCTTCTAATAAATTCTCCTCAAGTTCCTCTTCTTCCTCACTCTCAGCTACTACCTCTGCGACTAGCTCGGGTGAAACTATTAGTTCTTCACTCACCATGTAGATATCCCTAATTTCTTCTTCGTCTGACATCACATTAACCTGGTTGGTGATTAAAGGTGTCTCAACCGTTTCATGTGCTCCATTGCTTATCTCAATATTTTCAGATGCCATTTTCAAACACTGCCACAAAACAAAGGTTAATTAGCATGTCACATATAATCCCTATACTCTGACCGACCAATTAAATACCAAATAAACTTAAGTAGGTCATACTAGCAAAGGAATTCCCCGTCTCTCCCCTCCTAGTTCTTGTCTCACATCTCAACCAGGGATCATATCCCTAAGCTTTGATACCAATTGTGACGCCCCCAAAATAGGTATACATCACCCATTTTGAGTCGCCAAATACATGATACAGAAAATAAATATAAACTTAATTTATACAACTGTTAAGTGTCATATAGAATACGACACAACATAAGCTGTGAGTTTTAATACAAATATTGTCTTCTAGACAGTATTAAAACTCAAAATAAGTCCTTATTACATTTATTATCACACTATTTCATAGAATAGTGAGGACTACTAATGCTATCATCTGGACCGTCACTCTGTTTCCCGACTAGTCCCGGCTACGTTCTCATTTCCTGAAGAGGACAATGAATGTAAAAGGGTGAGCTCAACTAGCCCAGTAAGAAATATTATGACTAAGACAATGCTGAATAATTTATCGTTAGCCTTCAACAGTGTTAAACTGATAAAATATAACAAACATCAAGTTTAACTGCAGCGGAACAAGCAATCCATTAGAAGAGTCAAGTAGAGAATAAAATCTACTATCTTCTATGATTTAAAAGATTTTTCATCACATTTATCGCTGAGACTCAGCTTAATAAATAATCCACATCATCCCTACACTACGGCCAATGATATTCATTAGTATCATGACCACAAATTATCCGTGCACTACCGGCCAAGGATATTCGTGCATTCATCAATGGTCATGATCATGCCAACAACTGTCCATCAATGCACTACGGGCCAATGAGGACTTTTACCACATCATTTGTAACATTACGGTCATGATTATACCGAATAATCCCTGGTCATAATCATACCAAGTCCATCTATGCATTACAGGCCACAGATGACTTTTAACATAATATAAACATGAGGATGATGACAATGATATAAGAATTCAATAAATCAAGTTCAAGGATAAATTTTTAAAGATTTATAATTTAATTTATCCAGAAATTAATAACGTCCAAATTGTCAACATGATACTGCTTTGTGGAGTAAAATTCAAGAATAATATTGTACCAAAAATAATTTGGACCGAAAAAGAATCAATTTTTATCAAGAATAGTACCCCGGGTGAATAGTACTCGAGTGAATAGTATCCCGTGAATAGTACTTTGGGAATAGTAACCCCGTGAATAGTACTCCGGCATGAAAAAGTTAAAACTTATCAAGAATTCTCAGAATAATATTTTCATGAAAAGATAATGGATGAAGCGCAAATATCAAGGATATTCTACTAATTTCATGGAGTATAGAAGCTAAAATTTTATTAAACGAGTATAGAATTCGAAATCTGAAACGAAATAATATTACTTACATACTACAGAGTATGGAAGAAAATATTATTTCAAGTGAATATTGAACAAAAATAATATCCTTACGAATATGAAAAAAATAATACCCCTTACCTTAGTAGGAGATTGGATACTAAAATAGTGTAGTAACAGAATACTCTTCTTCTTTCTCTCTGATTTTTCTCTCTCTATAGAATTCTCTTGTGAGTCGTAGTGAATTGGTGAGAATGAAAGAAGAAATAAGCTTCTATTTATAGAAGATTTCTAGCTTAGCTCTTGCAATGTGAAAAGGCAAGTGGCTTGACGACTGGTGATGTGAAAAGAAAAGTGGTTTGACGCCTGTAATGTGAAATGACAATTGGTTTGACGTCTGGTAAATGCAATTACTATTGACGAAAGTAACTCTTAGATGATGACATATGGGCCCCCATAGAATCAACCAAACTTACCACAAACGTCTCATAACATACTTCTTATTTATATCAAAGATTGAATAAATATTACCACAAATTATTTTATCTTCAATCAACACATTTTTAATCTTCAAATAATTATTCATCATTAATATTATAACTCACAATATTTAACAACCAGATTATTTCCAGGAAAGAGGGAGCTTTCCGATAAGGATTTCTCCCTATTAGCGCGCAATTAGGTGACCAAACCTCTCCTCGACAGAACTATCTAGATATCGTCAATATTGCAAATAATAATATGAATAACTTTGTCGTCTCAATTATTGATTTAATAATATAAAATATTATGCAGATGATACTGTGACAATAATTGAATAAATAATATGAGATACTATGCAACAATTATTGTAGCAATAATTGAGTATGACTGAGTGACTTCTTACGTAAGCATCAATAATCAATACCGTGTGCTACTATGCAACCACGCGTATTACTGTATTTTTACCATCGAGTATTTCAACAGTTAACGGTAAAACTTTCGCCATTATTTTTATAAAAAGATATTTTTGTCATTTTCTAACTCCGACAATAATTCTGTTGTGGGGTCCACCAATGATTGTGCCATCGTACGAATATTTCCTGTTAAAACAAATATTCCCCAACCAATCGAATATAATATAACAACTTGCGTACTTTACAAAATTTATAAATATTACCCACAACTATAACATTATATCAAATTCACTCCATAATATTCAAAAATAATATTTATAGAAAATTCATCTTTATTCATAAAAGTTGGGGTCTTACAGTGACATCCCACACATCAGTTTCAATTTAGAAGTTGAGCCTGTCAGCTTCCATGCCCTGGAGGTGAGCAACACACACTACCACCCTATTGGGGCGCCACCTCTTATACCCAGAATTTCTGCCGAGGAAATGTCGGCAAGTTAAGAAATGATTTCTTTGGGTTATCAACCTAGACAAGGGTAGGGCAAAGACCATCAGGGCATTAAGCGCCCAATTCAAGTTTCCAGTTAAACAGGGACAACCGGACTAAGTTATTCTTCTAGCTCCACTTACAGGAATCCTCACAAACACAAACAGGTTCCTTCATCTTCAGCCATACGGCTATCGCCACAACCTATAGGAGCTGAATCTATACAGACTTCAATAAGGGTTCCTGCCCATGTGATGACTATGTTATTTTCTAAGCTGATACCGGTCAAAGGAAAAGAAGTCTTGATACCGGATCCGGAGGCGGAGGAAAAGGACCGGAGGCGTAAGCAGGATATTGCAAGGAGCTTATCAAACATACGCATCATAGTCCACACGGACAGTACAAACAGGGTACCCCAGACGATGATTGTCCATATATTATGGTCATCATTCGGGAGAAGGAGGACGACAATAGCTCCTTCATCACAGCCATCCACCAGGACTTCACCCTTGGCAATTGAAGCAGCACTCCTTGCATTTGCCGACGAGGGTAAAAAGTGCAAAAACTCCATCTGCCCTGTAGATAATGTAAGACCCCAACTTATTAATGAATAAAATCAAATTTTCTCTAAATATTATTGTGAATAATAAGGGGTTAATTTGATATAATACTTTGGTTATGGGTGAAATGTGCAAATTTTGCAAAATAAGCAAGTGGTTATAAAATATTCATTTTGTCGGGAAATATTCGTTTGGTCGTGGAATATTCTTGCTGTCGGGGAATATTCGTATGACGGCGCAGCCTCGTGTGGGTCCCATAACGGAAAGCGATTGGATGAAGAAAACGACAAGTATAAGTTATTTATAAATAACGGCGTAGTTGTTACCGTTAATACTGTTGGAATACCCGGTGGTTAAAATACAGTAGCACACGGTATTGCACCAATTATTGATTCTTACGTAAGAAGGCATTAATCAATAATTGTTACAGTAGTTATTGTTCAATATTTTATTTTATTGATTCAATAATTGTTGCGTTGATATTTTATATTATTGTTGTTTCAATAATTATTGCTGCACAATATTTTTCTTTATCAGATCAATAATTCATATTATTTGAATAATATTATTAGATAACATTATTAGCAATGTCTAGAAAGTTCTGTCTAAGGAGAGGTTTGGTCATCTAATTGCGCGCCAGTAAGAAAAAATCCTTATTGGAAAGCCCCCTCTTTCCTGGGAACGGCCTGGTTGTCATAAATGTGATTCTGTAATATTATGTGTGAATAATTAATTATTGATTCATATGATAAGGAAATATTTATTTTATGTGGATATAAATGAGGGATATATTTTTGTGGTTAAAAATGAAGGAGTTAATGTTGAGGTTTTTATCAGTATTTTTGTCGGAATGGAGGTATTAAAAATTAGGGTTTTTGAGATATTTTGCGGGGGTTATAATTTTTAATCCGACCGTTGGATCGTGGTAATTTTTGGATATTTTATACATATATAAGTTGAGTATATGTCCACAAATTTTGAACCGTTAAAAATGAACGTATGATTTATTATGAATTTTACGAGATGACTGGTTCAGAAATTGTTGAATTTTCGGAGTTTATCATTTTGATGGAAAATTCTAGAATTGGTGGGCCCCACTCTTGGTTGGTTAAGAAATGTGCTGAGATTTTTATTCAAATGTGGTGGGTGGGAATAGTAGCAGGTAAAGCCATCAGGTTGCAGGTTAAGTCTGCTTCGGCGTGCTAACATTTTCCTATAAATAGAGGGCTAAGTTAGAATTGAAAATCACACCAGAAACAAGTTTTCTCTCTTTCTCTCTCTAGATTATTGAGTGTATTTTGTGAGTATTTAGATACTTTGAGAGTTTCTATTCATCAGAGCAAGTTTCTTTCAGCCTTATACCGGTATTCCGACCAGAAGTACTGATATTTTGAGGTAAGGGATATTATTTTCTTCTTAATGATATTATTTTCTTCAATATCATTATGCTGAAATATTGATATGAAGTTTTTATCAAATTTGGAGCTTTTTGTGTCGGGATTACTATTCACGTATACGGTACTATTCACGAATACGACACTATTCACCGAAAAATAAAATTTTCCTTTTTTGTCCAAGATGTCTATTATGGTTACTATCTTTGATTGTATCTATGTTTTGATCTTTATTTTTGAATTCTGCTTCACAATTGATTATTATGAAGTATTATTGATCTTGGATAAACTGTTATACGAATCCCTAATATTTGTCCTTCTGTCTCACTGGATTCGTTCTCTTTAAGATATTTTTCATCATCCTCAGTCCTAAATGATGATATTACTGAATATCTTTGGCCTGTAGTGCAAAGATGTATGATTACTTGATGAATATCTTTGGCCTGTAGTGCAAAGATGAACAGGTGTTGAGATGAACATGACTGACAGGTGATACAAATGAATATCTTTGGCCTGTAGTGCAAAGATGAATATTTGGATAAAGATGATTATTAATTGATGTTACAGGGATAAAATATTGATGATGGACTTTTAAATCTTAGAAGATAGTAGAATTCTTTCTCTACTTGACTCTTCTAATGGTTTGCTGTTTCCGCTGCAGTTGTTGATCTAAAACTTGTTGTCGATTATATTCTATCAGATTTTTCCCTGTTGAAGACTAACGATAATTTGTTGTATATTATCTTAGTCATAATATTCTTTACTGGGCTAGTTGAGCTCACCCTTTTCCTTTTTGTTCCATTTTTCTTCTCAGGAGGTGAGAACATAGCAGGATCTAGTCGGGGTATGGAGTGATGGTTCTAGAAAGATGTTTTAGCAGTCCTCACTATTTCTGTAAAATAGTGTTTGAATAATTATAATGAGGACTTATTTGAGTGTGGATATTGTCTAGAAGATAATATTTGTATTTAAACTCACAGTATGTGTTGTCGTATTTTGCACGACAATTGTATTATTGAAGTTGTAGTTTGCTTTCTGTACCATGTATTTGGCGACTCAGAATGGGTGTTGTATACCTATTTTGGGGGCGTCACAGTTGGTATCAGAGCTTAGGGATATGATCCCTGGCTGAGATGTGAGACAAGAACTAGGAGGGGAGAGACAGGGAATTCCTTCGCTAGTATGACCTGACTAAGTTTATTTGGTGTTTATTTGGTCGGTCAGAGTATAGGGATAATATATGACATGACTATTAACCCTTGTTTTATGGCAGTATTTAAGAATGGCAGCTGAGAACGTTAATAATGGAGTAAATCAGACCGTGGAGACACCTTTGATCACCACCCAGGGGAACGTGCAACAGGAAGGCAATATTCCTCCTGTAAACAACGTTACCGAGCAAACGATGAATGATGGAATGTTTAGGAGCTTTTTGCAGTTCATGCAAAATCAGACGAGGGAGACTCGTGTGCAGAATACGGGTGGAAATGATAACAACGCGCGGTTTGTCACAGCTAAGCAGTTCAAAGAATTGGGACCACCAGAATTTAAGGGAAAGCCGGATCCGATCATGGCGGAAACGTGGGTCAAGCAAATTACCAAGATATTCGATGTCTTGGGATGCACGGAGGAACAGAAGGTTCCATTCGCCACCTTTATCTTCCGCGGTGAGGCAGACTACTGGTGGGAGTCTGTGAAGCGTACCCAGCCTGACGCACTCAACATGTCCTGGGAAACATTTCAAAAACTGTTCAATGACAAGTACTTTCCTGAAAGTATTCGTCATATGAAGGAGGTGGAGTTTATCAGACTGGAACAAAACAACATGACGGTGTCCCAGTACGAGGCGAAGTTTGCAGAGTTATCCAGGTTTGCACCTCATTTGGTCGAAAATGAGGAACGAATGACAAGGATGTTTCTGAGAGGTCTAAAACCTGAGATTCGGTAATATCTTATCTCTCATAAATTTTCTTTATATTCAGATGTTGTAAATAGGGCTCAATTATTAGAGTGAGATAATAAGTATGTGCAACCGAGGGACCACAACCAGGGTCATACCGGTGGCGGCAATCATCGAAGCAATGAAAACCAGCAGGGAGGAAAATATTCGGACAAAAGCGGTAACCACTCTGGTGGTAATCGTGGTCGTGATAATAGAAGGAGCGAGTCGGGAGGAGATTTCAAGAAGAGAAGGTACAACAATGATAACGTGAAGACGTCAGCACAAACATCAACTGTTTCTAGGGGAGGAGAACGACCACCGGTCGTATGTTACAAATGTGGGAAAGAGGGACATATCAGCCCAAACTGCCCACAACAATCTAAGGTATGTTATAACTGTGGAAAGGAGGGTCATATAGCTCGAGAGTGTTCTGTAGCAAAACCAAGTTCAGCGGGGATGGTGACTCCAAAAGTTGTCCCGGATAAGTCGAAATCAGCGGTTCCTGGAAGGGCGTTTGTCGTGACTGGCCAAAACGCGAGAAACCCGAACGAGGTGATCACGGGTAAGCTAATCTTGAATTCTTGCGAAGTTTATACTTTACTAGATACCGGTTCTACCCATTCTTTTATCTCTCCTGCTTGTGCTCAACGTTTAAACTTGACTCCGGAGAAATTGGACTTTAACTTATCTGTTGAAACTCCGTTGGGTGAAACCTTCGTTACATCTACAGTTTATAAATCTTGCATGATCCAAGTTGGCACTATCACATTACCTGTTGATCTTATCTCTTTAAAGATACTTGCTTTTGATGTGATTTTAGGAATTGATTGGTTAACCACTCATCATGCTAAAATTGATTGTTTTCGTAAGGTTGTTAGTTTTCATATTCCTAACCAACCTGTCATACGAATTCAAACTACTAAACCACTAAAATCAGTCACTGTCATATCAAGCCACAAAGCTATTCGTTTATTGAAAAACGGATGTCAAGCTTTCTTAGCCCATGTTATGGATTTGAACAAAGACAAGTCAGATTTGAATAATATTTCTATTGTTAGAGAATTTCCCGATGTATTTCCTGAAGAACTTCCTGGTCTACCCCCAGAACGTGAAGTTGAATTCTTTATTGACCTTGAACCCGGTACAAAGCCCATTTCTAAAACCCCATATCGAATGGCTCCTATTGAACTTCAGGAGTTAAAAGTCCAACTACAGGAGTTGTTGGACATCGGTTTTATTCGTCCTAGTACATCTCCTTGGGGTGCTCCTGTGTTATTCGTAAAGAAGAAAGACGGGAGTATGCGACTTTGTATCGACTATCGAGAATTGAATCATGTCACTATCAAGAATAGGTATCCGCTACCTCGCATTGATGACCTGTTTGACCAGTTGCAAGGAGCACAATTCTTTTCAAAGATCGATCTTCGTTCTGGATATCATCAGCTGAAGATTAAAACTGAGGATATTCCAAAGACTGCCTTCAGAACTCGGTACGGGCATTATGAATTCTTAGTCATGTCTTTTGGATTGACTAATGCTCCTGCTGCCTTCATGGATATGATGAACCGTGTATTCAAAAAATATTTGGATCAGTTCGTTGTTGTCTTTATTGATGACATCCTCATCTATTCCAAAAGCCGTGAAGATCATGAGCGCCATTTGAAGCTGGTACTGCAAAGGCTTCGTGAAAACAAGCTTTATGCCAAACTGAAGAAATGCGAGTTCTGGCTTGAGGAAGTAGCATTCCTTGGGCACGTGGTGTCAAAACATGGAGTATCTGTCGACCCGGCGAAGATTGAAGCCATACAAAGTTGGGAGCAACCGAAGTCGGTAACCGAAGTACGTAGCTTTCTGGGCTTAGCTGGTTATTATCGGAGATTTGTGGAAGGATTTTCTCGAATCGCTACTCCGTTAACTCAGCTGACTCGGAAAGATACAAAATTCGTATGGAGTGAGGAATGCGAGAAGAGTTTCCAAGAACTCAAGAGGAGACTCATTTCGGCACCTGTTCTGACAATACCATCTGGTTCGGATGGATTTGTTATCTACAGCGATGCTTCAGGCAAAGGGTTAGGATGTGTTCTCATGCAACATGGGAAAGTCATAGCCTATGCCTCACGACAACTCAAAGAATATGAGAGGAATTATCCTACTCATGATTTGGAGTTGGCAGCAGTCGTTTTTGCGTTGAAGATCTGGAGACACTACCTGTATGGGGAGAAAGTGGAGATCTATACAGATCATAAAAGCCTCAAATATTTCTTCACCCAAAAGAAACTCAACATGCGGCAGCGACGTTGGCTCGAGCTGTTGAAAGATTACGATCATACCATCCAATATCATCCTGGAAAAGCAAACGTAGTAGCTGACGCATTGAGTAGAAGATCATATGCGGGTACGAGTGCAATGTTGTTAACACAAAGGCCCATTTTGTATGACTTGCAAAGGATGGAGATAGAGATGAAGGCTCCAAGTACCCACATGATGATATCAAATATACGAGTAGAACCGACTTTAATCGATAAAGTTAAAGCTGCTCAAGCTACGGACATGGAGCTGATGCGTATGAAGAAGAAAGTGCAAGAAGGTGCTATTCCAGAAGCAAGAATCGATGAAGAAGGAATACTTCGAGTCAACTCCAGACTTTGTGTTCCTAACGATTTTGACTTGAAGCATAGAATAATGATGGAGGCACACAACACACCGTTTGCAATCCATCCTGGGAGTACCAAAATGTATCACGATCTTCGACATACATTTTGGTGGAGCAATATGAAAAGAGAGATCGCGGAGTTTATCTCGAGATGTTTAACTTGTCAACGTGTAAAAGCGGAGCATCAAGTACCAAAGGGTCCATTGCAACCACTTGAGATTCCGAAATGGAAGTGGGAACACATTACTATGGATTTTGTTACAGGTCTTCCCAAGGTTTCTCAAGGCATAGATGCGATTTGGGTTATTGTTGATAGATTAACCAAGTCCGCTCATTTCTTGCCGATACGTGAGACTTATTCCCTTGAACGTCTTGCTAGTATGTACGTGAACGAGATTGTGAGATTGCATGGCATGCCAGTATCCATAGTTTCGGATCGTGACCCAAGATTCACTTCACGATTTTGGGTTAGCTTGCAGAAAGCTATGGGCACGGATTTACGATTCAGTTCGGCATACCATCCTCAAACGGACGGACAATCAGAGAGGACTATTCAAACTCTTGAAGATCTATTAAGACTTTGTGTCCTAGATCTCAAAGGGAGTTGGGATAAGTACCTACCATTGGTGGAATTCTCCTACAACAACAGTTATCAGGCGAGCATAGGTGTGGCTCCATTCGAGGCGTTGTATGGAAGAAAATGTCGTTCTCCAGTATGCTGGGACGAGGTGGGTGAAGCAACATTGTTGGGACCAGAGTTGGTACGCATGACTACAGAGAAGATCCAAACGATTCGACAACGTATACAAACGGCACAGGATCGACAAAAGAGTTATGCGGATCTTCATCGGAAGGACGTGGAATTTAATATTGGGGATCATGTATTGTTACGTGTTGCACCATGGAAGGGAGTTACAAGATTTGGGAAGAGAGGAAAGCTCAATCCAAGATTTGTTGGTCCATTTGAGATTCTTGAGCGAATAGGAAATGTGGCATATAGACTCGCATTACCTCCAAGCATGTCTCGTGTTCATAATGTTTTTCACATATCTATGCTTCGTAAATATGTTAAAGACCCGAACCACATTATTGAGTTAGAACCAGACGAGATAGCTGAAGATTTAACGTACGAGGAGGTACCTGTTAAGATCTTGGATAGGAAAGAGCATGTCCTACGCACGAAGGTTATACCACAAGTTAAGGTTTTGTGGAGAAACCATGCTATTGAAGAAATGACCTGGGAGTTGGAATCAAAAATGAAAGCGAGGTATCCTCACCTTTTTGAAACATCAGGTACGTACGTCAATTTCGAGGACGAAATTTCATAAGGAGGGGAGGTTGTAAGACCCCAACTTATTAATGAATAAAATCAAATTTTCTCTAAATATTATTGTGAATAATAAGGGGTTAATTTGATATAATACTTTGGTTATGGGTGAAATGTGCAAATTTTACAAAATAAGCAAGTGGTTATAAAATATTCATTTTGTCGGGAAATATTCGTTTGGTCGTGGAATATTCTTGCTGTCGGGGAATATTCGTACGACGGCGCAGCCTTGTGTGGGCCCCATAACGGAAAGCGATTGGATGAAGAAAACGACAAGTATAAGTTATTTATAAATAACGGCGTAGTTGTTACCGTTAATACTGTTGGAATACCCGGTGGTTAAAATACAGTAGCACACGGTATTGCACCAATTATTGATTCTTACGTAAGAAGGCACTACTCAATAATTGTTACAGTAGTTATTGTTTAATATTTTATTTTATTGATTCAATAATTGTTGCGTTGATATTTTATATTATTGTTGTTTCAATAATTGTTGCTGCACAGTATTTTCCTTTATCAGATCAATAATTCATATTATTTGAATAATATTATTAGATAACATTATTGGCAATATCTAGAAAGTTCTGTCTAAGGAGAGGTTTGGTCATCTAATGGCGCGCCAGTAAGGAAAAATCCTTATTGGAAAGCCCCCTCTTTCCTGGGAACGGCCTGGTTGTCATAAATGTGATTCTGTAATATTATTTGTGAATAATTAATTATTGATTCATATGATATGGAAATATTTATTTTATGTGGATATAAATGAGGGATATATTTTTGTGGTTAAAAATGAAGGAGTTAATGTTGAGGTTTTTATCAGTATTTTTGTCGGAATGGAGGTATTAAAAATTAGGATTTTTGAGATATTTTGCGGGGGTTATAATTTTTAATCCGACCGTTGGATCGTGGTAATTTTTGGATATTTTATACATATATAAGTTGAGTATATGTCCACAAATTTTGAACCGTTAAAAATGAACGTATGATTTATTATGAATTTTACGAGATGACTGGTTCAGAAATTGTTGAATTTTCGGAGTTTATCATTTTGATGGAAAATTCTAGAATTGGTGGGCCCCACTCTTGGTTGGTTAAGAAATGTGCTGAGATTTTTATTCAAATGTGGTGGGTGGGAATAGTAGCAGGTAAAGCCATCAGGTTGCAGGTTAAGTCTGCTTCGGCGTGCTAACATTTTCCTATAAATAGAGGGCTAAGTTAGAATTGAAAATCACACCAGAAACAAGTTTTCTCTCTTTCTCTCTCTAGATTATTGAGTGTATTTTGTGAGTATTTAGATACTTTGAGAGTTTCTATTCATCAGAGCAAGTTTCTTTCAGCCTTATACCGGTATTCCGACCAGAAGTACTGATATTTTGAGGTAAGGGATATTATTTTCTTCTTAATGATATTATTTTCTTCAATATCATTATGCTGAAATATTGATATGAACTTTTTATCAAGATGTCTATTATGGTTACTATCTTTGATTGTATCCATGTTTTGATCTTTATTTTTGAATTCTGCTTCATAATTGATTATTATGAAGTATTACTGATCTTGGATAAACTGTTATACGAATACCTAATATTTGTCCTTCTGTCTTACTGGATTCGTTCTCTTTAAGATATTTCTCATCATCCTCAGTCCTAAATGATGATATTACTGAATATCTTTGGCCTGTAGTGCAAAGATGTATGATTACTTGATGAATATCTTTGGCCTGTAGTGCAAAGATGAACAGGTGTTGAGATGAACATAACTGACAGGTGATACAAATGAATATCTTTGGCCTGTAGTACAAAGATGAATATTTGGATAAAGATGATTATTAATTGATGTTACAGGGATAAAATATTGATGATGGACTTTTAAATCTTAAAAAGATAGTAGAATTCTTTCTCTACTTGACTCTTCTAATGGTTTGCTATTTTCGCTGCAGTTGTTGATCTAAAACTCGTTGTCAATTATATTCTATCAGATTTTTCCCTGTTGAAGACTAACGATAATTTGTTGTATATTATCTTAGTCATAATATTCTTTACTGGGCTAGTTGAGCTCACCCTTTTCCTTTTTGTTCTATTTTTTCTTCTCAAGAGGTGAGAACATAGCAGGATCTAGTCGGGGTATGGAGTGATGGTTCTAGAAAGATGTTTTAGCAGTCCTCACTATTTCTGTAAAATAATGTTTGAATAATTGTATTGAGGACTTATTTGAGTGTGGGTATTGTCTAGAAGACAATATTTGTATTTAAACTCACAGTATGTGTTGTCGTATTTTGCACGACAATTGTATTATTGAAGTTGTAGTTTGCTTTCTGTACCATGTATTTGGCGACTCAGAATGGGTGTTGTATACCTATTTTGGGGGCGTCACAGATAACAATAACTGCTTACTTTTTATGTATAGTATTAGCAGTTATGTAACGCCCCCAAAATAGGTCCATTCCATCCAACCCATTTTGAGTCGCCAAATATATGGTACAGATAACAACTACAACTTTATTACAACAATTGTCGTGCAAAATACAACAACACATATGCTATGAGTTTGGGTACAAATATATACCAACTGTGACTCATGTCCCAACCTTGGATAGCACGTCACAATGACACCTTACATAAAGGTATAGTCAAAAACTGTTTTAAAAATTAGAATCTTTGGGAAGTGCTCAAGGAAACCCTCATACATGGGAGGCCATGCTTCTAGGTTATGATAGACATCATATGGCCACAGAATTATCCTTGGTTGACCCAATAGACCCCAAAGAAAAATGAGAAGATTACTATCATATTCTTCCCAATGGCGAGTCTTCTCTTGACATATCATTATCTCCACTGTCTCTAATTGAGAATTATACTTCAACCAAACTCCAAGTTCATATAGGTAGTGCTTGTAGATATACTCAACAAGTGGATGTGCATAACCATGTCTTATGATGACACGAGGTTGTGTGTCGTTAGACATCTTGTATGATAGTGGCAAAACACCCTTCCAACGTTGTGTTCGCTTCACCCTAGATGATTCACCAAATATAACTACTAAATGATGACCACCGTTCTATTCCCCTGTTACCCCCGCTCGACCCAGCTACACTCTTATTACCTGAAAGGAATTGTGAAACAGAAGGGTGAGCACAACTAGCCCAGTAAAGAATATCATGACTAAAGATAATTAAATTATTAATAGCATTCATCAGTAATAAATCAGAGATTTAGAACATATGGTAGATGATAAAACTTTTCAACCATAGTTGCAGCGGAACGAGCAATCCATTAGAAGAGTCAAATAGACTATAAAGTCTATTATCTTCTCCATTTTAAAAATCCACAAACAATGTTTTATCCCTGTAACATCAATCAACAATTCTGGTCCACAATCATATGAATAACTCATAATCATAATTGTAGTTCTAAATTCCTCTTCTCATTCAGGACGAAGATAATTTTCATCACCTATCTTTACCTGAAACATCAAAGATCATGGTTACACCAAATCACATTTCCTGTTCATAATCATACTAATAACTTCATCTTTGTACTACGGCCAAAGATATTCATTTGTATCACCAGTTGGTCATGTTCATCTCACCACATGTTCATCTTTACACTACTGGCCAAAGATATTCAACAACATGTCATCTTTGCACTACGGGCCAAAGATATTCATCAACAATTCATCTTTACACTACAGGCCAAAGATATTCATCAACAATTCATCTTTGCACTACAGGCCAAAGATATTCCTCAACAGTTCATATTTGCACCAGGCCAAATATATTCATCAACCGTTCATATTTGCACTACAGGCCAAATATATTATTATCTCAAAGAATATATAATCATTTCTGAATTTATATAACCAATAATTATAACCATGTTAATCAATTCACCTTTGCACTTAAGCTAAAGATATTCAATAACAATTCATCTTTGCACTATAGGCCAAAGATATTCAATAACTGTTCATCTTTGCACTACGGCCAAAGATATTCCTTAACAGTTCATCTTTGCACTATAGGCCAAAGATATTCAATAACTGTTCATCTTTACACTCAAGTAAAAGAGAAATTCAACATCAGGGTCATAAAAATGTTATATATGATAATAAAAACAATATAATCAATAAATAATTTTAATCTCAAGAGTAATATTCATAAATCAACTATAATTTGGTTAGAAAAAGAAACCAATTTTGTCATGAATAGTAACTCGTGAATAGTAACCCATGAATAGTAACTCATGAATAGTAACTCGTGAATAGTAACTCATGAATAGTAACTCGTGAATAGTAACTCATGAATAATAACTCGTGAATAGTAACTCATGAATAGTAACTCATGAATAGTAACTCGTGAATAGTAACTCATTAATAGTAACTCATGAATAGTAACCTCGACATGAAAAGTTCCAAATTTGATAAAAAGTTCAGATCAATACTTCGGCATAATGATATTGAAAAAAATAATATCATTTACGAAGAAATAACATCCCTTACGACAATATCCCTTACTATCCCTTACTATCCCTTACCTCAAAAGAGCAGTACTTCTGACTGGAATAACGCTGAACGAACTTGCACCGTATAGCAACACTCAAGATATCAAAATACTCACAAGAATACACTCGATAATATAGAGAGAGAAATAGAGAGAAAACTTCAGTTTCTGGTGTGATTTTTAATTCTAACCTAAGCATCCTATTTATAGAAAAATGCTTAGAACACCAAAGCAGAAAATTGAATATAATATTAATATAATTATAAAATATTCAAGCCCACCTCTAGATACTTGAATTCAGCCATAAACACATGCTAACCTTCTAGAAAAAGTAAGAAAAAACGTTTTTCTTAATAAAAATAATTAAAACTTCCAAAAATCAATAATTTTGGAACTTCGGAACTTCAATAATTCATAATAAATAGCCCTTTTATCAGAAAATTCGAATCTCGCGAGTTTTTATAGGAATTTCAATTCTCTACAACTTTACAGAAGAAAGTTTTTCCAAATTCTAAACAGAAATTGACCGAAATCCACAAACGGGCGATTTTACAATCACTAATAAATTTTCGGTCAAGAATTGTGTCCACCAACACACAAAACATGTGTTAATCATTTAATGCCACAAAAATACTCTTCCTCCTCATTTATTCATATATCCTACATTCATTATAAAAATATCACCATTAATATATTATTAAAATAATATATTTAATTGAATTATTTTATCAAAAAAAGATAAAATATTAATTTACAACAATTGTCACATTAAAAAAATTTCTCCATCTATATCCACATAAAATCAATATTTTTCTCATCATATAAATCAATAATTAATTATACACAAATAATATTACAGAACCACAGTACTGGCAACCAGGCCGTTCCCAGGAAAGAGGGGGCTTTCCAATAAGGATCTCTCCTTACTGACGCGCAATTAGATGACCAAACCTCTCCTTAGACAGAACTTTCTAGACATTGCCAATAATGTTATCTAATAATATTATTCAGATAATATGAATTATTGTTCCGATAATAGAAAATACTGTGTGGTGACAATTATTAAAACAACAGTAATATAAAATATCAATGCAGCAATTATTGAATCAATAAAATAAAATATTGAACAGTAATTACTGTAACCATTATTGAGTAGTGCCTTCTTACGTAAGAATCAATAATTGGTGCAATACCGTGTGCTACTGTGCAACAACGCGTATTACTGTATTTTAACCACCGGGTATTCCAACAGTGTTAACGGTAACAACTACCCCGTTATTTATAAACAACTTACTCTTGTCGTTTTCTTCATCCAATCGCTTTCCGTTATGGGGCCCACAAAAGACTGCGCCGTCGTACGAATATTCTCCGACAGTAAGAATATTCCACGACCAAGCGAATATTCCCCAACAACAATGAATATTTTATAACCACTTGTGTATTTCAAAAAAAATTTATATATCACCCTTAACTTTAATATTTATCAATTTAACCATTTACTAAATAGTAATTATAAGAAAAATTGAATACTTTTATTTTATAAAATTCGGGGGCTTACAAGTTACTTTTGTCATTACATGCTAACACTTTGTATGATTAAATAGTTTCATATATTAAGTGAAAGCATTTTGTTTCAGGACGCTAAAGTTAGATGTGCCTATACTTGTTGATGAGGTGCCTTTTCTCCACAAGGACTGTAACTTTGATGTAACGTTGGACTCAGACTTGATGAAAATATAAGAGGACTATGAGATACCTCAGGAGATCAAAGAATGGGTCGAAGACAAACCCAAGCTAAATCTTTATCAAACCACCTCTTTTAACCTTGGAACCTTAGAAAATCCCAAACAAATCTAGATTGGTACGGACCTCACTCCAAACTAAAGGAATAACATGGTTACTTTATTGACCCAATTCCAGGATGTGTTTGTATGGTCTCATGAAGACATGGTTGGTTTGTCCATTGACATTGTCATTCATCGCCTTCCCATCAAAGAGGGATTCAAGCCAGTCAGGTAGAAGCTCAGGCGATTAAAACCTGAGTGGAGTTTAAAAGTTAAAGAAGAAATTGTGAAACAATTTCAAGCCGGCAACATCATGGTGTCAACATACCCTGAATGGCTATCCAACATAGTCTCTGTGCCTAAACCTGAGGGAAAGGTGCGAGTTTGTGTGGATTATAGGGATTTGAATAAAGCTTTCCTTAAAGATAGCTTTCCCGTACCATTCATCCACATACTCATTGACAATACAGCTGAATACGACATATACTCTTTTGCTGGCTGTTTTGCAGGGTACCATTAAATCATGGTTGCTGAACAGGATCGTGAGAAAACTGCATTCATCACTCCTTGAGGAACCTTTTGCTACAGACGGTTGTCATTCGGCCTCATCAATGTCGGAGCTACCTATCAGCGATCCATGATGGCTCTTTTTCAAGACTTAATGCACAAAGAGATAGAGATCTATATGGATGACATCATTGTCAAGTCCCAAAGGGAGGAAGATCGCCTAGACCATCTCAGAAACCTCTTCAACAGGTTGCGTAAGTACAACTTGAAGTTGAATCCAGCCAAGTGCACCTTTGGAGTGAAATCAGGCAAGTTGCTAGGATTCCTAGTCAGCCACAAAGGGATTGAGCCAGATCCCACCAAAATCCAGGCCATCACAGAAATGCCCATACCTCAGACAAAGAAGAAAATATAGGATTTTTTTTGAAAAGAATCAACTTCATTAGCCGATTCATTTCTCAACTCACAGTAACCTGTGAGCCTATCTTCAAGTTGTTAAGTAAAAACTCCTCCATAAAATGGAATGATGAGTGTCAAAAAGCCTTCCTTACAATCAAAGGGTAGCTAGTCAAAGCTCCTGTTCTGGTACTACCCAGGGATGATGTTCCCCTATTTATGTACCTGTCCATCAATGATAATGCCATTGGCTGCATGATGGGACAGAAAGATGATAGAGGCCAAGAGAGAGCTATCTACTACCTCAGCAAAAGATTCATCAACAGTGAACACAAGTACACTCTGATTGAGAAAACTTGTTGTGCTTTAGCATGGGCTTCCATGAGGTTACAACATTACCTCCATGGTCACACAACCCATCTCATATCCCGCGTGGATCCTCTCAAGTACGTGTTCAGTAAACCCATGTTGAATTGTCGACTGTCCATATGACAGTTGATCCTACAACAATTTGACATCGTCTACGTGATGCAAAAGTCTATCGAAGGTTAAGGAATCGCGGATCAACTAGCCATCGCATCTTCAGGGGATTTTAAACCCTTGGAAACATACTTTCCTGATGAAGGGGTAATGACAGTTCAGCAAAACCATTAGTACGATACACACCAATCATGGAAGATGTATTTTGATGGAGCTGTAAACATAAAAGGCTCTTGAGCAGGAGCAGTTCTAACATTCGTTACCAACAACACAACTGAGTATGAAGACTGTATCACGGGGCTAAAACTTGTTCAATCAATGGGCATCAGACGGTTAACTGTCTTTGGGGATTCCAAATTGGTAATCAGACAAACCACTGGAATCTATCACACCAAAGAGCTACATTGGTTGCCTTACCATCGACAGGTTCTACAGATGGCTTCGGAGTTTGAAGAAATATCTTTCCTCCACATTCCTAGGAATATGAATGACTTTGCTGATGCATTAGCACCCTTGGCCTCCTTGATCAACATACTTGACAAGGAAAACATGTCAAGCATCACATTTGCTCGACAAAAGGCTCCAGCCTATGGGAACTATATTGGAGAAGTATTAGATGAGCTACCTCCTATCTAACACCCTTGGTATCTGCATATCAAGGAGTACTTACAAGATAGATCTACACCCGCTGAGGCGAGTCTGACTGAAAGAAAGTGGATCCATCAACTTGTTATGAAGTTCTACCTGAGCGGAGACGCACTCTACAAAAGAGATGCAGGACTAGGTCTCCTAAGATGTATGGACAAGGACCAAGCTCAGAGGCTCATGGATGAAATCCATGGTGGAGTATGTGGCCCACACATGAGCAGCCCCCTACTTGTCAAGAAGATCCTAAGAGTAGGGCATTACTGGCTCTCTCTCAAAGCTGACTGTGATGATCACGTCAAGAGATGTTATCAATGCCAAATTCATGGGAATGTTATCACGCCCCTCCAAGGGAGCTCCACAATATGAGTTTGCCCTGGCCCTTCTTAATGTGGGGAATGGACATGATCGAGCCCATCGAGCCCAAAGCTAGTAATGGGCATCGGTTTATCTTCACCATGATCGACTACTTCACCAAATGGGTAGAAGCAGCCTCCTTCCCCAAGGTTACAAAAGAAGTTATCATTGCTTTCATCAGAAACAATGTCATTTGTTGATATAGACAACCAGAGGTAATTGTATCAGACAATGCTAAGAACCTCAATAACAAAAAGATGAAGGAGTTATGTAGTAAATTCCACATCAAATATCTCAACTCCGTTATCTACCGTCCAAAGATGAATGGTGCTGTTGAAGTGGTTAACAAAAACATCAAGAAGATCATGCAAAAGATGTCCGCCAAACATAAAGGATGGTCTGACTTATTGCCTCTGACTCTGTTAGCCTACAGAACATCAATGCACACTTCCACTGGGGCAACCCCCTACTCATTAACCTATGGGATGGAAGTAGTGCTCCCCATAGAGGTAGAAATGGAATCCCTCAGAGTGTTGATAGACGCTCAGCTGGATGAAGACCAATGGTTACAAGATAGGTATCACCAATTGTCTCTAATAGACGAAAGGCGAACCGCTGCTATCTTCCATGGTCAGTTATATCAACAAAGGATCACCAGATCCTACAACAAAAAAGTCCGGATACGGCAGTTTAAATAACATGACTTGGTTTTGAAGAAGATCATTGACAACCAAGATCAGTCTAAAGGAAAATTCGCCTCGAACTGGGAAGGCTCATTTTTTGTCAAAGAGATATTGACAGGAGACGCTCTCAGATTACAAGAGATGGATGGCGAATAATTTCCGCAACTCATTAACTCGAATACCGTGAAACGGTACTATATCTGAAGTTACCATCAAGCAAACATCCTGGTTGTGGGTCACCAGATCCCCAGTCAATTCAGGTTTTTTAAACCTCACTACATACAATTTTCTTCACACTTGTTTGCCCCATCAGGGACAATCATACTTTTAAACAAGCAGCCTGGTTTTCGGATCACCAAATCCAGCACTCCACGCAGGTTTTCAAAACCTTTTACACCTTCAGGTTATCCCACAAGGGATTCAACCATTCACTCCTTCAGTTTATCCCACTAGGGATTAAACTTTTCACACCTACAGTTTATCCTATACATGGGATTAAACTTTTCAGCTGCAATCTGTAATAACCCGATATTTTCTATACAATTAAATCAGGAATTTTGCGTATAGTTTTTTTTTAAAGGTGAGAATTTGTGCCAGGTAATGTGTATATATTTATGTGATAAATAAAATTTATTTATTACATGAATAATTTCAAATAATTTTATTTTAGAATTATTGATCATTAAAAATTATATTCTTATAATAATTAATTTTATAGTAGAAATATTTTTATTATTTATTTTCCATGAAAATATGATTATTATATTATATAAATAATATATGAAAAGATTATAGAATTTTTATAATAATTATTTTATTATATGAATTTTAGTTCAGATTATTTAAGTTAATTATTTTAACTTAATTATTATTGTTATATATGTCAGATAAATCAGATATGGAATCCAAATTCTAATTTTGGATTTTGATTAAGGAATGAGAATAATAATATAATATTAACTATATTTTAATTTTTCAGTGCTATAAATAAGTATCGTATGTTCGCATTGTAAGACCCCGAATTTTATGAAATAAAAGTATTCAATTTTTTTTATAGTTACTATTCAGTAAATGGTTAAATTGATAAAAGTTAAAGTTAAGGGTGATATATGAAATTTTTTCAAACTACGCAAGTGGTTATAAAATATTCATTGTTGTCGGGAAATATTCGTTTGGTCGTGAAATATTCTTTTTGTCGGAGAATATTCGTACGACGGCGCAGCTATTTGTGGGCCCCATAACGAATAACTGTCGGGTGAAGAAAACGACAAATTTGAGTTTTTACAAATAACGGCGTAGTTGTTACTGTTAACACTGTTGGAATACCCGGTGGTTAAAATACAGTAGCACACGGTATTACACCAATTATTGATTCTTACGTAAGAAGGCACTACTCAATAATTGTTACAGTAGTTACTGTTTAATATTTTATTTTATTGATTCAATAATTGTTGCGTTGATATTTTATATTATTGTTGTTTCAATAATTGTTGTTGTACAGTATTTTCCTTTATCAGATCAATAATTCATATTATTTGAATAATATTATTAGATAACATTATTGGCAATGTCTAGAAATTTCTGTCTAAGGAGAGGTTTGGTCATCTAATTGCGCGCCAGTAAGGAGAAATCCTTATTGGAAAGCCCCCTCTTTCCTAGGAACGGCCTGGTTGTCATAAATATGATTCTGTAATATTATTTGTGAATAATTAATTATTGATTCATATGATAAGGAAATATTTATTTTATGTGGATATAAATGAGGGATATATTTTTGTGGTTAAAAATAAAGGAGTTAATGTTGAGATTTTTATCAGTATTTTTATCGGAATGGAGGTATTAAAAATTAGGGTTTTTGAGATATTTTACGAGGGTTATAATTTTTAATCCGACCGTTGGATCGTGATAAATTTTGGATATGTTATACATATAAAAGTTGAGTATATATCCACAAATTTTGAACCGTTAAAAATGAACGTATGATTTGTTATGAATATTACGAGATGACTGGTTCAGAAATTGTTGAATTTTCGGAGTTAATTATTTTGGTGAAAAATTCTAGAATTGGTGGGCCCCACTTGTGGTTTGTGAAGAAATGTGCTGAATTA
This sequence comes from Panax notoginseng, assembly GCA_016801055.1. Lineage (NCBI taxonomy): Eukaryota > Viridiplantae > Streptophyta > Magnoliopsida > Apiales > Araliaceae > Panax > Panax notoginseng. Next base: position 41,662,763 of record CM029015.1, read on the forward strand.
TATTTCAAATGTGGTGGGTGAGAATAGTAGCAGATAAAGCCATCAGGTTGCAGGTCAAGCCTACTAAAATTTTCCTATAAATAGAGGGCTAAGTTAGAATTGAAAATCACACCAGAAACATAAGCTTTCTCTCTTTCTCTCTCTATAATATGAAACATATTTTGTGAGTATTTAGATACTTTAAGAGTTGATATTCAGTGCAAGTTTCCTTCGGCTTTGCATTCCAGTCAGAAATACTGCACTTTTGAGGTAAGGGATAGTAAGGGATTTTAAGGGTTGTTATATTTTCCAGTTTCGTAATTTTTTTGACCTTCAGAAAATTCTGGAAAAATTTGAAATGTTATTTTGATGAGTTTTCTTAATTGTGTCCAAAAATGGTGATTTTTGGATGTATAGATTAAGAGTTATGAATTTTATAAGAAAAGACTATTTTAAAAGTAACCGCTTATAACTTCTTGTGGTTAACTCCAAAATTGATGAAATTTTTATTGGGAGTACATGTATATGATACGAGTATACTCTGTGAATTTCAGAATTTTTAGATAAAATTATAATTTTTGATAAATGTCTAAATATTCGGCTATTTTGGCCATATGAAAAATAGTAAATGATTTTTAAAAATTCTGAGAAAAATATGTGTACACTATGGGACTATATTTTGCTAAATCCCAGAAAAGAAATATTTTTGGAACTGATTTGGTATTTTTTATGAAAATAGTCTAGTTATGAGTAAATGAATTAAATATGTTTTGTGAAGTAAGAAAATTGGAAAAATAGGACTTTATGGTTTGAGAATCCTATATGAGGTATATGCAAATTTTTGATGAGGGTTTTGATTATTGGTGATAAAATCTTATGAGTTTGGTATTTTAGAATGATTAAATGCATTATTTAGTAAAGTGTAAACAATTTAAATAAATTGTTTATAAGCTTAAGAAATATTATTCTTTCAATATCATTATACCGAAATACTGGTATGGATTTTATTGTGGAATTTCTATCTTTTTGTGTCGGGTTTACTATTCAGGAGTTACTATTCACGATAAAAATTAGTTTCTTTTTCTAACCAAATTATAGTTGATTTACGAATATTACTCTTGAGATTAAAACTAGATGTTGATCATATTATTTTTATTATCATATATAACATTTTTATAACCCTAATGATGATATTCTCTTTCACTTGAGTGTAAAGATGGGTAGATTATTGGTATGATCATGATTAGGGTTCTCTTTGGCCAGTTGTGCAAATTGAATTGGTGACTGGTATGATCATGACCATTGAATTTATAAGTGAATATCTTTAGCTTAAGTGCAAAGGTGAAATGATCAACATGGTTATAATTATTGTTTATATAAATTCTGAAATGATTATATATTTCTTTGAGATATGAATATATTTGGCCTGTAGTGCAAATATGAACTGTTGATGAATATCTTTGGCCTGTAGTGCAAAGATGAATTGTTGATGAATATCTTTGGCCTGTAGTGCAAAGATGACACGTTGTTGAATATCTTTGGCCAGTAGTGCAAAGATGAACAGCTGTTGAGATGAACATGACCAACTGGTACAAATGAATATCTTTGGTCGTAGTGCAAAGATGAAGTTATTAGTATGATTATGAATAGGAACTGTGATTTGGTATAACCATGATCTTTGATGTTTCAGGTAAAGACATGTGATGAAAATATTCTTCGTCCTGTGTGCGAAGAAAAATTTAGAGTCACAATTATGATTATGAGTTATTTATATGATTGTGGACCAGAACTGTTGATTGATGTTACAGGGATAAAACATTGTTGGTGGATTTTTAATATGGAGAAGATAATAGACTTTATAGTCTATTTGACTCTTCTAATGGATTGCTCGTTCCGCTGCAACTATGGTTGAAATTTTTATCATTTACCATATGTTCTAAATCTCTGATTTATTATTGATGAAGGCTATTGATAATTTAATTATCTTTAGTCGTGATATTCTTTACTGAGCTAGTTGTGCTCACCCTTTTGCTTCACAATTCCTTTCAGGTAATAAGAGTGTAGCTGGGTCGAGCGGGGGTAACAAGGTAATAGAACGGTGGTCATCATTTAGTAGTTATATTTGGTGAAGAAAATAGGGTGAGGCGAACCCAACGTTGGAAGGGTGTTTTGTCACTATCATACAAGATGTCTAATGACATACAACCTCGTGTCATCATAAGACAGGGTTGTGCTCATCCACTTGCTGAGTATATCTATGGGCACTACCTATATAATCTTGGTGTTTGTTTGAAGTATAATTCACGATTAAAGACAGTGGAGATAATGATAAGTCAAGAGAAGACTCACCATTGGGAAGAATATGATAGTAATCTTCTCGTTTTTCTTTGGGGTCTATTGGGTCAACCAAGGATAATTCTGTGGCCATATGATATCTATCATAACCTAGACGCGTGGCCTCCCATGTACGAAGGTTTTCTTTGAGCACTTCCCAAAGATTCTAATTTCTAAAATAATTTTTGACTATACCTTTATGTAAGGTGTCATTGTGAGGTGATGTCCACGGTTGAAACATGAGTCACATTTGGTATATATTTGTATCCAAATCACAACATATGTGTTGTTGTATTTTGCACGACAATTATTGTAATAAAGTTGTAGTTGTTTTCTGTACCATGTATTTGACGACTCAGAATGGGTTGGATGGAATGTACCTATTTTGGGGTTGTCACAGTTGGTATCAGAGTTTAGGGATATGATCTCTGGCGGAGATCGGGGAATACAACTAGGTGGGGAGAGACGAGTAAATCTTTCGCTAGTGTGTCCTACCTAAGCTTATTTGTTGGTCAGTCATAATATCGGGATGTTATGTGATATGTTAATTTGTTAAATTAACCCTTGTTTTGAAGCTGTATTCTAGAATGATATTTGAAATACAGGAGATGAGCAATGGAGAAATTATGATGACAGAGAAGATGGAATCTAAAATGAAAGGAAGGTATTCTCAACTCTTTGAAATACCAGGTACGTAAATTTCGAGGACGAAATTTCATAAGGAGGGGAGATTGTAAGACCCCGAATTTTATGAAATAAAAGTATTCAATTTTTTTATAGTTACTATTCAGTAAATGGTTAAATTGATAAAAGTTAAAGTTAAGGGTGATATATAAAATTTTTTCAAACTACGCAAGTGGTTATAAAATATTCATTGTTGTCGGAAAATATTCGTTTGGTCGTGGAATATTCTTTCTGTCGGGGAATATTCGTACGACGGCGTAATTATTTGTGGGCCCCCATAACGAATAACTGTCGGGTGAAGAAAATGACAAATTTGAGTTTTTACAAATAACGGCATAGTTGTTACCGTTAACACTGTTGGAATACCCGGTGGTTAAAATACAGTAGCACGCGGTATTGCACCAATTATTGATTCTTACGTAAGAAGACACTACTCAATAATTGTTACAGTAGTTACTGTTCAATATTTTATTTTATTGATTCAATAATTGTTGCGTTGATATTTTATATTATTGTTGTTTCAATAATTGTTGCTGCACAGTATTTTCCTTTATCAGATCAATAATTCATATTATTTGAATAATATTATTAGATAACATTATTGGCAATGTCTAAAAAGTTCTGTCTAAGGAGAGGTTTGGTCATCTAATTGCGCGCCAGTAAGGAGAAATCCTTATTGGAAAGCCCCCTCTTTCCTGGGAACGGCCTGGTTGTCATAAATATGATTATGTAATATTATTTGTGAATAATTAATTATTGATTCATATGATAAGGAAATATTTATTTTATGTGGATATAAATGAGGGATATATTTTTGTGGTTAAAAATGAAGGAGTTAATGTTGAGGTTTTTATCAGTATTTTTGTCGGAATGGAGGTATTAAAAATTAGGGTTTTTGAGATATTTTGCGAGGGTTATAATTTTTAATCCGACCGTTGGATCGTGATAATTTTTGGATATGTTATACATATAAAAGTTGAGTATATGTCCACAAATTTTGAACCGTTAAAAATGAACGTATGATTTATTATGAATTTTACGAGATGACTGGTTCAAAAATTGTTGAATTTTCGGAGTTAATCATTTTGGTAGAAAATTCTAGAATTGGTGGGCCCCACTTGTGGTTGGTGAAGAAATGTGCTGAATTATATTTCAAATGTGGTGGGTGGGAATAGTAGCAGGTAAAGCCATCAGGTTGCAGGTCAAGCCTACTAAAATTTTCCTATAAATAGAGGGCTAAGTTAGAATTGAAAATCACACCAGAAACATAAGCTTTCTCTCTTTCTCTCTCTATAATATAAAACATATTTTGTGAGTATTTAGATACTTTAAGAGTTACTATTCAGTGCAAATTTCCTTCGGCTTTGCATTTCAGTCAGAAATACTGCACTTTTGAGGTAAGGGATAGTAAGGGATTTTAAGGGTTGTTATATTTTCTAGTTTCGTAATTTTTCTGACCTTTAGAAAATTCTGGAAAAATTTAAAATGATATTTTGATGAGTTTTCTTGATTGTGTCCAAAAATGGTGATTTTTGGATGTATAGATTAAGAGTTATGAATTTTATAAGAAAAGACTATTTTAAAAGTAACCGCTTATAACTTCTTGTGGTTAACTCCAAAATTGATGAATTTTTTATTGGGAGTACATGTATATGATAGGAGTATACTCTGTGAATTTCAGAATTTTTAGATAAAAGTATAATTTTTGATAAATGTCTAAATATTCGGCTATTTTGGCCATATGAAAAATAGTAAATGACTTTTAAAAATTCTGAGAAAAATATATGTTCACTATGGGACTATATTATGCTAAATCCCAGAAAAGAAATATTTTTGGAACTGATTTGGTATTTTTCATGAAAATAGTCTAGTTATGAGTAAATGAATTAAATATGTTTTGTGAAGTAAGAAAATTGGAAAAATAGAATTTTATGGTTTGAGAATCCTATATGAGGTATATGCAGATTTTTGATGAGGGTTTTGATTATTGGTGATAAAATCTTATGAGTTTGGTATTTTAGAATGATTAAATGCATTATTTAGTAAAGTGTAAACAATTTAAATAAATTGTTTATAAGCTTAAGAAATATTATTCTTTCAATATCATTATAGCAAAATACTGGTATGAATTTTATTGTGGAATTTCTACCTTTTTGTGTCGGGTTTACTATTTATGAGTTACTATTCATGAGTTACTATTCAGGAGTTACTATTCACGATAAAAATTAGTTTCTTTTTCTAACCAAATTATAGTTGATTTACGAATATTACTCTTGAGATTAAAACTAGATGTTGATCATATTATTTTTATTATCATATATAACATTTTTATAACCCTAATGATGATATTCTCTTTCACTTGAGTGTAAAGATGGGTAGATTATTGGTATGATCATGACTAGGGTTCTCTTTGGCCAGTTGTGCAAAGTTGAATTGGTGACTGGTATGATCATGACCATTGAATTTATAAGTGAATATCTTTAGCTTAAGTGCAAAGGTGAAATGATCAACATGGTTATAATTATTGTTTATATAAATTCTGAAATGATTATATATTTCTTTGAGATATGAATATATTTGGCCTGTAGTGCAAATATGAACTGTTGATGAATATCTTTGGCCTGTAGTGCAAAGATGAATTGTTGATGAATATCTTTGGCCTGTAGTGCAAAGATGACACGTTGTTGAATATTTTTGGCCAGTAGTGCAAAGATGAACAGGTGTTGAGATGAACATGACCAACTGGTACAAATGAATATCTTTGGCCGTAGTGCAAAGATGAAGTTATTAGTATGATTATGAACAGGAACTGTGATTTGGTATAACCATGATCTTTGATGTTTCAGGTAAAGACATGTGATGAAAATATTCTTCGTCCTGTGTGCGAAGAAAAATTTAGAGTCACAATTATGATTATGAGTTATTTATATGATTGTGGACCAGAACTGTTGATTGATGTTACAGGGATAAAACATTGTTGGTGGATTTTTAATATGGAGAAGATAATAGACTTTATAGTCTATTTGACTCTTCTAATGGATTGCTCGTTCCGCTGCAACTATGGTTGAAATTTTTATCATTTACCATATGTTCTAAATCTCTGATTTATTATTGATGAAAGCTATTGATAATTTAATTATCTTTAGTCGTGATATTCTTTACTGAGCTAGTTGTGCTCACCCTTTTGCTTCACAATTCCTTTCAGGTAATAAGAGTGTAGTTGGGTCGAGCGGGGGTAACAAGGGAATAGAACGGTGGCTATCATTTAGTAGTTATATTTGGTGAAAAAAATAGGGTGAGGCGAACCCAACGTTGGAAGGGTGTTTTGTCACTATCATACAAGATGTCTAATGACATACAACCTCGTGTCATCATAAGACAGGGTTGTGCTCATCCACTTGCTGAGTATATCTATGGGCACTACCTATATAATCTTGGTGTTTGTTTGAAGTATAATTCACGATTAAAGACAGTGGAGATAATGATAAGTCAAGAGAAGACTCACCATTGGGAAGAATATGATAGTAATCTTCTCGTTTTTCTTTGGGGTCTATTGGGTCAACCAAGGATAATTCTGTGGCCATATGATATCTATCATAACCTAGACGCGTGGCCTCCCATGTACGAAGGTTTTCTTTGAGCACTTCCCAAAGATTCTAATTTCTAAAATAATTTTTGACTATACCTTTATGTATGGTGTCATTGTGAGGTGATGTCCACGGTTGGAACATGAGTCACATTTGGTATATATTTGTATCCAAACTCACAACATATGTGTTGTTGTATTTTGCACGACAATTGTTGTAATAAAGTTGTAGTTGTTTTTTGTACCATGTATTTGACGACTCAGAATGGGTTGGATGGAATGGACCTATTTTGGGGTTGTCACCCGCATTGTTAATGATTGGTCAATGGCGGTGCAATATTTAAAAACCCTAATGATACCGATAAACCCTTATTATTTTTCTAAATTATAAACCCTAATGCATAAGTCATTTACGACTGTAAGAATTTGTTATGTCATTTTGTAGACATGATACTGTGATAATTATATGTCTAATGACAGATATTTTGCTTAATTAGGAAAAAACCCTAATTATTAAGAAGCCCTAAATCTTAAAATTAGAAACCCTAATTTTAAATTTGTAACCCTAATTGCTATCGTAAGCCCTAATTATTAAATTAGTAATCTTAATGATAATATGTGAAACTTAAACCTAAATTTTTATGTTTTATGTAATTAGGAAACCTAAATTTATTTAGAAATCTTAATTGATAATTTTAAAAACTAAAAATTTTATTTTTAAACCCTAATTAGAAATCCTACACTTTTTGTGCTAAACCCTAAGGGTCAAACCCTAAGGGTTTGTCATGTTATAACTTTGCCATTAAAATCATAAGGCTAATGACTATTATACCCCTTTTTGCATAATTGAAGTTTACTTGTAAATCTAGCTAAAGCTTTAGTTGGTGACCTACTAATGTTGACAATGTGACTTATTTATCAACACCTCAGCCAATTCTTGCCAGCAATCTCAGCCATGTGCATGTATACATGTAATATATAAGATTAAGGAGAGAGAAAAGTCCATTATTTGGCCATTTGATCACCAACTCTCTACCAAGACCATATCTCTCTAAGACCAACAAAATATTGTAGTATATCAGCTCCCAAACACAGCCCCACTAACACCAATATCAAATCAGTAGCCCAGAATCAAAGATTTGTTCATCAAGGTATAAACACTAATCGAAAAATCTGACTTTAATCCTCTGTTAGATCTTGTGTTTTAATGTTAAAACTTGTTGTTTGTAGTGTTAAACAATGATCTGGGTTGGTACATAGGTGATCCATAACATCTAGATACTCGAAATAGGAGTTTTCAAGAATCTGGGAATTTTAATTTATGTTGTTTGACAATGAATGTCAAACCCCATAGATTCTTCTTTGTTCATGATTTTTGTTGGTTTATGTGTTAGATCCATAGCTTGATATGTGTTCTTTGCTCTGCAAGTGAAATCACGATCATATGATGCACAGATTTCATGTTATTAGTGGTCAAAGACCGTTGACCGACATTGATCGGGATATTTCTGGGCAACCCAGATTTCCCCAGATCGTGTCTGACAAGTTTTGATAGCTCTAGATCTGATCATGTTTTGATGTTTTGTTATGTTTATTGTATCAGTATTATGGTATGTGATATGGACTTCAATTTCATGCCTTTATATCACTTATACAATAAATATAATGGATTGTGTGGTTGGTCAAAGTGGCTGGAATGACCACGAAAACCATTTTCTGGAATTTCCAGAAAATTCAAGAACGCCGTCTCTGATAGCCTTTGACCGGCATGGATCTAGCTATTGTGATGTTGTTAGATCAATTTTAGGTATTAGATATGTTGTCTTGCATGTTATCTACAAATTGAAACCATAATAATACCTAACCTTTACCAGGATTGCAAGTTATGGAGATCAAAAGTAGCCATTTGGAACTGTTCTTCATTTATGGAAAACCCAGAAATGAAGATCAGCTTCTGACATGATTTTTGGAGGCTTCAATCTCTTTTGTTTTATGTTGTTTGGCCATGTTTCTTATTAGATCATGTAGTATTGCATTAGTAGTACAAGATCTGATGTTTATCGTTTCCAGAAACATCATAAGTTACGAATTATTGATGGTCAAACTGGTACCCCTAGCGACTGACATGTTTTCTGGGTTTCATCAAGAACATGCTCAAGAATACCTATAGCGACGGTTTCGTTGCTATAGGGCCCTTTAGCGACAGATAATTTCTAAAATTAATTATTTTTATTAAATAATTAGTATTAAATAGTTTTTAATTATGAAAAAATACATAATAAATTATTTAAAATTGTTTTAAAGTCTGAAAATTATATTTTAATTATTTTGAATATATTTCATAGATATTTAATATTTTTGGAATATTAAAGGTATTTAATTTATTTAATTATTATATTAAATAAATTATTTAAAAATAAGTTTAATACTTGAAAAATCATTTAAAATTATATTATATTATACGAAAATATTTCAAGTTATTTTCTATAACTTTTAATATTTTGTGATGAAATTTCATTAATAAATTAATATTAATGATAATTAAGTTATTTAATAAGTGCATTAAATAAATGATGAAAAATATAATTAATGATTTGAAAATTATATAAAAATGATTTAAAGGTTATAAAAATATTTTAAGTATAAAATATAACTTTTGATATTTTGTCATGAAAAGTATTAATATTTTAATATTAGTGATATTAAATTTATTTAATATTTATATTAAATAAATTAGTTTTAAAATGATTTTAATATTAGAAAAATCATTTTAAATGAAAATAAAGAGTTTAAAAATATTTTCAGTTATAAGATATAACTTTTAATATTTAAAGGTAAATTTTATTAATAATTTAATATTAAATGATATTGGATTTTTTTAATAATTATATAAAATAAATAGTTTTAAAATGATTTTATTAATTTAAAAATTATTTAAAAAGGATATAAATGGGTTAAAATATTTTAAGTTATACTTAATGACTTTTAATAATTTGATAAATAGTACATTAATATTTAAATATTAATGGTAATTATTTAAAAATAATTTTAATTCTTTTAAAAATCATTTAAGGGTAATATTAGTACTTTAAAAATACTTTGAGTTATTATAAATAACTTTAATATTTTGGCAATGATTTCATTAATAGTTTAATATTAATTAAATGTTAATGATACTAGAATTGTTTAATATTTAAATCATTTAATAATGATTTCGGTGTTTGAAAATTCATGATAAATTATAATAATTATTTAAAAATTGTTATAAGGCTATGAAAAATCGTATGATTGATATTTGCATCTATTTAACTATAGGATAGAGTCTTAGACTCGATAAATACCCGATAAAGCCTTCGATAGACCGACATATTTCAGAAATTGATCTGAACTTAGATATTTTGACTATATTAATGTTTATTTGTGATTCAATGATTGATGAATGTGTGTGACAAGGTGATTAGGTTATGTGTTGACTGCAATAAGCAGTGCTATGTGTTATTGTATGTTATTCTAATTGATCAAATGATCTTATTAATGATAGATTTCGGTATAAAAGATAAAACTAAGTTGCGTATTGTAAGCAGCAGATCAGACAAGTATCCTACCTTTGTATTTCCTTTATGCAATGGACATGAGTAAGAAAGTTTCAGATTTATATTATTATTGTACTAGATTATTAACCTTATTGTCGTATATATTATATCCGATCATTGTTTATCAACATAATATTATATTATATAACTCATAAATATATTTTGTTCGTTAATTTCGAAATATGGTTATACAAGTGTCCTCACTTGGATAATCATTGTATTTAAACACATGTTGATATATATATATATATATATATATATATATATAAGCCGTCTAAGCTATTTGATCAGTTAGATACAGATTTAAAAATATCGTTGAATATGATAAAACATTTTTGTATCCAATCAAATTGTTTTGGTTCGGATTCCAGACTAAGTATGAACATCCCGATTAAGGGAAAACTTTTATGCGCCCAAGGCGGACAGAGTGAACGATAATATCGTTCTTGCATGCAGTATTGATCAATACAGGGTCCATGATATGTACACCTTCGCGCCCGTAAGTTATGACGGTTTGCAGATGAATTTCTGCTAAACCTATTCGAAAATTAAAAATAATGTTCATAGTATGTCAACTAAATCCCATTTATAGTCAATACGCAGTTTCAAAAATTTGAGATAGAATTGTTATGTTATTATTATCGGTTCAGTTTACTTCACAACTATTGATTTGTTGTAGAAGTGATGTATAAAGAAAGCATTTAATTCTTTTAGCTAATTATATTTATAATTGTTATTACTTGCTGGACACCCAACTACTCATTCTTGCTTTAAATTTAAATGTTTTTAGCTAGGCATGATCAACTTGAAGGTTCAGATAAGAACAAGTGAAAAGGAAAGCAATCAGAATAAGTTTAATGGTATTTGTTTGTAATAGTTAGATAATATATAGTTCATGGTATTTATTATCTATCATGTAATATGTTGTAGTAAAGGTTGCGTACTTGGGATTAGACTTTAATGAATGTAAGATAAGTTTAATATTTATATTATTGTTATTATTATTAGTATTATTCTACTCATAGAAATGGTATCGTAAAGCACCGAGTTCGGTTTTCAAGTACCGGAATTTGGGGGGGTTACAAGTTGGTATCAGAGCTTTAGGGTTAGAAACCTTAGGTGGGATAGGCCTTAAGCTATAACCTTAGCACAGAGGGAAACATTAAAAATACAAATAACTCATATAGAGTTTAAAAAGGAGATGAATTGAAGAAGTTCATCGTCAAATCAAATAAAAGATAACTTATATAAAACTATTATTTGTTGTGTATATATATTCTTGGTTAATCAAGATAGTTTTTGTATAGATGTTATGTGGAATAAGGATTAGGATACCCTTAGGTCTTAAAGAATGAGTCAACCTCCATAACCGAGCCAATATCAAAGCTAATAGCTGAAATAGAGGCTCACATTGAAAGCTACCTCAATGAGGTGGTTATTTTGAAAAGTATAGTACCGGACCCAGAAACGCTAGTATAACTGATAGGTAGAGTATAGTTAGAGAGTATATAAGGTCAAGCTCGAGTTCTTAAACTCCTATGTTTATGGTGACTTCTTAAACTCATGATATGTGGTAAGTTTGACAAAATAGGTATAGTTAGGTATGAATGGATTATTGAGGATGATGGGAATATATAGAATACTAAGCAAATGATCCTTAGTGAAGACGTAAGGAAATAAGTAGTATTAGTATTACTTGAATATGTATGATTCTATGTGGCGTAAATGATAGGTATGTCTGTATAATATAATATTCTTAACTTTTGTATAAGTTGTGGCAACGAATCCCGACTTTTGAGTCATAAAGGGATATCAGAAGTTTAAAACAGTATATGCTATGGTATGTCAAGTGCTATGAATATGAATCTATGTTGGAGTAATGAAATAAGTTGGCATAAAGATAGTAATTATTTATCTAAACACTGGTTAATACAGTAAACCAAATTTTCAAAATCTAATATTTTGAGTACATGATTATTTGAATAAAAAAATTCGCGTTATATGTTAAGTGTATACAATAAGGCTTAGAATGTAAGATAATAAGGAATAATTTATGATAATGCCGCAAAGGCGAAAACGAAACCAAAAGGCAGAAGAGCCTGTCAACAAAGCTGGAGAACAACCAGACCCGATATAGAATTTCTTGAATATGGTCGCTCAAGCTATGCAGAACGGAATACCAGTCGCGAAAAATCAGCCAAACAATCGATCGACAAACTTCAAAGACTTCAAGGCGATCGTATTGCTAGGATTTAGAGGATGAACTGACCCGATAGAAGCGTTTGTGATAGCTAGGATAACGTAGGGGAAAAATATAGTTTTTTTCCTATATGGTTAAAGGGAAAGTGAATTTTTGGAGGAAGCTAAATCAAGCTAGAGCTGGAGAAGGGAGTAGTGGTAGTAGGACTAGAAAAAGGAAAGGAGATAAAGGGAAAGTTTGTGTGCTATAAGTGTGGGCAGTAGGGACATATTTCTCCTAACTGTCCCAATCTAAGAATGTATAGTGAGTGTTTTATTCGTGAATCAATGGAGCATAAGGTGAAAGATTGTCCAAGAAGGAGAAGGGAGGCAATGAATACGAATACGAGAAAAAACAGCAGGACATTGGCAACAACGGGATCAACTTCAACAAGCGAACCAACAGAACCAACCGCAGGAGTCTTCAACATGACTATTCACGATTCGGTAGCAGCCGGGGATACAACTCCAGATATTATTCAAACAAATTTTATTTTCTTATATATGATTTTCTTTTATATATATATATAGTAAATTATTTTATAATTTATTTTGAAGGAGGAATTTGAGTTCTTTTAGAAATCAAATTTCTGTTTAAGCAGATAGACAAACTTTTTACTGAATAGTTAAAAGATCAGTTCGATCAATTATGATCAAGATCTACTTGCAATGATTATGTATGCTATGTACCCTTGTATGTATAGGTTTTAAAACGGTGATTCCGGGGACGGAATCTTTATAAGGGAGGGTGAATGTAATAACCCGATATTTTCTATATAATTAAATTAGGAATTTTGTGTATAATTTTTTTTAAAGGTGAGAATTTGTGCCAGGTAATGTGTATGTATTTATGTGATAAATAAAATTTATTTATTACATGAATAATTTCAAATAATTTTATTTTCGAATTATTGATCATTATAAATTATATTCTTATAATAATTAATTTTATAGTAGAAATATTTTTATTATTTATTTTTCATGAAAATATGATTGCTATATTATTTAAATAATATATAAAAAGATTATAGAATTTTTATAATAATTATTTTATTATATGAATTTTAGTTCAGATTATTTAAGTTAATTATTTTAACTTAATTATTATTATTATATATGTCAGATAAATCAGATATGGAATCCAAATTCTAATTTTAAATTTTGATCAAGGAATGAGAATAATAATATAATATTAATTATATTTTGATTTTTCAGTGCTATAAATAAGTATCGTATGTTCGCATTGTTAATGATTGGTCAATGGTGGTGCAGTATTTAAAAACCCAAATATTACCGATAAACCCTTATTATTTTTCTAAATTATAAACCCTAATACATAAGTCATTTATGACTGTAAGAATTTGTTATGTCATTTTGTAGACATGATAGTGTGATAATTATATGTCTAATGACAGATATTTTGCTTAATTTGGAAAAAAAAAACCCTAATTATTAAGAAGCCCTAAATCTTAAAATTAGAAACCCTAATTTTAAATTTGTAACCCTAATTGCTATCGTAAGCCCTAATTATTAAATTAGTACTCTTAATGATAATATGTGAAACTTAAACCTAAATTTTTATGTTTTATGTAATTAGGAAACCTAAATTTATTTAGAAATCCTAATTGATAATTTTAAAAACTAAAAATTTTATTTTTAAACCCTAATTAGAAATTCTACAATTTTTGTGCTAAACCTTAGGGTTAAACCCTAAGGGTCAAACCCTAAGGGTTTGTCATGTTACAACTTTGCCATTAAAATCATAAGGCTAATGACTATTATACCCCTTTTTGCATAATTGAAGTTTACTTGTAAATCTAGCTAAAGCTTTAGTTGGTGACCTACTAATGTTGACAATGTGACTTATTTATCAACACCTCAACCAATTCTTGCCAGCAATCTCATCCATGTGCATGTATACATGTAATATATAAGATTAAGGAGAGAGAAAAGTCCATTATTTGGCCATTTGATCACCAACTCTCTACCAAGACCATATCTCTCTAAGACCCACGAAATATTTTAGTATATCAGCTCCCAAACACAGCCTTTCTAACACCAATATCAAATCAGTAGCCCAGAATCAAAGATTTGTTCATCAAGGTATAAACACTAATCGAAAAATCTGACTTTAATCCTCTGTTAGATCTTGTGTTTTAATGTTAAAACTTGTTGTTTGTAGTGTTAAACAATGATCTGGGTTGGTACATAGGTGATCCATAACATCTAGATACTCAAAATAGGAGTTTTTAAGAATCTGGGAATTTTAATTTATGTTGTCTGACAACGAATGTCAGACCCCATAGATTCTTCTTTATTCATGATTTTTGTTGGTTTATGTGTTAGATCCATAGCTTGATATGTGTTCTTTGCTCTGCAAGTGAAATCACGATCATATGATGCACAGATTTCATGTTATTAGTGGTCAAAGACCGTTGACCGGCATTGACTGGGATATTTCTGGGCAACCCAGATTTCTCCAGATCGTGTCTGACAAGTTTTGATAGCTCCAGATTTGATCATGTTTTGATGTTTTGTTATGTTTATTGTATCAGTATTATGGTATGTTATATGGACTTCAATTTCATGCCTTTATATCACTTATACAATAAATATAATGGATTGTGTGGTTGGTCAAAGTGGCTGGAATGACCACGAAAACCATTTTCTGCAATTTCTAGAAAATTCAAGAACGCCGTCTCTGACAGCCTTTGACCGGCATGGATCTAGCTATTGTGATGTTGTTAGATCAATTTTAGGTATTAGATATGTTGTCTTGCATGTTATCTACAAATTGAAACCATAATAATACCTAACCTATACCAGGATTGCAAGTTATGGAGATCAAAAGTAGCCATCTGGAACTGTTCTTCATTTCTGGGTTTTATGCTTCAATCTCTTTTGTTTTATATTGTTTGGCCATGTTTCTTATTAGATCATGTAGTATTGCATTAGTAGTATAAATTAGTTTAAAAATGATTTTAATATTAGAAAAATCATTTTAAATGAAAATAAAGAGGTTAAAAATATTTTAAGTTATAAGATATAACTTTTAATATTTAAAGGTAAATTTCATTAATAATTTAATATTAAATGATATTGAATTTATTTAATAATTATATTAAATAAATAGTTTTAAAATAGTTTTATTAATTTAAAAATCATTTAAAAAGGATATAAATGGATTAAAAATATTTTAAGTTATACTTAATGACTTTTAATATTTTGATAAATAGTACATTAATATTTAAATATTAATGGTAATTATTTAAAAATAATTTTAATTCTTTTAAAAATCATTTAAGGGTAATATTAGTACTTTAAAAATACTTTGAGTTATTATAAATAACTTTAATATTTTGGCCATGGTTTCGTTAATAGTTTAATATTAATTAAATGTTAATGATAATAGAATTTTTTAATATTTAAATCATTTAATAATGATTCCGGTGTTTGAAAATTCATGATAAATTATAATAATTATTTAAAAATTGTTATAAGGCTATGAAAAATCGTATGATTGATATTTGCATCTATTGAACTATAGGATAGAGTCTTAGACTCGATAAATACCCGATAAAGCCGTCGGTAGACCGACATATTTCAGAAATTGATCTGGACTTAGATATTTTGACTGTATTAATGTTTGTTTGTGATTTAATGATTGATGAATGTGTGTGACAAGGTGATTAGGTTATGTACTGACTGCAATAAACAGTGCTATGTGTTATTGTATGTTATAATCGATCAAATGATCTTATTAATGATAGGTTTCGGTATAAAAGATAAAACTAAGTTGCGTATTGTAAGCAGCAGACCAGGCAAATATCCTACCTTTGCATTTCCTTTATGCAATGGACATGAGTAAGAAAGTTTCAGATTTATATTATTATTGTACTAGATTATTAACCCTATTGTCGTATATATTTTATTCGATCATTGTTTATCAACATAATATTATATTATATAACTCATATATATATATCTGTTCGTTAATTTCAAAATATGGTTATACAAGTGTCCTCACTTGGATAATCATTGTATTTAAACACAGGTTGATATATATATATATATATATATATATATATATATATATATATATATATATATATATATATATATATAGTCTAAGCTATTTGACCACCTAGACACAGATTTAGAAATATCGTTGAATATGATAAAACTTTTTTGTATCCAATCAAATTATTTTGGTTCGGATTCCAGACTAAGTATGAACATCCCGATCAAGGAAAAACTTTTATGCGCCCAAGGCGGATAGAGTGAACGATAATATCGTTCTTTCATGCAGTATTGATCAATACAGGGTCTATGGGATGTACACCCTCGCGCCCGTAAGTTATGACGGTTTGCAGATGAATTTCTGCTAGACCTATTCAAAAATTGAAAATAATGTTCATAGTATGTCAACTAAATCCCATTTATAGTCAATACGTAGTTTCAAAATTTTGAGATAGAATTGTTATGTTATTATTATCGGTTCAGTTTACTTCACAACTATTGATTTGTTGTAGAAGTGATGTATAAAGAAAATATTTAATTCTTTCAGCTAATTATATGTATAATTGTTATTACTTGCTGGGCACCCAAATGCTCATTCTTGCTTTAAATTTAAATGTTTTCAACTAGGCATGATCAACCCGAAGGTTCAGACAAGAACAAGTGAAAAGGAAAGCAATCAGAATAAGTTTAATGGTATTTTTTTTGTAATAGTTAGACAATATATAGTCCACGATATTTATTATCTATCATGTAATATGTTGTAGTAAAGTTTGCGTACTTGGGATTAGACTCCGATGAATGTAAGATAAGTTTGATATTTATATTATTGTTATTGTTATTAGTATTATTCCGCTCATAAAAATGGTATCGTAAAGCACCGAGTTCGGGTTTTAAGTACCAAAATTTGGGGGCGTTTCATAATTTGCCTTGTACATGGGGCGAACTACGCCGACCTAATCTCCCTAATACACGGGAGTACGTAGGCAGCCATTTTATATGGTCCGATTGCAATAAAAAAAACAAAAATATTTTTACACCCTTCTCACCACAACAAAAAACAAAAAACATCTCTACACCCCTTTGCTACATACAACATTGAACCTTTACACCAGGTTCGAACTACGCAGACCTGATTTCCTCTTCAATAGGAGTACGTAGGCAGCCATTCATGGTTTAGTCTTAACCCCTACCAAAACACAAAAACTTGTCAACGGTACTGGGATCATCTTTCAATCCATTGCACTTCATTGGCTTCAGACCAAAGGAATGGAACTACCTGACCTCCCCACACAAATGGGAGAATCGTCGACCATCTAAGTTGCGGTTGATTCCTCAAAGAGAAACACCAATCCATAAGAGATGGAACTAACTGGGCCCCCCATATAAAGGAGTACAGACGACCATCTGTGGTGCGGTCAACCTTAGAGAGGAAAGCCACACTTTTCTCCACATCTCCATACACTAGTCCCAAGACACCAAAGATGGTAGGGATTACACACAGATCAATGATCCAGTCTGAAAGATCCTGAGATATCTCAATGTCTGTCCATCAAGGAGGAGTTGATTTGTATGTATTCCCTCTCAGAAGAAGGAGGTAACATTGTGATCTCCTGCCTAAGGGTCTCTACATGGGTCAACAGATCCATAGCCAACTACATGATGGCACTATGCTCATCAATATACGTGTTTATCTCTACAATGATGCCAGCAATAAGGGGCCTCACTACAGTACTATCTATAACAGCGATATCTCGGGCATATATAGCGCTATCCCGCTCAGCAATAACTACATCTCTAGATGATCTGGCCTCATCCCGCTCAGCAACAGCGGCATCTCTATGGGCCAATGCCTCATCTCTCTCTAACAGAGCAACGTCTCTCCCATCAAGAGCTGTCAACGTTAAGGCCCTATCCTGATCTCTCTCGAAGGTCATCAGATGAAGACTATGCTCAAAATACTCTACTGAATGCTGAATCACAGTGGCAGTCATGCTGGGAGAATCTACAAGAGCTGCTGGCAACCCGGCGTATAGCTCCTCCTCTGTGTAAGAATCAACGTCCTCCATGGGCTCTCCACTATCTGAATCAATCCCCGGCACTGTGGATACTACCGTAGCTGATGCAGTCTCTGTCTCCATCCATGCAGAATACTTTGTTGAATAGCCCGGATGGCTAACAGAAAACTCAGCACTCTCACGCTGATCCCAATAGGCATACACCCTGGATCTGTCCTCTGCTGACAAATGACGAGATGACAAGCGCTGACCTAATGCCCCTCAAAAAGTGGTCAAACTGTGACATCACAGCCAGTGGGTGATATGTGGTCATGCCCCTCAAACTAGCCAAAGGGAGATAATCCATGCCCGATGCATGAGTAATGAAGCTGTAGGGTGAGCTGAGCCCTGTACACGGCAAAATGTCAAACAGATCTCCGATCCCTGCCAAGAACACCGACCAGGATGCAGCATCTGTACACTCCGCTGGCTGAAAGGAGTAAGACATAGCTATCTTATGGGAAAAATAGTACCCATGTCGTCGGAACGTGCCAATCGGTCTCAAGTGTGACATGAACCACACATACAACAAGACCGAGCTGCCTATGAACACCCCTATAGGATAGGTGTGGCAATACGTGGCTGGCCTCAGTGTCTCTGCCATAATCATCGCCATAATGGTATGACCCTCCCTGAGAGCTCTCACCGCCATGATAATACCGATGTCTAGTTCATCCATATATAGTGGTATGTACAAATAAGTCACTACGCACATCATGAGTACGTCTACTCTGGCAACACACCACTGATCCTCCGATGTGATGAAATCCCCAGAGTGTTGTGCATAGCTGTCCACTGAGACAAATATGTCTATCAGAAAATGCTGGGACAATACATGGCCGGATGTAATCTCATCCTGTGCTACTCTACGCCTCAACCCGATGAGGGTCATGAACTGCCGGCGCATATCTCCGACAGCCATCCAAGCGCAAGGCATGTCCAATGGCAAAGTCACCAACCGCTCATACTCCTCCAAGGTAGGAGTCAACTCATAGGTCCCAAATCGAAAAACCTGCCTCTCCGGTACCCAATGCTCTAGCATGCCATCTACAAAGTCCAATGGAACTTGGAACATCATAAGGGTCATAGAATGATGTAATAACTAATCTACAATCACCCTGTCTGAAGGGGATACACTATCATACCAAGATCTCAAGCGTGAGGCCACCAATACTGGTGGGGTGTGATCAATACGGCTGACTGTCGATGAATACATCTGTGTGGGCCGTATCATAAGACCATCAAGGGGTCAATGCTGAACATCTCTGGACATACATTTGCATGACATAATACATGCATGACAAATAATAGATGGCAATATAATGTAGAGAATGGAAAACAGTACATACATTCCTAAGTACATCATCATCTAAATACATCATCTCTAAACAACTAAAAATATAGGGAAATGGGGCACAGAAGCCCTCCAACTAACAGAGGCTTATCAAAAGATATAACGAGAATGGGGCACAACCACCCAGTATCTAACAGAGGCCTATCAAAAGATATAGCGAGAATACACATCAGAAGAAGACAATGGTGTCTATGTCTTCATCATCAATCATGTCTACCTGATGTAACTCCTCCTGAGTCACTAGATCCCCGCTAAGAGGGATGTTAGGCCTATACAAGGGAGGATCTGCACTGACAAAGCCATATGGGTCATTTGAAGGGCCAGCCCCTGAGCTGGAAGGATCAAAAGTATCCGCCTCCGAAGGATCTCTGCCCAAATACCGGATAAAAAAAATGTGCCTCATCCAACTGCCGGGTCAAACTATCAATCTATGTCAAATGAGTCGGATCTCAGACACAGGCCATCCAATCCGTCATCATCACGGATCCAAGAACCATATCCCCCATGAACTGAGTGGTGCGGGTCTGGGCTACGATGGTACGAGGGGACCACCAGTGGTATAATGCCTCCTGAGTAAACAGACCATCTGATAAAGTAAAGCCGTTAACTCCCGTCAACGGGATATCACTGACAGGCGACTGTGACACAGGCCAATAATGCCTAGCAGGAGGCAAGATCGGTACACGAATCTCTCATGTGGTGCTCCTAATAGCACGCTCTCCTAAATAGAGCTCCCATCCTCCATCTGTGAAGAGAGAAATTCGACGAGTGGATATCACATACTCGACACCAGTCGAGTATCCCTCCTCTAAGCCGATAGTTAAATGGTCCCCTGGGTAGGGAACCCAAGTGATGGCATCAGCTATCAACAACTCCAACTGTAAGCGACAATGGGTGAAACCTTCAGCTACAGGAACCTCCACCAAAATGGAGTGATGTCATCATCGTCCTCGTGGATAGGTATCTAAACCTAATACACTAATAGGACGCAAACATGGAAGCCTCATAGGCACAAAAATGCCAACACAAAGGCAAATATCTACTGTCAGTAAACACTCTTAACATGTACATGGGAAATCAAAAGAGAAATACTCACCAGCAGAAATGGGTAAAATCCTAGCCAAGCCTCTGTCAAGCCCTGCGAACGCATGCGCATTCCCCTGAGGAAATAGGCAAAGGTATAGGAGCCCTAATCATACTCTCCAATACGGTCCACCTCTCGAGTGGCGCTGATCAAAGCGAATGACACCGTGAAAGAGTTGTCCGTTATGAAATAACCACTGATAATAACCAGGAACAATCGCCAAAGAATGTGATCCATGACTCTCACATCAGCGGGCATGGGCTGACTCAATAGCCCACTCATAGCATCTACGCTCAAAGGACCTGTACAAATAGTTCTGCCCTTGAGCGCCTCAGCCAAAACTCCTAGCAATGATCTAACGGCAGTCGGGGTAATATTCGCCATACATGGCACTGGCGCCCCTTCAAACTCCATACCAGTGATAAACCGCCAATCCATCGGTGTCATTATCACCTTATAATCCAACAAATGGAGAGACTGAGTCTGGTGAAACCAGCGCTCAGACAATGCCCTGAGGTAACCCTAGGGACAACGGCGGGGAAGAATGGAAAAGAACGCCCCAAAGCCCCAACCATGCACAATCCCTCAGTAATCTAGATGTAGAGCCTGATATAGGGAGTGTATGCTGAACCAGTTCCCTTGAGGCTGCGTAAAGCCGGGAACCTACATCACAAATGCAGATCGACATCAAAATACTTGGTCCTCATCAATAGGAAAAAGGAATATCAAACCCAGCTTTTACCTCGTTTGCCTGCAAGTAAACTGAGGGGTGGCGACTCAAATCACCCAGAAGATCTGGAATCGTCACACTAATGCCTGGAAGATCCTTGCAGAGAGCATGAGCAGTAGGAGCTGGAGCCACAACCGGTACATCCTCCTCCTCGTCCTCAACGTCCGGTACATCAACCCGGACAGAACGAATCATCGCCTCCATCAAGCGACGAGGTTGTCTGACTGAACGGGGTCGAGGCACTTCAGAAGCCCTCCTCCGCACACCTGAAGTGGTCCTGCAGGAACTACTCGGTTGATCCAGATCCATAATATCTGGACACAAGTTTCTAAATCACCTCAAAAAGGGTGTGGTAAATTCTAACCTGGAGCTTTTTAAATGCATTTTATGACTACATGCTTGCATGCATTACTTTAACATACATCTACAGTAGAGTTAAAAATACATGTCTACCCAATGCTTAGGCTCATGAATTTTTTTTTCCAGAGTCTCCTTTGTAAAAAGGACTATCCACATGTGCATAGGCATGACTAGGTGGCCATTCAGTAGCACACCTACCCATAGTCATAAACATCCTATATGCATGAACATGTCAAAGTCATAATCCGTAAGGGTAGCCTAATTACCAGGATTACTTTGCTTTACAACGTTTGCTCATTTGTCCTCAAATAGGATAAGAAATAGCAGAAAAAAGGTACCAACTTGACTGTTTCAAAAGTTAAATTTTTTCACATCATTATGTTCAGCATGGTTTAATACTAACATTTACTACGTTGAATATTTTTTATCAAGTCATATATGCATGCATATTCACTACTATGTGTTTAGACGCATTTCATATGATAACTCTTTTTCCAACAGACGAAAACTGGAAAAGAAGACATGCATACGTTACCAGGATAGTGTAAAACACTTGTACGGTGACAGAATTTGCAGAAAGCTTCCCGAACTCAGTAGATCTGAAGAAGAGCTCTCAGATTCTCTGTGTGGCGCGATATGAAAATAACTTATGAAAGCAACAGGCTACCCATAGTTGGCCGCAGGTGTACCTGTAGGTACCCTAGGTCGGTCCTACCCCTCCAGCTCAGTACAAGTCGAGTTACAAAGAAGGTATCACAAGTTAAAAAGTCAAATCGAGAAAAAAGATGCTATGCGATTGAGCGGAAAAGCTGGAAATCCTGGTTTTCACAGTCCAGACTGCGGGTCTTTCTATCACTCATTGGTGTTTGCCCAAACACAGCGTTCACTATACTGATGATCACAGTTGTTGCAAACTACAATCGGCAATACCTCAAAAAGGTCCGATGCCGTCAGTACGGGGTCGTAACTCCAAAAAACCTCTCCCTAACGGGAACTTCATACATCATCAGCCGTTGAAGCACATTTCAATGAAGGTCAAACAGCCATGACGTTCTTCCAGCTATTGGTAAATAAACCCAATGAAGCGTCAGAAGGCATCTGATGATTACAATCGTTGGCAATTAAACCCAACGAAGCGTCGAAAATGGTCCGATGATGGTATCCGTTGATACACACGTATGCAAGACTCAGGCAACCCTGACAACACAGACTGTTGGCAGTAACTTTGACAAATCACTTGAAGGACTTGGCGATACAAACCAGGAAAAACATCCTCATCGGGGAGGACCGATGATGAAATCTAATATACACAATCTGCATCAGACAAATGCTCATTCCCCTAGAGTCTCTTGCACATGAGAGGAACATCTATGGTGGAAAGTCTGTACCAACGATTAAAGACTTTGGTGATAACCCCAACGTCAACATCCTAGTATTTCCTGAGAGCTTTGGAGCACATATCCAAGCAGTTCTTCAGAAACATCAGTGGTAACTCCAATTCCTCATCAGAAGCCATGGGAGCAAACAGTCATCACATCCCATTGGAAAACAGTCCAACGAACCACATACATCATACATTTGTATCATGCTACAGTACATTACATCATGAATATCTTGTCATATTTCAAATATCTAGTGTTCTTTATCCTATCCATGCCATTACACTACATGAATATCATAAAGAGGGCCATCTGTAGACACTCAAAAAATTTTGCATTTCTATTACTAACCTTGCAGAGTGCAAAGTCGTCTTCCAGAGATAACTCTGGAAGTCAAGTCAGCACAGTCCCAGAGACAACCCCAGGATACTCAGTCAATTCAATCTCGGAGATAATGTGACGCCCCCAAAATAGGTCCACATGACCCATTTGAGTCGCCAGATATCACACTACAGAAATCAAATACAAACTTTATTTATACAACTGTTGAACTGTCGTGCAGAGTACGACAACATATAAGCTGTGAGTTTTAATACAAATATATGTAAGTCTCATGGTGCCTTGACCACGACACCTTATAATGGTGCTTTACATAAAAGTACAGTCAATAACTGTTTTAGAAATTAAAATCTTTGGAAAATGCTCAAGGAAACCTTCGTACATAGGAGGCCATACATCTAAGTTATGATAGATATCATATAACTCGAGAATTATCCTTGGTTGACCTAATAGACCCCAAAAAAATGAGAAGATTACTATCATGGTCTCTCCAATGGTGAGTATTTTCTTGACATATAATTATCTCTATTGTCTCCAATTGAGAATTATATTTCAACCAAACCCCAAGATTATATAGGTAGTGCTCATAGATATAATCAGCAAGTGCATGTACGCAACCATGTCTTATGATAACACAAAGTCGTCTGTCATTAGGCATCTTGTATGATAGTGGCAAAACACCCTTCCAAAGTTGGGTTCACCTTACCCTATTCGGTTCACCAAAATCAACTGTTAAATGACGTATAAAAATATGACACACTTATCTAAAATTCTCAATAAAATTATTTCCATACTATTTTAGGGAAACCTCAACAGCTATCGACCACTGTTCTATTCCCCTGTTACCCCCGCTCGACCCAGCTAAACTCTTATTACCTGAAAAGAATTGTGAAGCAAAAGGGTGAGCACAGCTAGCCCAGTAAAGAATATCATGACTAAAGATAATTAAATTATCAATAGCCTTCGTCAGTAATAAATCAGAGATTTAGAACATATGGTAGATGATAAAACTTTTCAACCATAGTGGCAGCGGAACGAGCAATCCATTAGAAGAGTCAAATAGACCATAAAGTCTATTATCTTCTCCATATTAAAAGTCCACCAATAATGTTTTATCCCTGTAACATCAATCAACAGTTCCTGTCCATAATCATGTAAATAACTCATAATCATAATTGTGATTCTAAATTCCTCTTCGCATCCAGGACGAAGATAATTTTCATCACATGTCTTTACCTGAAACATCAAAGATTATGGTTATACTAAATCACAGTTCCTGTTCATAATCATACTAATAAACTCATCTTTGCACTACGGGCCAAAGATATTCATTAACAGTTCATCTTTGCACTACAGTCTAAAGATATTTAACAACAGGTCATCTTTTCACTACGGGCCAAAGATATTCAACAACAAGTCATCTTTGCACTACGGGCTAATGATATTCAACAACAGGTCATCTTTGCACTACGGGCCAAAGATATTCATATCTCAACGAAATATATAATCATTTCAAAATTTAAATAAACAATAATTATAACCATGTTAATCAATTCACATTTGAACTTAAGCTAAAGATATGTAATTATAAATTCAATGGTCATGATCATACCAGTCAACAATTCATCTTTGCACTACTGACCAAAGAGAACCCCATAGTCACGATCATACTAATAATCTACCCATCTTAACACTCAAGTAAAAGAGAAATTTCAATACCAGGGTTATAAAAATGTTATATATGATAACAAAGACAATATAGTCAAAACATGGATTTAATTTTAAGAGTAAGATTCAAAAATCAACGATAATTTGGTCAGAAAAAGAAACTAATTTTGTCATGAATAGTACCTTATGAATAGTAACTCGTAAATAGTAACTCATGAATAGTAACTCGTAAATAGTAACTCATGAATAGTAATTCATGAATAGTAACTCGTGAATAGTACTCTGTATACATAAATAGTACCGTATACGTGAATAGTATCGTATACGTGAAAAGTAACCCATGAATAGTAACTTGTGAATAGTACTCATAAAGGAAAATACAAAAGAAAACGATATTCCATAACAAGTACAAAAGAAATGATATCTCATACGAGTATAAAAGAATATACGAACTATAAATGGATTTTCACCCGCCATGCAGTAATCCACATAGACAGATCATTTCTATAATTTAATAAAGACTGAATACGAAGGGTCATTCACCATGCATGCGGTAGTCCGCGTAGACAGGTTGCTCCCGCAGATTAATAAAGAATAGAATACGATGGGTCATTCACCATGCATGCGGTAGTCCACGTAGACAGGTTATTCCAACATAATAATAAAGAATGGAATAACAAAAGGATTTCACCATGCATGCGATAGTCCGCGTAGACAGGTTATTTCCACAGAATAATAAAGAATGGAATAACAAAAGGATTTCACCATGCATGCGGTAGTCCGCGTAGACAGGTTATTCCAGCAGAATAATAAAAAATGGAATAACGAAAAGATTTCACCATGCATGCGGTAGTCCGCGTAGACAGGTTATTCCAGCAGAATAATAAAGAATGGAATAACAACCCTT
The DNA here is from genome assembly GCA_016801055.1 of Panax notoginseng. Lineage (NCBI taxonomy): Eukaryota > Viridiplantae > Streptophyta > Magnoliopsida > Apiales > Araliaceae > Panax > Panax notoginseng. The sequence goes on from CM029015.1 coordinate 41,689,072, forward strand.
ACGAGTATTAAAAGAAAATAACTCTCTTCATGAATACGAAAGAAATAATACCCCTTACAAATATAACAAATAATATTCCTTACAAATACAAAATAAATAACACCCCTTACCTTAGTAGAAGATTGAATACTGCACTAGGGTAATAGCAAAATACTCCTCTTTTTTCTCTCTATAGTTTCTCTCTCTAAAGTTTCAGTGAATTCGTAAGAAATAATGAAGGAATGAGCTTCTATTTATAGGAAAAAGGACTGAATAGTAACTAATTCATGAACGGTCCAGATTAATTTACTTTTAAACGGACGGTCCATATTGATTTACTATTAAAACTTTAAGCAACGGTCCATACTGATTTACTATTAAAACTTTAAACCAGCGATCCATATTGATTTACTATTATAACTTTCCACCAGTGGTCCATATTGATTTACTATTATATTTTCAACCAATGATCCATATTGATTTACTATTATAACTTCAATTAACGGTCTAAAAAATTAGCACATCTCTTCATGGAATAATAAGCCAAACTTATAACAAATACCTCATAACAAACTTCTCTATTTATATCAAAAATTGAATAAATAATTACCACAAATTATTTATCTTTAATCAACACATTTTTAATCTTTCAACAATTATTCATCATTAATATTATAACTCACAATATTTAACAACCAGATCATTCTCAGGAAAGAGGGGGCTTTTCGATAAGGATTTCTCCCTATTGGTGCACAATTAGGTGATCAAACCTCTCTTCGACATAACTTTCTAGACATTATCAATATTGTAAATAATAATATGAATAATTTTGTAGTCTCAATTATTGATTAAATAATATAAAATATTATGCAGATGATACTGTGACCATAATTGAATCAAATAATATGAGAGATATTATGCAGCAACTACTGTAGCAATAATTGAATAAACTGAATGGCTTCTTACGTAAGCATCAATAATCAATACCGTGTGCTACTATGCAACCACGCGTATTACTGTACTTTTACCACCAGGTATTTCAATAGTTTAACAGTAAAACTTTCGCCATTATTTTTATAAAAAGATAATTCTGTCGTTTTCTAAGTTCGACAGTTACTCCGTTGTGGGGTCCACCAATCATGGTGTAGTCGTTCAAATATCATCCGACAAAAAGAATATTCCCCGACCAAACGAATATTTCCCGACACAACGAATATTTTATAACAATTTGCTTACTTTGCAAAATTTTTAAATATCATCCTTAACTTTAAATTTTTATCAATTTAACTATTTACCAAAATAAAAAATTGAATACTTTTATTTCATAACATTTGGGGTCTTACAGATAACCCCGAGATATTCAATCCAGTCCCGGAGACAACCCCGGGATACACATTTAGTTCAACCCGGAGACAACCTCAAGAGTTTCAGTTTCAACCTCGGAGACAACCCCGAGGAATGCAGTTCCAGTTTCGGAGACAACCCTGGAATTAACCCCGAATCCCCAGTTCTATCTCGGAGACAACTCCAAGATCTTCAGTTCTAATCCCAGAGACAACCTCAGGAGATACAGTTTAAACCTCGGACACAACCCCGAGGCATGTAGTTGCAGTTCCGAAGATAATCCCGAAAATGCTTGTTTCAAACTCCAGCAATCAGCTTCAAATTCGGTGATAGCCCCAAGGCACTCAGTCCCAAATTTAGAGATAACCACGGGAGGTCAGGCACGCCTCAGAGACAACCCTGAGGACATTTTGCACTTCAGCAGCCCAATCTCAGAGATAACCCTGAGCAACGACTGCTAAATAAGCCCAAATCCGGAGATAACCCCGGTGAGGGGAAAAATAATCATTTTGCCACCTCAATCCCACAATCACGTCGTCTCAACATTTCAAAATACATGCTACACAGAAGTATCCTACAAGAACCATAACTCCAATCCCGAGTGACTACTACACAAAGACAACACACCTGGGCATGGACCCATCTTTCTGACTTTGTACAACCTCTTATCACATGTCATTGTGTAGCTCTTGACAACAGCATTCCATAAAAGGTCTTAAACGTGTCTATCGAATACCCGAATTGGAGTTATGAAGGTCCGAGCAGACAACACGTTGTACGAGTGCACGTACTTCAAGATGGCAGGGCCCACGGAGCCCGAGGCACCCCGTGCAGCCGCATGTACATATGCGGCTCCGCCCTCTATAAATAGAGGGCTTGGGGTGGCCATTTTGAAGGAGAAAAAGGCGAGGATGCCCTGTCCAATTTGCTCTGTACAAACTATAAACTGAGTGCTTTCTCATTTCAAACACTTGTGAGCTTATATTTGGCTACTCTTTACCGGTAGGAACCGAGTGTTCATCCATTTAAAGTTATTGAAGTCTTCTTTGGCAGTCCGTTGTAAGCCCTCTTACATTACTTAAAGCTTTTTCTCCACTTCTTGCACACACTTTTATTCACGTTGATAGTCGCGTTTGTTTGTATGCCCGGACCGTCGGTCCGTGGATTTTATTACTTTTCTATATATATATATATTATATATATATATATATATATATATATATATACAGCTTTCATACAAACTGCTACATCATGTGAGCCTAGGAATCATGTGATCACAGATTCAGTCTCCTGAATCTAGATTCGGTTCCCGTGATGGACATTTTCGACTGTGACCAGCTTGTAAATTATTCACGGTGTCTGAATTTCCTTAAACGGCTCTCATGCCCATGAGGAATTCGGCACTGTTTTTTATCTTATTTTCTCGAAGATGCTTCGCATCTCAAAAATAAAAGTAATCAAGCCGAACATATAATAAAATGGAAGTATCAAAGGCCTTAATTACTATTGAGCACAAGGGTTTGAAAAACCTCTTTTACAAAATAGCACTGCTATATCTTGTTAAAATTGAACTTTTATACAAAATTCAAATCCTTTGTATATAGGTGTAAACGAGGCATAGTACTACTTCCAGATAATTACACATTGACACACACACACACACACATTCAGATAATGGTTTAAATTGAAAAGTGGCGGTCACCGTGGTAACACGGATGTCGGGGGGTGCCTAACACCTTCTCTCTACATAATCAAGCCCCGGACCCTAACAAATCTCGGTTTCACAGACCAGTCAAATAGTGTCACATCACTAGGTCAATGTACAAACCTTTTCAGGTTGAGTTGGTGCAACCATTTAAAAATACCGACTGGCGACTCTTACAAGTCCCAATCGTCGATATATATATATATATATATGTCGGACCTTTTCACAACATGTTTTTTCAAACAAATCTCACCTAACATGAGAACACCAAAAGACAAGAACAGAAAAGGGAAAAATAAAAATTCCGACGTCGACAAGGAAATAATATCATTTACGAGTATTGAAAGAAAATAACCTCCTTTACGAAAAAAATAATATCCTTTACCTTAGTAGAAATCAGATTTGACTGGAATATCGGATATTATTTTGAGAAAATGTTGCACAAAAAGCTATACTCAAAGTATCCTTATACTCATAAGAAATACGCACAATATTATAGAGAAAGAATTTTCTGATTCTGGTGTGAATTTTATTGTTTAACTAAGCAGTCTATTTATAGAAAAGTGGTAGCACACCACTTCTGACAAATTTACATACGCACCTAAGTTTTGAAAACATGTGCAACACACTTATTTGAAAAATGAGAGTTCATCTTCAAAATGACAACTCCCTCATTTATTTCACATGTTTTAAAACATTTTATAATTATTAAAAAGAATTCAAATTCAATTTGCTCTCTTCCACCTCATTTTATTCTTATACCATAGATTTATTATAATAATATTACTATTTAAATTATAAAGTTATACTATTATATTATCACATTATACTATTATAATGTAATATTATAATAATATATAAATATATTATCGGAGAAGATAATTATGGTGTCAAAAAAATAACAACTTTCGACAAATGTCTCATTCTAAAATTCCTTCATTTATATTTAAAGAAATCTTTACGGACCATATTCATCAATTATTTACAATTCTTTAATAATTATTTCTAATTAATATTATAGATTCACAATACTGATAACCAGATCGTTCCCAGGAAAGAGGGGGCTTCATATAAGAATTTTTTCTTATTGGCGCGCAATTAAATAACATAACCCCTTTCATCGACAGAACTTTCTAGCATATCTGTGATGATTTGGGACCCGGATTTGGGGCTCTCACAGAAGGAACTTTTAGCAGTTATGTATGCTTTTGACAAGTTGTGTGCGTATTTGATTGGGACTAGGGTGATAGTGTACACAAATCATGCAGCAATTCGGTATTTGGTGGCAAAGAAAGATGCAAAACCTCGTTTGATAAGGTGGATACTTCTTTTGCTAGAGTTTGATTTAGAAATCAAGGACAAGAAAAAAACTGAGAATCAAGTGGCGGACCACTTATCTAGATTAGAAAATCTGGGAAGGGATGTAAATAACAGAGTTTTGATTAATGAGTCCTTCCTAGATGAGCAACTGTTCGTGGTGCAAGGTGAAGTGCGATGGTTCGTAGACTTTGCTAACTTCCTAGTAAGCAGGATAATCCCTTCTGACTTAACTAGGTATCACAATAAGAAGTTTTTACATGATGTAAAATGGTACATTTGGGATGAGCCGTATTTGTTCAAGTAGTGTTCGGATCAGATGATAAGAAGGTGCATTCCTTATAGTGAGACAGATGGTATTTTACAGGATTGTCATGCATCCGTATATAGAGGTCACTATGGTGGTGAACGAACAGCGGCTAGAGTTTTACAAGCAGGATTTTATTGGCCAACAATTTTTAAAGATGCTTATAGCTTTGTTTAGAAGTGTGACAGATGTCAGAGAGTCAGGAACATATCTAAGAGGAACGAAATGCCCTTGGATACAATCCTCGAGGTGGAGATCTTCGATGTTTGGGGATAGACTTCATGGGGTCGTTCGTCTCGTCATGTAGGAATTTGTACATTTTATTGGCAGTAGACTACATATCCAAGTAGGTGGAAGTGGCAGCTCTTCCAACTAATGATGCTAAGTTTATCCTAAGATTTTTACAAAGGAGCATTTTCAAATGGTTTGGGACTCCGAGGGCCATTATTAGTGATGAGGGCAGCCATTTTTGTAATCGTCAGTTCACAGCTCTGTTAGCTAAGTATGGGGTGAATCATCGTATGGGGTGAATCATCGCATTGCTACAGCTTACCATCCTCAGACCAATGGCCAAGCAGAGGTATCGAATAGTGAAGTGAAGAGAATTCTTGAAAAAATCGTGAATCCCACAAGGAAAAATTGGTCACTGAAGCTAGATGATGTTGTATAGGCTTACAGGACTGCTTATAAGACACCGTTGGGAATGTCACCATTTCAGCTTGTATATGGAAAGGCTTGTCACCTAGCCATGGAGCTCAAACACAAGGCATATTGGGCAATAAGGAAGCTAAATTTCGAATTGAAGGCTGCGGGAGAAAAACTTCTACTCCAACTTAATGAGTTGGCCGAATTCAGATTGCAAGCCTATGAGAACTCCAAACTGTACAAGGAAAAGGTGAAGAGATGGCATGACCGTAAGATTTTGGAAAGGGTGTTTGAACCGGGCAGAGAGTATTATTGTTTAATTCCAGACTTAAACTCTTCCCTGGGAAGCTCAAGTCAAGGTGGTCAGGGCCGTTTACTGTGAAGATAGTTTATCCACATGGTGAGATCAAGATTTTTGATAAGTTCCCCGATAAGCCCTTCAAAGTCAATGGATAGCAACTTAAGCACTATTTTGGTGGTGAGGTTGACAGGAAGATGGTCACCTCAATTCTTTCTACTACATGAATCAAGTAGAGATAGTCAAGCTAATTAACTATAAATTAGCGCTCAATGGGAGGCACCCCATTATTTTTCTTCTCTCCTCTTGTTTAATTCTTTGTGAATCTTGTCTATTTCTCATATTTATGTTTAATTCTTGATAGCATAAAATTTTTAACACAAGTTTTGTTGGAGCTGAATGAATATATCATTTTGGTTAGGAATAGCATTTAGAGTATTTTTTGATATCCATTCATGCATACATGTTACTTAGTACATATTTTTGATTTGGAGATTCAGTATATCTTACAATTGAAAATGCTTTATGTGCAAGTTAAGTGAAGAGTGTCATTAGCTACTGATTTCTACTTCAAGTGCAGCTCAGTTCTCTTCAGGGTACAGGGCAGCGCGATCGCGCGACTTGGTAGTTTAAATATGGCGCGCCCGCGCCGAGCTTCTTTGTAGTTTGATTCACAGCGCACCCTTGCTCTTAACACACTTACCATCAGCGCGCCCGCACCATTCATAGGCTTAATCTCAGTGTGGCCGTGCCTGAGTACAGATGCAGAAAAATTTTAACATTTTATATACGTGCCCCACTCCACTTCTTATATCAGTTACCTTTCAAACGTGCGCCTCTCCACTTCTCTCCCTAAAATCGACGCCTCTATCTCTTCTCATCTTCCAAACTGTTCCATTCAAAATAATAACTTCTCACCCTACAAATTCTACGCATTCAATTTCTTTGTCCCACATTCAACCTTATCATCCATTCAATTTTAGAAAAAGAACTAGGGTTTGTTAGAGCATGTCAAATCAGCAAGTTTGGGGGTTGTTTTCAAATATAGAGAGTATAATTTTTAGTTACAGTTCTCTCTTCAGTTAAAGGTTTTTCTTTAGTAACCTCTATGGCACCCAAGAGAGCACGTTCTCGCACTCCAGAATCCTCATCTTCAAGCGGTCAAAGTGAGGATATAGTCAACCTTACCAAGTTTGTCAGCCTTGATGCTCAGATAGAATACTATCAAATTGTGGCTAAAACTTTTATAAAGGAGCGAGGATTCAAGCCTGGGAAAGAGGATGGAGAGCTGTGGGCAATGATTAAGGAACGATGCTGGATTGGATTGGTGTCTACACCCATGCCTGCACCTATTGGCATTGTACGTGAATTTTATGCCAACGCAAAGGAAACTATGAGTGGACTATCATATGTTCGGGGTGTTCAAATGGATTATCGTCCATGGGCGATTCGAGGCGTGTTCAACTTACCTAATCCACCAACTGGGCGTCCAAACTGGGTAGAGGCTGAATGGTTTGAGACCGACCTAGACATGGTTATCACTGACTTGTGCGTACCGGGTACGCAGTGGAATTATATGCCTGGCACAAATTAGCCTATAAATTTCCTGAGCTCAACCCTCAATCGCTATGCCAAAGCCTAGAATTTATTTATCTGTGCAAAACGGATGCCTTCATCCCGTCAACATGACATTACATCCGAGCGAGCAATTATTTTGTGGGGAATAGTCACAGGTAAATATATTGATGTGGGTCATCTCTTTAATCAGAATATGCTACGCTACATGAGGGGGAGCACCACAGAAAGTATTCCACATGCATCAGTTGTCGCTCATTATGTGCACGAGCGGGAATCATGTGGGCTAATACACAAATGCAATTTCCAAGTTAAGACATCACGCATGCCATAATTGCCAATTTTGACGATTGGGCAGGAGTCACACCGCACCCGAGGGGAAAGGGCTTCATTCTTTCAGCCCCATCATCGGTGCCATCCCCGCAGCCTACTGAAGTAGAAACTTCAGCCCATGCCACTGCTGAAAATGATGATCGTCGCCTTCGAAGGTTGGAGAGGAAAGTGGATTCTATGTATGAAAATTTTTAGCCTTTGTCAATGGATTATCGCGGTCATTAGCCGAGGCCTTTGCGCAGTAAGGAACTATGCTAGAATGGCCTCAGTTCGGGATAGTCGTGTTGTTTCCACTGCCAGACTCACCACCCGAGGAGGGTGGTCATGCTGAAAATTAAGGGAGTTCTCGTAACCCTTTACCTTCATTCATTAGGGATAATGAATATTTTAAGTTTGGGGGTATTGGGTGGTTAGTAGTATAGTATAGAGCATGTAGTTTAATTTGCATCCTTTTATCCATGTTTAGTATAATTTTTGCATGATAATGTGTTTAGTTGTGTTTAGTTTAATTGTGTTGAAATTTTATCCATGTTTAGTATAATTTTTGCATGATAATGTGTTTAGTTGTGTTTAGTTTAATTGTGCTGAAATTTTTTATTCTTTTTTCTTGCTTATTTCTGTTTTAGTTATTTGTTTAGTTGCATATCCCAAGTGTCTAGTTAATGGAATTTTAGTTTAGCCAATGATGAATTAAAAATTTGATGGATTCTTGAATTTGGATGATAGCATGAGTTGAGTTATAATGTTATACATGATTTACTCCATGCTTGTTGTTTAGATGCTAACGATTAGCACATAAGTGTTTATTTTTGCTTGTTGGTAAAAGAATAACTTGTTTGCTTGCTGAGTAGAAAATGTTGTTTTTAAAGATAGAATTGTGTAGGAAGTAAACTTGGAGTATGAAAACACAGATATTCAAACTTTGGGAACACATGGGTACGATTATAAGTTAAAAAAAAAGAAAAAAAAGGGAAAAAAAATTACCGTTACTAGTCTTGTTTTGGGGCATTTGTTACTTGAGCAAGTACGCTCGAGGGTATTGTGTTTACACCTAGTGCCCTAAGGTCTTTTATGGTCTGGGAGTTGTTGGTTGAAAGCTCACTAAGGGGTAGCATTGTTAGCCTAATGAAATAAGGCATTGCACAATCATGGGAAAAAAATAAGAAATCAATAAACACCGCGGGAAAGTGAGAAATCGCCCTCGTGAGTAATAATTGTAACGACCCCAAAATAGATCCATTCCATCCAACCTATTCTGAGTCGCCAAATACATGGTACAGAAAACAACTATAACTTTATTACAACAATTGTCGTGCAAAATACAACAACACATATGCTGTGAGTTTGGATACAAATATATACCAAATGTGACTCATGTTCCAACCGTGGACATCACCTCACAATGACACCTTACATAAAGGTATAGTCAAAAATTGTTTTAGAAATTAAAAATCTTTGGGAAGTGTTCAAGGAAACCTTCGTACATGGGAGGCCATGCATCTAGGTTATGATAGATATCATATGGCCACAGAATTATCCTTGGTTTACCCAATAGACCCCAAAGAAAAACGAGAAGATTACTATCATATTCTTCCCAATGGTGAGTCTTCTCTTGACATATCATTATCTCTACTGTCTCTAATTGAGAATTATACTTTAAACAAACACCAAGATTATATAGGTAGTGGTCGTATATATACTCAGCAAGTGGATGAGCACATCCCTGTCTTATGATGACACGAGGTTGTATGACGTTAGACATCTTGTATGATAGTGGCAAACCACCCTTCCAACGTTGGGTACACCTTACCCTATTGGATTCACCAAATATAACTACTAAATGAACTTTTCTATACTGCTTCGGGAGAACATCCACAGCTAGAGACCACCGTCTATTTCCCGTTACCCTCGCTCGACCCAGCTACACTCTTATTACCTGAAAGGAATTGTGAAGCAAAAGGGTGAGCACAACTAGCCAGTAAAGAATATCATGACTAAAGATAATTAAATTATCAATAGCCTTCATCAGTAATAAATCAGAGATTTAGAACATATGGTAGATGATAAAAAAAATTCAACCATAGTTGCAGCGGAACAGCAATCCATTAGAAGAGTCAAATAGACTATAAAGTCTATTATCTTCTCCATGTTAAAAATCCACCAACAATGTTTTATCCCTGTAACATCAATCAACAGTTCTGGTCCACAATCATATAAATAACTCATAATCATAACTGTAGTTCTAAATTCCTTTCTCATCCAGGACGAAGATAATTTTCATCACCTATCTTTACCTGAAACATCAAAGATCATGGTTACACCAAATCACATTTCCTGTTCATAATCATACGAATAACTTCATCTTTGCACTACGGCCAAAGATATTCATTTGTATCACCAGTTGGTCATGTTCATCTCAACATCTGTTCATCTTTGCACTACTGGCCAAAGATATTCAACAACATGTCATCTTTGCACTACGGGCCAAAGATATTCATCAACAATTCATCTTTGCACTACAGGCCAAAGATATTCATCAATAATTCATCTTTGCACTACAGGCCAAAGATATTCCTCAACAGTTCATATTTGCACTACGGCCAAATATATTAATATCTCAAAGAAATATATAATCATTTCAGAATTTATATAAACAATAATTATAACCATGTTGATCAATTCACCTTTGCACTTAAGCTAAAGATATTCAATTATAAATTCAATGGTCATGATCATACCAGTCAACAATTCAACTTTGCACTACTGGCCAAAGAGAACCCATAGTCATGATCATACCAATAATTATCCATCTTTACACTCAAGCGAAAGAGAATTTCAACATCAAGGTTATAAAAATATTATATATGATAATAAAAACAATATGATCAACATATAGATTTAATCTCAAGAGTAATATTCATAAATCAACTATAATTTAGTCAGAAAAAGAAACCAATTTTGTCGTGAATAGTAGTGAATAGTAACTCGTGAATAGTAACTCTTGAATAGTAACTCATGAATAGTAACCCGACACAAAAAGTAGAAATTTCACAATAAAATTCATACCAATATTTCGGTATAATGATATTGAAATAACATTTTTTAAATTTATAAACAATTTATTAAATTGTTTACACTTTACTAAATAATGCATTTAATCATTAAAATGCCAAACTCTAAGATTTCATCACCAATAACCAAAACCCTCATCAAAAATCTGCATATACCTCATATAGGATTCTCAAGCCATAAAATCCTATTTTCCAATTTGTTTACTTCACATAACATATTTAATTCATTTACTCATAACTAGTATATTTTCATGAAAAATACCAAATCAGTTCCAAAAATATTCTTTTCTGGAATTTAGCAGAATATAGTCCCATATTGAACATATATTTTTTCTCAGAATTTTTAAAAGTAATTTACTATTTTTCATATGGCCAAAATAGCCGAATATTTAAACATTTATCAAAAATTATACTTTTATCTAAAATTCTGAAAATTCACAGGGTATAATCTATCATATACATGTACTCCCAATAAAAATTTCATCAATTTTGGAGTTAACCACAAGGAATTATAAGATGTTACTTTTAAAATAGTCTTTTCTCATAAAATTCATAACTCTCAATCTATACATCCAAAAATCACCATTTTTGGACACAATCAAGAAAACTCATCAAAATATCATTTCAAATTTTTCCAGAATTTTTGAAGGTCAGAAAAATTACGAGACTGGAAAATATAACAACCCTTAAAATCCCTTACTATCCCTTACTATCCCTTACTATCCCTTACTTCAAAAGAGCAGTACTTCTGATCGGTATAAGGCTGAAGGAAACTTGCACTGATGAATAGAAACTCACAGAGTATCTAAATACTCACAAAATACACTCAATAATCTAGAGAGAGAAAGAGAGAAAACTTGTTTCTGGTGTGATTTTCAATTCTAACTTAGCCCTCTATTTATAGGAAAATTTGGTAGGTTTGACCTGCAACCTGATGGCTTTACCTGCTACTATTCCCACCCACCACATTTGAAATATAATTCAGCATATTTTTTCACCAACCACAAAGTGGGGCCCACCAATTCTAGAATTTTCCACCAAAATGATAAACTCTGAAAATTCAACAATTTCTGAATCAGTCATCTCGTAAAATTCATAATAAATCATACGTTCATTTTTAACGATTCAAAATTTATGGGCATATACTCAACTTATATATGTATAACATATCCAAAAATTACCACGATCCAACGGTCGGATTAAAAATTATAACCCCCGCAAAATATCTCAAAAACCCTGATTTTTAATACCTCCATTCCGACAAAAATACAGATAAAAATCTTAACATTAACTCCATCATTTTTTAACCACAAAAATATATCCCTCATTTATATCCACATAAAATAAATATTTTCTTATCATATGAATCAATAATTAATTATTAACAAATAATATTACAGAATCACATTTATGACAATCAGGCCGTTCCCAGGAAAGAGGGGGCTTTTCAATAAGGATTTCTCCTTACTGGCGCGCAATTAGATGACCAAACCTCTCCTTAGACAGAACTTTCTAGACATTGCCAATAATGCTATCTAATAATACTATTCAAATAATATGAATTATTGATCTGATAATGGGAAATACTGTGCAGCAACAATTATTGAACAATAATAATACAAAATTTCAACGTAGCAATTATTGAATCAATAAAATAAAATATTGAATAGTAATTACTGTAACAATTATTGAGTAATACCTTCTTACGTAAGAATCAATAATTTCAAAAATACTATGCAATACCGTGTGCTACTGTGCAATAACGCGTATTACTGTATTTTAATCACCGGGTATTCCAACAGTGTTAACGGTAACAACTACGCCGTTATTTGTAAAAACTCAAATTTATCGTTTTCCTTCACCCGACAGTTATTCGTTATGGGGCCCACAAATAGCCGCGCCGTCGTACGAATATTCTCCGACAGAAAGAATATTCCACGACCAAACGAATATTCCCCGACAACAATGATTATTTTATAACCACTTGCTTATTTTGAAGAAAAAAAAATTCATATTTCACCCATAACTTTAAACTTTTATCAATTTAACTATTTACTGAATAGTAATTATAAGAAAAATTGCATACTTTTATTTCATAAAATTTGGATCTTACAATAATAAAGCAGAATAAACCCATTGTTGAACCCTAGTTTGTATTGATGTGTTGGAATAGTTGTCGTTTCATTAGTTTACGTAGTTCTTGATTTGAACTTCAATTTTCTTTCTGAAGCAGTATAACTTGTGTATTCTTTGCCTCTGTCAAGCTTATTTGTGAACACATCACACACACACAACATCTTTATAGCATGTTTGGATTAATTAATTGTATGGTGTTATGCCTATAGCTTGGTTTGATACTTTGTTCTTGAATCTGGATAATTCTCTGAGGCATACTTGATTGGAATTCTATTATGGCTGGAAATCTTGGGACTCATTTGCATCATAGTGTAGTTTTCATAGCATGTAGTTGCATTGTTTATTTTATTTTTGTGTGCATTGCTTGAGGGCAAGCAATAGTTTAAGTTTGGGGGTGTTTGATAAGTAGATTTTATACCTATGTATTGGGTACCAACTCACTAGAATTCTTCCCAACTCAAGTACTTTTAGTATGTTTTATTTGTTTTTTGTGTTTATTTTGCAGTATGAATAGCTGGAACTCCTATAGCAACCTAAGGCATGTAAATAGCATTAACATGGCATGGTGGACTTGAGCTAGAATGAAGAGCAGATGGACTACAGCAAATGAGGAAATCACTTAGAGGATTAATGAAATGGTGAAGTGAAGAAGATAAGAAATGAAGAGTAAGCAAGTAGCAGCAAACACAGCAGACAAGAAGCAACAGCAGCGCAGTCGCACTGCCATTAAAGCTAAACATGGCGTGCCCGCGCCAAAGGAAATACAGAGGCAGATCAAGCAGTCGCGCGGCCGCGCCCCATTATCAAAGGGCCATGGCGTGCCCGCGCCAAGCACACGACACAGAATCTTACAATGCGCCCACGCTCGATTCACAGTATATCATCGCGCGGCCATGCCGGTCATAGTGATTTCAAAAATGCTGACTTTTTTATAATTTGAAAATTGAGCATGTTTGTTATCTGAGACAATATGGTTGGTTACCAGGGATGTGATTATCAATTTTATTACGATTATTAGGGTTTAGTTCTTCTCTAGAGAGTTTTTGGGAGCATTTCCTTAATATTTTGAGCTTCTCTCTTCAGATGATTGCTTATTAATATTAGTTTTCATTTTAGAGACATTTGTGGATTTGAACAAGCCTAGAAACAGACTTTGCAACATGAATTAATAGATTTAATCTCTCATTTCTCTCATATCTCTTGTTTGTATTTCTTATTTCCATGTTTTGCTACAATCCCATAATGGTTGTTGGTTCAGAAATGAACTAAATTCCATTATGGGATTCTAATGAATTTTAATGCGTAGTCTAATCATGAATGCCTGATGGTGATGTTGTATGTTTAATATTAGATTGCCCTGTATGGTTGTGCTTAATTATTGAATGATTGATCATCATTCACACTAATTACTTGTATGGAATTGGAAAATAAAATATAAGTATAGATTAAACCATGTTGGCATATGTTCATGAGACTTATCTGAATTAGGTTTTGTGATTAGTGACTCAGATAGGCATATACCGGTTCACCATGTGTAGTCGTTAAGAGAGTTTGTGCTTAAATCATTATTGTTGTAAATTCACATAGACATATAGTGGGTTTGGTAATTGTGATGCTTACATGAATTCTATCAATTGTGGATTTTGTGTAAATTGGACATAGTTCATTGAAAGATGGTTGTATCTCCCTTTTGTGCTCTCGACTAGCTTTCGGTATTAAATAAATAGGCATAACATGAGGCATGCATTTTGGATGAAACATTAAATTAAAATTAGGATCCCATTCTCTCCAATATGATTACCTTACCTTAATTATTATAATTTTTGTGTTGATAATTAATTTAGGATTCAATTTATTTGTGGGATGATCGTTTAAGCATATAAAAATAGTGATTAGGTTGTTGCATGATAGTTTATATTTATTCACCTTTCTCCGTGGGATCGATACTTTCTTACTCTGTACTACTTGTTAACCCGTGTATACTTGCATGAGTTAGAGTCCATTTTGTTAAATCAAAAAGGAGGCAACAATTACCACCGAAGTGGTTACCATTTCTAGCACGTTGGTTATCACTGTTTCGATGATTGTTGCCACTGGTATGACTATTATTGTGTTGTCGGTTGTTGTCTTTTGGTTGAGCTGACTCATAATCCCGCTCCAATAACTGAGCCCTATTCACTACATCTGAATACAAGCAAAGTTTATGAGATATAAGATGTTGACGAATTTCAGGTTTCAAACCTCTGAGAAACATTCGCGTCATTCGCTCTTCATTATCTACCAAATGGGATGCAAACCAAAATAACTCCGCAAACTTGGCTTCGTATTGCGACACAGTCATATTGTTCTGCTCCAATTTGATAAATGCCACCTCCTTTATGTGACGAATACTTTCTAGAAAGTACTTGTCGTTGAACAATTCTTGGAACTTCTCCCAAGACATCTTAAGTGCGGACAGATGGGTACGTTTTACAGATTCTCACCAGTAATATGCCTCTCCGCGCAACATGAAGGTGGCGAAGGGAACCTTCTGCTCTTCAGTGCATCCCAAGACATCAAATATCTTGGTAATCTGCTTAATTCATGCCTCTACCTCAAGTGGCTCAGGCTTTCACAAAAACTCTGGTGGTCCCAACTCCTTGAATTGCTTGGCAGTGACAAGTCGTGAGTTACCATTGTTTCCACCTGTATTTTGAACAGGAGTCTCTCTCGTCTTGTTTTACATGAATTGTAGAAAGCTCCTAAACATCCCATCATTCATCATTTGGTTGGTGTTGTTATTTACAGGAGGATTATTGCCTTCCTGATGCACATTATCCTGGTTGTTGATTGTCGTTGTCTCAACGGTCTCATCTACTCCATTGCTCATCTCAAAATTTTCAGATGTCATTCTCAAATACACCCACAAAACAAGGGTTAATTAAAGAAATTGACATGCCACATAATATCCCTATATTTTGATCGACCAAACAAATAAGCTTAGGTAGGACACACTAGCGAATGATTTACTCGTCTCTCCCCTCCTAGTTCTAATCCCAGATCTCCATCAAAGATCATATCCCTATGCTCTTATACCAACTATGACGCCCCTAAAATAGGTCCACACAACCCATTTTGAGTCGCCAAATACATAGTTTAGAAACCAAATACAAACTTCATTAATACAACTATCGTGCAAAATACGACAACACATATGTTGTGAGTTTAAATACAAATATTATCTTATAGACAATATCCAAACTCAAATAAAGTCCTCATTATAATTATTGATACACTATTTTACAAAATAGTGAGGACTGCTATAATAACCGTCTTGAACCATCACTCCACACCCCGACTAGTCCCGGCTATATTCTCGCCTCCTGAGAAGAAAAATGGAACAAAAAGGAAAAGGATGAGCTCAACTAGCCCAATAAAGAATATTATGACTAAGATAATGCAGAATAAATTATCCTAAGTCCTCAATAGGGAAAAATCTGATAGAATACAATAGACAACAAGTTTTAGATCAACAACTGTAGCGAAAACAACAATCCATTAGAAGAGTCAAGTAGAGCATGATGTTTACTATCTTCCATGATTTAGAAGTCCATCATCAATATTTTATCCCTGTAACATCAATCAATAATTATTTCCAATCAATGGATTATCTATGCACTACGGGCCAAAGATAATCATTTGTATCACCAGTGGTCATGATCATGTCAAACACCTATCCATCTTTACACTACGGGCCAAAGATATCAATCAACAGTTCATCTTCTCACTACGGGAAAAAGATATTCATCAATCAATAGTTCATCTTTACACTACGGGCCAAAGATAACCTTCAACATGATTTAAATCTGAGAATTATGATAGTAAGAATGAATCAAGCGAAACCATAACATGGATTCAATTTCAAGAATAAGGGTCACAACAGATAACTTGGACGAAGAAAAGAAAAAAATATTTTTTTTGTGAATAGTACTATATGAACAGTGCCCATGAATAGTACCCAAACATGAAAAGTTTCAAATTTAATAAGAAATTTCAGACCAATATTCTAGTGAAATGATATTAGATGAAGCGTAATTTCTAATCATTTCAAGAATTATAGAAGCAATGCTTACCATAATAAGTTTAAATTTAGGAATACGAGATGAAATAATATCGTTTACGTAATATTGAGTATGAAAGAAAATGATATCCCTTACGTATATCGAAGGAAATAATATCATTTTATGAGTATTGAAAGAAAATAACCTCCTTTACTAAAAAAATAATATCATTTACCTTAGTAGAAACTAGATTTAACGGGAATATCGGATATTATTCTGAGAAAATCTTGCACAAAAAGCTATACTCAAAGTATCCTTATACTCACAACAAATACGCTCAATATTATAGAGAGAAATTTTTTTGATTCTGGTGTGAGTTTCATTGTTTAACTAGGCAGCCTATTTATAGAAAAGTGGTAGCACATCACTTCTGACAAATTTACATACGCACCTAAGTTTTGAAAACATATGCAACACACTTATTTGAAAAATGAGAGTTCATCTTCAAAATGACAACTCCCTCATTTATTTCACATGTTTTAAAACATTTTATAATTATTAAAAAGAATTCAAATTCAATTTGCCCTCTTCCACCTCATTTTATTCTTATACCATAGATTTATTCTAATAATATTACCATTTTAATTATAAAATTATACTATTATATTATCACATTATACTATTATAATGTAATATTATAATAATATATAAATATATTATCGGAGAAGATAATTATGGTGTCAAAAAAATAACAACTTTCGAAAAATGTCTTATTCTAAAATTCCTCCATTTATATTTAAAGAAATCTTTACGTGCCATATTCATCAATTATTTATAATTCTTTAATAATTATTTCTAATTAATATTATAAATTCACAATACTGATAATCAGATCGTTCCTAGGAAAGAGAGGGCTTTCTTATAAGAATTTCTTCTTATTGGCGCACAATTAAATAACCTAACCCCTTTCCTCGACAGAACTTTCTAGACATTATCAATAATGCTATCCAATAATATTAATTCAATAATATGAGTTACTGTGTCATGACAATTATTGAATCAATAATGTAAAATACTATTCAATTATCACTGTAGCAATTATTGTATCAATAATATGAAAGATCGTGCAATTTTACTGTATCAATTATTGAGTGACTTCTTACGTAAGAATCAATAATTAGGGATACTGTGCAATATCGTGTGCCACTGTGCAACCACACGTATTACTGTACTTTTATCACCGGGTATTTCAACAGTTTTAACGGTAAAAGTTTTGCCGTTATTTTTATAAAAAGGTTATTTCTGTCGCTTTCTATATCCGACAGTTATTCCGTTATGTGGTCCACCAATGATTGTGTCGTCGTACGAATATTCCCGACAAAAAGAATATCTCCTGACTAAAACAAATATTCTATGAACACTTGCTTACTTTGCAAAATTTGTACATTTCACCCATAACTACAGCATTATATCAAATCAACACCTTATTATTCAAAAATAATATTTAGAGAAATTAAATCTTTATTCATAAAAAGTTGGGGTCTTACAGCGTCTTTTCAATTCCCTAAGCATGTGTGTGTATATATGGATGTGATACAGATAAATGTACTTACAGTGCTTTGTTTGAAAGTAGTGATATGCCTCTTTTGCTCCTATATACAATGGGTTTGATTCATAAAATCAATTTTTAGTAAAGGATTTAAAGGTGAGCTTTTGAAAGTAATTTTCAAACCCTTATGCTCGCATAGTAATTGATGTCTTTGATATTTTCATTTTATTCTATTTTCAGCTTAATTTGATTTTATTGAGATGCGAAGCAGCTTTAATAATGCTAATATATATATATATATATATATATATATATATATATATATATAAGTGTCGGGCCCCTTATGGGCATGAAATGTAAGACCCCGAATTTTATGAAATAAAAGTATTCAATTTTTTTATTTTGGTAAATAATTAAATTAATAAAAGTTTAAAATTAAAGATGATATTTGAAAATTTTGCAAAGTAAGCAAGTTGTTATAAAATATTCGTTGTATCGAAAAATATTCATTTGGTCGGGGAATATTCTTTTTACCGGAGAATATTTGTATGACGACACCATAATTAGTGGACCCCACAACGGAATAACTGTCGGAGTTAGAAAACGATAGAAATAACTTTTTATAAAAAAATAATGGCGAAAGTTTTTACCGTTAAACTGTTGAAATACCCGGTGGTAAAAGTACAGTAATACGCGTGGTTGCATAGTAGCGCACGGTATTGATTATTGATGCTTACGTGAGAAGTCACTCAGTTATACTAAATTATTGTTACAGTAATTGTTGCATGGTATCTCACGTTATTTGATTCAATTATTGTCACAATATCATCTGCATAATATTTTATATTATTTAATCAATAATTAAAACGACAAAGTTATTCATATTATTATTTGCAATATTGACGATGTCTAGAAAGTTTTGTCGATGAGAGGTTTGGTCACTTAATTGCGCGCCAATAGGGAGAAATCCTTATCGGAAAGCCCCCTCTTTCCTGGAAATGATCTGGTTGTTAAATATTATGAGTTATAAGATTAATGATGAATAATTGTTAATAGATTAAAAATGTGTTGATTAAAGATAAATGATTTGTGGTTATTATTTATTCAATTTTTGATATAAATTGAGGGGTTTGTTATGAGGTGTTTATTATAAGTTTGACTTATTATTCCATGAGGAGATATGCTAATTTTTCAGACCGTTGGTTGAAGTTATAATAGTAAATCAATATGGATCGTTGGTTGAAGATATAATAGTAAATCAATATGGACCGCTGGTGGAAAGTTATAATAGTAAATCAATATGGATCGCTGGTTTAAAGTTTTAATAGTAAATCAGTATGGATCGTTGCTTTAAGTTTTAATAGTAAATCAATATGGACCATCCGTTTAAAAGTAAATTAATTTGGGTCGTTCATTAATTAGTTACTATTCAGTCCTTTTTCCTATAAATAGAAGCTCATTCCTTCATTATTTCTTATGAATTCACTGAAACTATAGAGAGAGAAATTATAGAGAGAAAGAAGAGGAGTATTCTGCTGCTACCCTACTTCAGTATTCAATCTTCTACCAAGTTAAGGGGTGTTATTTATTTTGTATTCGTAAGGGATATTATTTCTTTCGTATTCATGAAGAGAGTTATTTTCTTTCAATACTCGTAAGGGTTGTTATTCCATTCTTTATTATTCTGTTGGAATAACATATCTACGCGGACTACCTTATGCATGGTGAAATCCTTTTGTTATTCCATTCTTTATTATTCTGTTGGAATAACATGTCTACGCAGACTACCGCATGCATGGTGAAATCCTTTTGTTATTCCATTCTTTATTATTCTGTTGGAATAACCTGTCTACGCGGACTACCGCATGCATGGTGAATCCTTCGTATTCATTTTTATTAATCTACGGGAGTAACTTGTCTACGCGGATTACCGCATGCATGGTGAATGACCCTTAGTATTCATTCTTTATTAAATTGTAGAAATGATCTGTCTACGTGGATTACTGCATGGCGGATAAAAATCCATTTGCAGTTCGTATATTCTTTTATACTCGTATGAGATATCATTTCTTTTGTACTCGTCATGGAATATCGTTGTCTTTTGTATTTTCATTTTATAAGTACTATTCACGGGTTACTATTCATGGGTTACTATTCATGTATACGACACTATTCACGTATACAGGGTACTATTCACGGGTTACTATTTATGTGTTACTATTCATGAGTTACTATTCACGAGTAACTATTCACAAGTTACTATTCGTGAATTACTATTCACGGGGTACTATTCACCCGAAAAATATTTTTTTTTTCTGTCCAAATTATTTTTAATACATGAATATTATTCTTGAATTTTACTCCACAAAGTAATATCATGTTGACAATTTGGATATTTTTTAAACTCTAGATAAATTTAAAGTCTTTAATATTTATCCTTGATTTCGTTTAATTAATGCTTATATCATTGTCATCATCCTTATGCTTATATTGTAATGAAAGTCATCTGTGGCTTACGTGCATAAATGGACTGTTGATTGGTATGATTATGACCAGAGATTATTCAGCATAATCATGACCGTAATGTTACAAATGATGTGGTAAAAGTCCTCATTGGCCCATAGTGCATTGATGGACATATGTTGGTATGATCATAACCATGCGTTCTCTTCGGCCAAGGGTGCAAAGATGAATTATTATTTAGCATGATCATGACCATTGGTGAAAACACGAATATCTTTGGCCCGTAGTGCATGGAAAATTCGTGGTCGTGATACTAATGAATATCCTTGGCCCGTAGTGCATGGATAATTCATGGATGTGATACTAACGAATATCCTTGGCCGTAGTGCATGGATAATTCGATGATGTATTGAGCTGAGTCTCAGCGATAAAATATTGATAATAAACTTTTAATTCATAGAAAATAGTAGATATCATGCTCTACTTGACTCTTCTAAAATAAAGTTGTATGTCTTGGCTTGTAGTGCAAAGATGAACTGTTAATGAATATCTTTGGCCCGTAGTGCAAAGATGAATTTATTAGTATGATTATGAACAAGAACTGTGATTTGGTATAACCATGATCTTTGATGTTTCAGGTAAAGACAGGTGATAAAAATTATCTTCGTTCTGGGTGTGAAGAGAAATTTAGAATCAGAATTATGATTATGAGTTACTCACATGATTGTGGACAGGAACTGTTGATTGATGTTACAGGGATAAAACATTGTTGGTGGACTTTTAACGTAGAGAAGATAATGGACTTTATGGTCTATTTGACTCTTTTAATGGATTGCTTGTTCCGCTGCCACTATTGTAACGCCCCCAAAATAGGTCCATTCCATCCAACCCATTTTGAGTCGCCAAATACATGGTACAGATAACAACTACAACTTTATTACAACAATTGTCGTGCGAAATACAACAACACATATGCTATGAGTTTGGGTACAAATATATACCAACTGTGACTCATGTCCCAACCTTGGATAGCACGTCACAATGACACATTACCTAAAGGTATAGTCAAAAACTGTTTTAGAAATTAGAATCTTTGGGAAGTGCTCAAGGAAACCCTCGTACATGGGAGGCCATGCTTCTAGGTTATGATAGATATCATATGGCCACAGAATTATCCTTGGTTGACCCAATAGACCCCAAAGAAAAACAAGAAGGTTACTATCGTATTATTCCCAATAGTGAGTCTTCTCTTGACTTATCATTATCTCCACTGTCTCTAATTGAGAATTATACTTCAAACAAACACCAAGATTATATAGGTAGTGCTCGTAGATATACTCGACAAGTGGATATGCACAACTATGTCTTATGATGACACGAGGTTGTGTGTCGTTAGACATCTTTTATGATAGTGGCAAAACATCCTTCCAACGTTGGGTTCGCTTCACCCTAGATGATTCACCAAATATAACTACTAAATGAACTTTTCTATACTGCTTCGGGAGAACCTCCACAGCTAGAGACCACCGTTCTACTTTCCTGTTACCCTCGCTCGACCCAGCTACACTCTTATTACCTGAAAGGAATTGTGAAGCAAAAGGGTGAGCACAACTAGCTCAGTAAAGAATATCTTGACTAAAGATAATTAAATTATCAATAGCCTCCATCAATAATAAATCAGAGATTTAGAACATATGGTAAATGATAAAAATTTCAACCATAGTTGCAGCGGAACGAGCAATCCATTAGAAGAGTCAAATAGACCATAAAGTTTATTATCTTCTCCATGTTAAAAGTCCACCAACAATGTTTTATCCCTGTAACATCAATCAACAGTTCATTTCCACAATCATATGAATAATTCATAATCATAATTATGATTCTAAATTTCACATCCAAGACGAAGATAATTTTCATCACCTGTCTTTACCTGAAACATCAAATATCATGGTTATACCAAATCACAGTTCCTGTTCATAATCATACTAATAAATTCATCTTTGCACCACGGGCCAAAGATATTCATCAACAATTCATCTTTACACTACATGCCAAAGATATTCAACAACAAGTCATCTTTGCACTACGGGCCAAAGATATTCATCAACAACTCATCTTTGCACTACAGGCCAAAGATATTCAACAACAAGTCATCTTTGCACTACGGGCCAAAGATATTCATCAACAACTCATCTTTGCACTACAGGCCAAAGATATTCAACAACAAGTCATCTTTGCACTACGGGCCAAAGATATTCATCAACAACTCATCTTTGCACTACAGGCCAAAGATATTCCTCAATAGTTCATATTTGCACAACAGGCCAAATATATTATTATCTCAAAGAAATATATAATCATTTCAGAATTTATATAACCAATAATTATAACCATGTTGATCATTTCACCTTTGCACTTAAGCTAAAGATATTCAATTATAAATTCAATGGTCATGATCATACCAGTCACAATTCAACTTTTCACTACTGGACAAAGAGAACCCTAGTCATGATCATACCAATAATCTACCCATCTTTACACTCAAGTCAAAGAGAAATATCATCATTAGGGTTATAAAAATGTTATATATGATAAAAAAAATAATATGATCAACATATAGTTTTAATCTCAAGAGTAATATTCATAAATCAACTATAATTTGGTTAGAAAAAGAAACCAATTTTGTCATGAATAGTAACTCGTGAATAGTAACCCATGAATAGTAACTTATGAATAGTAACTCGTGAATAGTAACTCATGAATAGTAACTCGTGAATAGTAACTCATGAATAATAACTCGTGAATAGTAACTCATGAATAATAACTCATGAATAGTAACTCATGAATAGTAACTCGTGAATAGTAACTCATGAATAGTAACTTATGAATAGTAACTCATGAATAGTAACCCCGACATGAAAAGTTCTAAATTTGATAAAAAGTTCAGATCAATACTTCGGCATAATGATATTGGAGAAAATAATATCATTTAAGAAGAAATAACATCCCTTACTATCCCTTACTATCCCTTACCTCAAAAGAGCAGTGCTCATGACTGGAATAACGCTGAACGAACTTGCACCGTATAGCAACACTCAAGATATCAAAATACTCACAAGAATACACTCGATAATATAGAGAGAGAAATAGAGAGAAAACTTCAGTTTCTGGTGTGATTTTCAATTCTAACCTAAGCACCCTATTTATAGGAAAATGCTTAGAACACCAAAGCAGAAAATTGAATATAATAATAATATAATTACAAAATATTCAAGCCCACCTCTATATACTTGAATTCAGCCATAAACACATGCTAACCTTCTAGAAAAAGTAAGAAAAAATGTTTTTCTTAATAAAAATAATTAAAACTTCCAAAAATCAATAATTTCGGAACTTCAGAACTTCAATAATTCATAATAAATAGCCCTTTTATCAGAAAATTCGAATCTCGCAAGTTTTTATAGTAAATTCAATTCTCTACAACTTTACAGAAGAAAATTTTTCCAAATTCCAAACAGAAATTGACCGAAATCCACAAACGGGCGATTTTACAGTCAATAATAAATTTTCGGTCAAGAATTGTGTCCACCAACACACAAAACATGTGTTAATCATTTAATCCAACAAAAATACTCTTCCTCCTCATTTATTCATATATTCCACATTCATTGTAAAAATATCACCATTAATATATTATTAAAATAATATATTTAAATGAATTATTTTATCAGAAAAAGATAAAATATTTATTTACAACAATTGTCACATTAAAAATTTTCTCCATCTATATCCACATAAAATCAATATTTTCCTCATCATATAAATTAATAATTAATTATACACAAATAATATTACAGAACCACAATACTGGCAACCAGGCCGTTCCCAGGAAAGAGGGGGCTTTCCAATAAGGATCTCTCCTTACTGGCGCGCAATTAGATGACCAAACCTCTCCTTAGACAGAACTTTCTAGACATTGCCAATAATGTTATCTAATAATATTATTCAGATAATATGATTTATTGCTCCAATAATAGAAAATACTGTGTAGTGACAATTATTAAAACAACAGTAATATAAAATATCAACGCAGCAATTATTGAATCAATAAAATAAAACATTGAACAGTAACTACTGTAACAATTATTGAGTAGTGTCTTCTTACGTAAGAATCAATAATTGGTGCAATACCGTGTGCTACTGTATTTTAACTACCGGGTATTCTAACAGTATTAACGGTAACAACTACGCCGTTACTTATAAATAACTTATACTTGTCATTTTCTTTATCCAATTGCTTTCCATTATGAGGCCCACAAAAGGCTGCGCCGTCGTATGAATATTCCACGACCAAACGAATATTCTCCGACAACAATGAATATTTTATAACTATTTGTGTATTTCGAAAAAAAATTCATATATCACCCTTAACTTTAACATTTATCAATTTAACCATTTACTAAATAGTAATTATAAGAAAAATTGAATACTTTTATTTCATAAAATTCGGGGTCTTACAATCTCCCCTCCTTATGAAATTTCGTCCTCGAAATTTACGTACCTGGTATTTCAAAGAGTTGAGAATACCTTGCTTTAATTTCAGATTCCATCTTTCCTGTCATCATAATTTCTTCATTGCTCATCTCCTGTATTTCAGATATCATTCTAGAATACAGCTTCAAAACAAAGGTTAATTGAACAAATTAACATATCACATAATATCCCGATATTATGACTGACCAACAAATAAGCTTAGGTAGGACACACTAGCGAAGGATTTACTCGTCTCTCTCCTCCTAGTCCTATTCCTCGATCTCCGCCAGAGATCATATCCCTAAGCTCTGATACTAAATGTAACGCCCCCAAAATAGGTCCATTCCATCCAACCCATTTTGAGTCGCCAAATACATGGTACAGATAACAACTACAACTTTATTACAACAATTATCGTGCGAAATACAACAACACATATGCTATGAGTTTGGGTACAAATATATACCAACTGTGACTCATGTCCCAACCTTGGATAGCACGTCACAATGACACATTACATAAAGGTATAGTCAAAAACTGTTTTAGAAATTAGAATCTTTGGGAAGTGCTCAAGGAAACCCTCGTACATGGGAGGCCATGCTTCTAGGTTATGATAGATATCATATGGCCACAGAATTATCCTTGGTTGACCCAATAGACCCCAAAGAAAAACAAGAAGGTTACTATCGTATTCTTCCCAATAGTGAGTCTTCTCTTGACTTATCATTATCTCCACTGTCTCTAATTGAGAATTATACTTCAAACAAACACCAAGATTATATAGGTAGTGCTCGTAGATATACTCGACAAGTGGATATGCACAACCATGTCTTATGATGACACGAGGTTGTGTGTCGTTAGACATCTTTTATGATAGTGGCAAAACATCCTTCCAACGTTGGGTTCGCTTCACCCTAGATGATTCACCAAATATAACTACTAAATGAACTTTTCTATACTGCTTCGGGAGAACCTCCACAGCTAGAGACCACCGTTCTATTTTCCTGTTACCCTCGCTAGACCCAGCTACACTCTTATTACCTGAAAGGAATTGTGAAGCAAAAGGGTGAGCACAACTAGCTCAGTAAAGAATATCTTGACTAAAGATAATTAAATTATCAATAGCCTCCATCAATAATAAATCAGAGATTTAGAACATATGGTAAATGATAAAAATTTCAACCATAGTTGCAGCGGAACGAGCAATCCATTAGAAGAGTCAAATAGACCATAAAGTTTATTATCTTCTCCATGTTAAAAGTCCACCAACAATGTTTTATCCCTATAACATCAATCAACAGTTCCTTTCCACAATCATATGAATAATTCATAATCATAATTGTGATTCTAAATTTCACATCCAAGACGAAGATAATTTTCATCATCTGTCTTTACCTGAAATATCAAATATCATGGTTATACCAAATCACAGTTCCTGTTCATAATCATACTAATAAATTCATTTTTGCACCACGGGCCAAAGATATTCATCAACAATTCATCTTTACACTACATGCCAAAGATATTCAACAACAAGTCATCTTTGCACTACGGGCCAAAGATATTCATCAACAACTCATCTTTGCACTACAGGCCAAAGATATTCAACAACAAGTCATCTTTGCACTACGGGCCAAAGATATTCATCAACAACTCATCTTTGCACTACAGGCCAAAGATATTCAACAACAAGTCATCTTTGCACTACGGGCCAAAGATATTCATCAACAACTCATCTTTGCACTACAGGCCAAAGATATTCCTCAATAGTTTATATTTGCACTACAGGCCAAATATATTATTATCTCAAAGAAATATATAATCATTTCAGAATTTATATAACCAATAATTATAACCATGTTGATCATTTCACCTTTGCACTTAAGCTAAAGATATTCAATTATAAATTCAATGGTCATGATCATACCAGTCACAATTCAACTTTTCACTACTGGACAAAGAGAACCCTAGTCATGATCATACCAATAATCTACCCATCTTTACACTCAAGTCAAAGAGAAATATCATCATTAGGGTTATAAAAATGTTATATATGATAAAAAAAATAATATGATCAACATATAGTTTTAATCTCAAGAGTAATATTCATAAATCAACTATAATTTGGTTAGAAAAAGAAACCAATTTTGTCATGAATAGTAACTCGTGAATAGTAACTCATGAATAGTAACTCATGAATAGTAACTCGTGAATAGTAACTCATGAATAGTAACTCGTGAATAGTAACTCATGAATAATAACTCGTGAATAGTAACTCATGAATAATAACTCATGAATAGTAACTCATGAATAGTAACTCGTGAATAGTAACTCATGAATAGTAACTTATGAATAGTAACTCATGAATAGTAACCCCGACATGAAAAGTTCTAAATTTGATAAAAAGTTCAGATCAATACTTCGGCATAATGATATTGGAGAAAATAATATCATTTAAGAAGAAATAACATCCCTTACTATCCCTTACTATCCCTTACCTCAAAAGAGCAGTGCTCATGACTGGAATAACGCTGAACGAACTTGCACCGTATAGCAACACTCAAGATATCAAAATACTCACAAGAATACACTCGATAATATAGAGAGAGAAATAGAGAGAAAACTTCAGTTTCTGGTGTGATTTTCAATTCTAACCTAAGCACCCTATTTATAGGAAAATGCTTAGAACACCAAAGCAGAAAATTGAATATAATAATAATATAATTACAAAATATTCAAGCCCACCTCTATATACTTGAATTCAGCCATAAACACATGCTAACCTTCTAGAAAAAGTAAGAAAAAATGTTTTTCTTAATAAAAATAATTAAAACTTCCAAAAATCAATAATTTCGGAACTTCAGAACTTCAATAATTCATAATAAATAGCCCTTTTATCAGAAAATTCGAATCTCGCAAGTTTTTATAGTAAATTCAATTCTCTACAACTTTACAGAAGAAAATTTTTCCAAATTCCAAACAGAAATTGACCGAAATCCACAAACGGGCGATTTTACAGTCAATAATAAATTTTCGGTCAAGAATTGTGTCCACCAACACACAAAACATGTGTTAATCATTTAATCCAACAAAAATACTCTTCCTCCTCATTTATTCATATATTCCACATTCATTGTAAAAATATCACCATTAATATATTATTAAAATAATATATTTAAATGAATTATTTTATCAGAAAAAGATAAAATATTTATTTACAACAATTGTCACATTAAAAATTTTCTCCATCTATATCCACATAAAATCAATATTTTCCTCATCATATCAATTAATAATTAATTATACACAAATAATATTACAGAACCACAGTACTGGCAACCAGGCCGTTCCCAGGAAAGATGATGCTTTCCAATAAGGATATCTCCTTACTGGCGCGCAATTAGATGACCAAACCTCTCCTTAGACAGAACTTTTTAGACATTGCCAATAATGTTATCTAATAAAATTATTCAGATAATATGATTTATTGCTCCAATAATAGAAAATACTGTGTAGTGACAATTATTAAAACAACAGTAATATAAAATATCAACGCAGCAATTATTGAATCAATAAAATAAAATATTAAACAGTAACTACTGTAACAATTATTGAGTAGTGTCTTCTTACGTAAGAATCAATAATTGGTACAATACCGTGTGCTACTGTATTTTAACTACCGGGTATTCCAACAGTATTAACGGTAACAACTACGCCGTTACTTATAAATAACTTATACTTGTCATTTTCTTTATCCAATTGCTTTCCATTATGGAGCCCACAAAAGGCTGCGCCGTCGTATGAATATTCCACGACCAAACGAATATTCCCCGACAACAATGAATATTTTATAACTATTTGTGTATTTCGAAAAAAAATTCATATATCACCCTTAACTTTAACATTTATCAATTTAACCATTTACTAAATAGTAATTATAAGAAAAATTGAATACTTTTATTTCATAAAATTCGGGGTCTTACAACTATGGTTGAAAATTTTTATCATCTACCATATGTTCTAAATCTCTGATTTATTACTGACGAAGGCTATTAATAATTTAATTATCTTTAGTCATGATATTCTTTGCTGGGTTAGTTGTGCTCACCCTTTTGCTTCACAATTCCTTTCGAGTAATAAGAGTGTAGCTGGGTCGAGCGGGGGTAACAGGGGAATAAAACGATGGTCTATAGCTGTTGAGGTTTTCCCTAAAACAGTATGGAAATAATTTTATTGAGAATTTTAGATAAGTGTGTTGTATTTGTCGACGTCGGGATTTTTAATTGTCCCTTTCCGTTACTTGTTCTTTGGTGTTCTCATTTTAGGTGAGATTTGTTTGAAAAAATAAGTGAAAAAAGTCCGACATGTATAATGTCGACGATTGGACTATAAGGGTCGCCAGTTGGTTTTTTAAATGGTTGTACCAATACAACCGAGAAAAGGTTTGTATATTGACCCAGTGATGTGACACTGCTAAACGGGTCGGTGAAACCGAGATTCATTAGGGTCAAGGGACTTGGTTATGCGGAGGGAAGGTGTTAGAAACCCCCCGACATCCGTGTTACCACGGTGACCGCCTCTTTTCGAGAACCTATTATCTGAATGTGTGTGTGGGGGGGTCAATGTGTTGTTATTTGGAAGTAGTGCGAGGCCTCATTCGCACCTATATACACAGGGTTTGAATTTTATGTAAAAATTCAATTTTAAGCAAGATATGGTAATGATGTTTTATAAAAGAGGTTTTTCAAACTCTGATGCTCAATAGTAATTGAGACATTTTACACTCCCATTTTATTCCGTATTCGGCTTGGTTGATTTTATTTGACAGATGCGAGGCATCCGTACGAAAATACTTTACAAAAAGGTGTTGAATTCCTCGTGGGTATGAAAACCATCTGAGGGAATCCAAACATCACAGATATAATTATAAGCTGCTTACAGCTGAAAAGGTCCATCACGGAAACCGAATCTAGATTCAGAGGACTGAATCTGTGATCACATGATTCCTAGGCTCATATAATGCCGCAATTGATATAAACGCAGTAAGCAGGTATATATATAAAAGCTGTAAATATATATATATACATTACATGATCACCAACCACGAAGCGCCTCCATGGGGGATCAGAAATATAAATAAAGCTGTAAAAGCTATCAACCGTCACGGAGGAAACTCCAAGCGGGATGAAATGTATAGAAAGATGTAAAAACGATCAACCACCACGAAGTAAACTCCAGGTGGGACGACATGTACAGAAAGCTGTAAAAACGGTCAACCACCACGAAGTAAACTCCAGGTGGAACGAAATGTAAATATATATATATATATATATATATATATATATATATATATATATATATATATATATATATATATATATATATATATATATATAAAAGCATATAAACGCACTAGATGTAAAATCCAGGCTCATCGAACAGAGTTCGACCACAGTTAATATATATAAGTATATATATATATTAAAGCACGTAAACGCTCCGGATGTAAAATCCAAGCTCATTGAACAGAGTTCGACCACAGATAATATATATATATATATATATATATATATTAAAGTAGATAAACGCTCTAGACCGAAGCCTAGGCTCATCGAACAGAGTTCGACACGCAATTCATATTTATAAGTATATATATAGGAAAGCAGTAAACGCTCCAAACCGAAGTCTAGGCTCATCGAACAAAGTTCGACATACAGTTCATATATATAAATATATATATATATATATATATATATATATATATATATATATATATATATATATATATATAGAAAAGCAAATAAACGCTCCAGACCGAAGTCTAGGCTCAATCGAGGCATAACTCGATAATGTTAGTCAATATATATATATATATATATATATATATATATATATATATATAAATATATGTATATACAAACTAAAAATAAACCACGGACCGAAGTCCGGGTAAAATGTGCAACACGACTCTCAACGCGTAGAAGGGTGTGTGCAAAGATGAAGAGAAGGACTCTAAAGTGTTTAAGAAGGCTTACAGTGGGCTGCCAAAGAAGACTTCTATATCTTTAGAGTGAGTAAACACAGACTTTTGTAGGTACAAAAGGGCTATATATGAGCTCACAGGTGTTTAAAAAGGGAAAGTACACTACTTGGGATGAGTGCAGAGCAAATTGGGCAGGGCTTCCTCGCTGTTTTCTCTTACAAAATGGCCACCCCAAGCCCTCTATTTATATAGGGTGGAGCCGCAGGAGCCGTAGGTGTACCAGAGGCAACCCGGGTGGGCTCGGGTTTTTCGGCTCGGGTCGCCTAGAAGTACTTGCACTCAAGCACTGTAATGTCCACTCGAACTTTCAGAAGTGCAATTCAGGCATCCGTTTGAGGTATACATGACCTATTTTGGACCGCCGTTGTCGAGAGTTGTACGATGGCATGTTATTAAAGTTTGTGCGAAGTCATTGAAGATGGGACGGTGCCCTCCGGTCTTCAAGCTTCAACTTTCATCTGTTATCCCACATAATAGTCACTCGGGATTAATTAGTCTTGTGGAACATTGTTGCATAGATATGTTGAGGCGACGTGGCATGACATTGTGTTGGTCAGATGACGATGTTGCCCCTCACCGGTGTTATCGCCGGATTGGGCTGATAAAGCAGACGTTGCTCAGCTTCGCTAAGATTGGACTGCTGTAATTTGTTGAAGGTCCTCATTGTCATCTTTGAGGTGTGCCTGTCTTCCCGATGTTATCGCCGGGCTGGTACAGTGTATCTCGTTGTGAGCGTCAAGATTAAAGCTGGTCGCACTTGTAACACGCATTTTCGGGGTTATTGCCAAAATTGCCTTCCTTGGGGTTATCACCAAGGTTGGTGGCTATTCCCATGGTTGGGACTGAGACTGGATACCTCGGGGTTATCTCCGAGATTAATCGGTCTTCTTCGGTGTGTGTTCCGGTATTGTATATGCATGCCTCGGGGTTATTTCTGGGATTATTACTCCCAGATTGCGATCCGGGGTTGATGCTGAACTTCCGGTAGTATCCGGCATGGATATGGATCGTCTTTCAGGGTTCCCTCTTAAAAGGCGAATCTGTCCTCCTGCAATGTTAGTGACATGTGTACAGAAAATTTCGAGTGTTTACAAATACCCCTCTATATCATACTCATGCATGGCGATGCATGGGTAGGATAAAGAATCTTAGACACTTGAAATGCAACAAGATAAACATGATACTATGGATAGCAACATGATGCAAATGTATGATGCATGTGTACGGGGTTGTAGCCCAACACGCTGGGGATGATTGTTGGCTCCCTATTACTTCAACTGGGGGTTGGCAACGATGACCAGATTTGATGTGTAATCCGAATCTGTTAGGACGTTGATGTTGGAGTTATCATCAAATTCCTGGATAATAACTTTATCTTGCAGATGTACCTCTTTTGTGTAAGAGATCTCTGGGGATAAAGCTTGATCTATTTGAGGATGTTTATAACATATTACATCATCTATCCTCTTTGATGACATTGACGTCTCCTGGTTAGTATCGCCAGAATATGCCAAGATTCTGTTGGGTTTACTGCCAACAGCAAATGATGTCAGGGATGCCTAACCTTCGTTGACGTGTACTTCACCAACATGTGAATCAACGGCTGAAAAATCCTATAGGATATACTGTCAAGGTTGCTTGACCTCCGCTGACGTGTGAATCAACGGAACATTGCGTTGTGACCCCCGCCGGGGATCTGAGCAGTCGGGTGTGAAAACCTCGAATAGCTCCAAAGCTCTGATAGGTTTAAATTGCTATCGGCTATAATAATGTCAAGGCTGCTTGATCTTCGTTGATTTGTGTGTCAACAGATGAGTATGCGTTATAACCCCTGCCGGGGATTTCACGTTGTAACCCCCGTCGGGGATTAGCTTGTGTGAAAAGATTGAGGTGACAACCTTACGCTGACGGCATTGGACCTTTGTATGGTATTGCCGAATGTGGTATGTAAAGACTTGAATCATCGGTATAGTAAACCCTATGTTCGGACGAATACCAATGGATGAAAAGGAAGCCACAGTTGGATCCAAAAAAACTAAGGTTTCAGGCTATTCTGCTCAATCACGTAGTGTTTTTATCCCTAGTTTGGCCTTTTTAGCTTGTAAGAACTCCTTTGCAACTCCAACTGGACCGAGCCGGAGTGATGGGACCCGCATGGGAGTGCCGCAGGTGCACCTGCTGTAGCTGCAGATGGGACTGCGGCCAACCGTGGATCATAAATTCTAACTGGTTGGTCTCACAAGTCACTTTCAACTTGTTGCGCGAAGGAAAATATGTGAGCCACTTTCAGATCTGCTGAGTTCGGGCTGCTTTCTGTAAATTATGTCACCGTACGAGTGTTCTACACTATCCTGGTAACATATGCCTGTATTTTCTCTCATTTCTTTTCTAATGTGATTGGAGACTTGTTGTCCAGATACTATGGATCTGGATCAGCCGAGCAGTTCCTATAGGACCACTTCTAACGTAAGGCGGAGGGCTTCTAAAGTGCCTCATCCCCGTTCTGTTAGACAGCCTCGTCGGTTGGTGGAGGCCGTGATACGTCATGTCTAGGTAGATGTTCCAGATGTTGAGGACGAGGAGGCGGATATTCCGATAGAGGATCCCGCTCCTGCTGTACATGTCCCTCGCTAGGAGCTTTCGAGCATTCAGGTGGTGAATCCAGAGTTGCTGGGTGAATTGGGCAGACATCCATCGATGTATTTGCATGCTAACGAGGTATGGCGTTAGACTTTGATCTTCCTTCTTTCCTATTGATGAGGATGAAAGGGTTTTGATGTTGATCTGCATTTCATGTAGGTCCCTGGTTTTACACAGCCTCGAGGGAACTGGTTCAGCATTCACTCCATGCATCAGGTGCTTCATCCTGACTATAGAGCGGTAGTGCATGAGTGGGGATTTGGGGCATTTTTCTCCATCCTTCCCTGTCGTTGTCCCTGGGGTTATCTCAGAGCATTGTCTGAGCGATGGTTTCATCAGACTCAGTCACTCCATCTGCTAGATTACGAGGTGATAATGACGCCTATAGATTGGCGATTTATCACAGGTATGGAGTTTGGAGGGGAGCCAGTGCCTTGCATGGCAAATATTACCCCTACTGCTGTTAGATCCTTATTAGGGGTTCTGGCGGCGGCGCTCAAAGGCAGGACTGTTCGTTCAGGTCCTTTGAGCGTAGATGCTATGAGCGGGCTATTGAGTGAGCCTATGCCTGATGATGTCAGAATCGGGGATCGCGTTCTGCGGCGATTGTTCCTGATGATCATTAGAGGCTGCTTCATAGCAGATAACTCTTCTACGGTATCTTTCGCTTTTATCAGCGCCACGCGTGATGTGGACCGTATTGGAGAGTATGATTGGGGCTCCTACACCTTTACATATTTCCTCCGGGGCATGTGTATGCGCTCATAGGGTTTGACCGAGGCTTGGCTAGGATTTTACCCATTTCTGCTGGTGAGTATTTCTCTTGTCATTTACCATGTATAGGTTAAGAGTGTTAACTGATAGCAGATATTTGCCTTTGTGTTGGCAGTTCTGGGCCTATGAGAGGCTTCCATGCTTGCATCCCGTGAGTGTGTTAGGTTTAGAAACCTATCCACGAGGACGACGATGACATCATTCGATTCTGCCTGAGGTCCCTGTAGCTGAGGGATTCACTCATTGTCGTATGCAGCTGGAGTTGCTGACGGCCGACACCATCACATGGCTTCCCTATTCTAGGGCACACCTGACCGTGGGTTTTGAGGATGGATACCCGACTGGAGTCGAGTATGTGATTTCCACCAGGAGAATTCCTTTCTTCACAGATGGAGGCTGGGAGCTCTATTTAGGAGAGCGTGCTATTAGGAGCACCACAGGGGAGATTCGTATACCGATCTTGCCTCCTGTCAGGCGTTATTGGCATCTATCGCAGTCACCCGTCACTGATATCCCATTGTTGGGGGTTGACAGTTTTGCATTGTCAGAGGGTCCATGTACTCAGGAGACGTTCCATCGGTGGTGGTCCCCTCGCACTATTGGAGCTCAGTCCCGCGCCACACAGTTTATGGGGGATATGGTTCCAGGATCTTTGATGATGACGGATTGGATAGCTTATGTCCGAGATCTGACTCATATAACCCAGATTGATAGTTTGACCCGGCAGTTGGACCAGGCACACATATTTATCCGACATTTGGGTAGAGACCCGACAGAGGCGGCTTCACTTGATCCTTCCAGCTCAGGCGCTGGCCCCTCAGGTGACCCATTCGGTTTTGCCGGCGTAGATCCTCCTCTATATAGGCCTGACATCCCTGTTGATAGAGATCCAGTGACTCAGGAGGAGTTACATCAGGTGGATAAGATTGATGATGTGGACATCGACACTATTGTCTTCTTCTGATGTATATTCTCGTTATATCTTTTGATAGGCCTCTGTTAGATATTGGGTGGTTGTGCCCCATTCTCGCTATATCTTTTGATAGGCCTTTGTTAGATATTGGGTGGTTGTGCCCCATTTCCCTGTATTTGTAGCTGTACAGAGATGATGTATTAGATGATGATATACTGAGGAATGTATGCACTGTTTTTTCATGCTCTATATCATATTGTCATCTATCATCTGTTATGCATGTATCATATTATGCATATGTATGTATGTCCAGAGATATTTGGTATTGACCCCTGGATGGTCTTATGACAAGGCCCGCACAGATGTCTTCTTCGACAGTTAGCCGCATAGATCATACCCCACCGACAGTGGTGGTATCGGGTATGAGATCGTGGTATGATAGCATGTCACCACCAGACAGGGTGACTGTAGATCATTTATTACAGCATACCATGACCTTTTTGACTTTTTAGGTTCCCACAGGATTTGTGGACGGGATGATAGAGCATTGGCTACCGGATAGGCAGATATTCCGATTCGGTACCATGAGTTGACTCCTACTCTAGAGGAGTATGCATGTTTGACGATGCTGCCTCTAGACAGACCTTGCGTGCATCTGGCTTTGGGAGACATGAGTAGATGATTCATGACTCTCACAGGATTGAGGCGCAGAGTGGTACAAGATGAGTTGAGATCTGGCCACATGATATCCCAACATTTTCTGTACGACAGATTTGGCCTGGAGGATAGCTATTCACGACATTTCGGGGATTTCACCACACCGGAGGCTCATTGGCGCTTGGCCAGAGTTGACGTATTGATGCTATGTGTATTGTCATATGTGTATATGCTGCGGTATATGGATGAGATAGATATAGGAGTTGTCATGGCCGTGAGAGCTCTCAGGGAGGGTCGTACCATTGTATCTATGATTGTAGCAGAAATCCTAAGGTCGGCATCCTACTGCTGTACTTATCCGACAGGAGTGTTCACTGGGAGTTCAGTTATGCTATATGTGTGGTTCATGTCACACTTGAGATCGATTGGCACTTTTAGACGGCATGGGTACTGCTTCACCCATGATGTAGCTATGTCATACTCTTTTCAGCCATCAGAGTGTATAGATGCTCTGTCCTGGTCCACATTCTTGGCAGATATCAGAGATCCATTCATCATATTGCTGTGTTCGGGGCTTAGCTCACCATACAGCTTCATTACTCATGCTCCAGGCATGGACTATCTCCCTCTGGCTGGTTTGAGGGGAGTGACCACTTATCACCCATTGGTCGTGATGTCACAGTTCGACCAGTTCTAGGATTTTCATCCTTTTGAGGGGGCGACAGGTCAGCGTTCAGCAGAGGACCGATGTCGGGTATACGCCTGCTGGGATCGGCGTGAGATAACGGCTTTTTCTGTCAGTCATCCTGGTTATTCTGCAGAGTATTCCGCGTGGATGGAGACAGAGATTTTATCGGCTGCAGCAGTATTTGCAGTACCAGAGAGCGAGTTAGATGATGTAGAGCCCATGGAGGACATTGATACCTACATCGAGGAGGAGCCTACTGTTGGGTTGCCAGCATTTCTTCCGGATTCTCCTAGTACCAGTACTGTTGTGATTCAGCACTCGGCACAGTACTTAGAGCAGAGTCTTCATCTGATGACCTTTGAGAGAGATCAGATTCGATCTATGATGTCGACTGCTCTTGATGGGAGGGAGGCCGCTCTATTGGAGAGAGATGAGGCCTTGGCTCGTAGAGATGCCGCCGTCGTTGAGCGGAATGAGGCTATATCAGCCAGAGATACAGTGATAGTTAAGCGGGATATCGCCATATCTGCCCGGGATGTAGCCGTCACAGATAGCACTGCAGTAAAGTCTCTTACCACTGGCATGATCGTAGAGATGAGCACATATATTGATGATCATATGGTCACCATGCAGATGGCTACAGATCTATTGGGTCGTATGGATATTCTTATACAGGAGACCACAGCTTTACCTCCATCTTCTGAGAGGGACGCCATGTTGGGCTTGTTAGCTCGCATATACCCTGACTTGTAGGTGATCTTGTATTTTCCTGCACAGACTAGCTTAGCCATTTTGTCTTATACAGTTTACATTGTGTATATCAAACAGCATTATATATGACAGGGAAATATATTTTTGATCACTTCCGTTTTAGATATGCCTTGCTGCTTGCTTGATATTTTTCCTGTTGCTTCAGGGCTTGTGATCGTGACGTATTCTGAATTCCTTCTCGGTGGATGGACATTGAGTTGTCTCTAGATAGTTCAGAATGGATCATCGATCTGTATGTATCCCTACCATCTCTTGGTGTCTTGGGACTGGTTTCTATATGGAAATAAGGAGAGGAGTGTGGTTTTCCTCTCTGAGATTCACTGCACCACAGATGGTCGCCAGCACTTCTATTCAGGAGAAGCCTAGTTAATTCCATCTCTTATGGATTGGTGTTGCTCTTCGAGGTATAATCGCTGCTTAGATGGTCGAATCTCCTATTTAGGAGGAGTTCAGGTAATTCCATCCCTTTGGTCTGAAGCCAAATGAAATGTAGTGGATTGAAGGATGATCCCAGTACCAACTGACAAGGGTTTGTGTTTTGGTAGGGGGTGAGACCGCACCATGAATGGCTGCCTACGTACTCCTATTGAAGAGGAGATCAGGTCTGCGTAGTTCGAACCTGGTGTAAGAGGTTAACGTTGTATGTGGCAGGAATGGTGTGGGAATGTTTTTGTTATTTTATTTTATTGCGACCGGGCCATATGAAATGGTTGCCTACGTACTCCTATTGAAGAGGAGATCAGGTCGACGTAGTTCGCCCCTCAGGGCGAGATGAAAAGCGTAATCCCATGTGCAGGTCAGAGTACGGGGAGGAGAGAGTTTAATCCTAGGTTGAGGATAAACTGTAGGTGAAAAGTTTGATCCCATGTATGGGTAGCCAAACTGTATACGCAAGAGGTTCAATCCACGGTGGGATGGCCTAAGTTGTAGGAACGTAAAGGAGAAAGCCAGGCTGCTGGCTTGAAAGGTATGTTTCCCTGAGGGGCAAAGTGTAGAAAAGTTGTTTGTGGTAAAGGTTTAAAGAACCAGAATGACTGGTGACCTGATGGTCTACCACCAGGATGTTTACTTGATGGTAACTTCAGACATAGTACCGTTTCACGGCGTCTGAGTTGATGAGTTGCGAAAATTCATCGCCATCCATTTCTTGCAATCTGAGAGCGCCTCCTGTCAATACTTCCTTGACAATAAACGGGCCTTCCCAGTTAGGAGCGAATTTTCCCTTAGCTTGATCTTGGTTGTCTATGATTTTCTTTAAAACCAAGTCATGTTGTCTGAATTACCGTAGCCAGACTTTTTTGTTGTAGGATCGGGCGATCCTTTGTTGATATAACTGACCATGGAAGATAGCCGCGGTTCGCCTTTCGTCTATTAGAGACAATTGGTGATACCTATCTTGTACCCATTGGTCTTCATCCAACTGAGCGTCTATCAATACTCTGAGGGATTCTGTCTCAACTTCTATGGGGAGCACTGCTTCCATCCCATAGGTCAATGCGTAGGGGGTTGCCCCAGTGGAAGTGCGCATTGAGGTTTTGTAGGCTAACAGAGTCAGAGGCAATAGGTCAGGCCAATTTTTGTGATTGGCGGACATCTTTTGCATAATCTTCTTGATGTTCTTGTTAGCCGCTTCAACAGCACCATTCATCTTCGGACGATAGATGACTGAGTTGAGGTGTTTGATGTGGAATTTACTGCATAATTCCCCCATTATTTTGTTGTTGAGGTTCTTGGCATTGTCGGACACAATCACCTCTGGTTGTCCATATCGACAAATGACATTGTTTCTGATGAAAGCAGTGATGACTTCTTTAGTAACCCTGGGGAAGGAGGCTACTTCTACCCACTTGGTGAAGTAGTCGATTATGGTAAAGATAAATCGATGACCATTACTGGTTTTAGGCTCAATGGGCCCGATAACGTCCATTCCCCACATTGAGAAGGGCCAAGGTGAACTCATATTGTGAAGTTCCCGTGGAGGGACGTGTATAGCATTCCCATGAATCTGGCACTGATAGCATCTCCTGACATAGTCATTGCAATCAGCTTTGATAGATAGCCAATAATGTCCTGCCCTGAGGACTTTCTTGATAAGAAGGGGGCCACTCATGTGGGGGCCACAAACTCCGCCATGGATTTCATCCATAAGCCTTTGGGCTTGATCTTTGTCTAAACATCTGAGGAGACCCAATCCTGCATCTCTTTTGTAGAGCGCATCTCCACTCAAGTAGAATTTCATAGCCAGTCGGTGGATCCGCCTTTGTTCAGTTGGGCTCGCCTCAACGGGTGTAGATCCATCTCGCAGATATTCCTTGATATGCTGATACCAAGGATGTTGGATGTGAGGTAGCTCATCCGATACTTCTCCAATGTAATTCCCATAGGATGGGGCCTTGTGCAGGGAAATTGTGACGCTTGGCAAGTGTTCCTTGTCTGATATGCGAATCAAGGAGGCAAAAGTTGCTAACGCGTCTGCGAAATCATTCCTATTATGAGGAATGTGTAGAAATGATATTTCTTCGAATCCCAAAACCATCTTTAAAACCTGCCGATGGTAAGGCAGTAAATGTAGTTCCTTGGTTTGATAGATTCTGGTGGATTGTCTGATTACCAACTCCGAATCTCCAAGGACAGTTAACCGCCTGATGCCCATTGAATGGGAAAGTTTTTTCCCCATAAGACAGCCTTCATACTCAGTCGTATTGTTGGTGCTGACAAACTATAATTTAACGGCTACGGGA
Organism: Panax notoginseng; assembly: GCA_016801055.1. Lineage (NCBI taxonomy): Eukaryota > Viridiplantae > Streptophyta > Magnoliopsida > Apiales > Araliaceae > Panax > Panax notoginseng. The sequence goes on from CM029015.1 coordinate 41,729,594, forward strand.
TACTGCTCCCCTGTATCAGATACTAGAACTGCTCCAGCTCCAGAACCTTCCATATTAACAGCTCCATCGAAATACATCTTCCACGTTTGGCGTGTATCGTACTTTTGGTGTTGCTAAATTGTCATTACTCCTTCATCAGGGAAGTATATCTCCAAGGGTTTGAAATCCCCAGATGGTGTGGCGGCCAATTAATCCGCAATTCCTTGACCTTTGATAGACTTTTGAGTCACATATACGATGTCAAATTGTTGTAGGATCAACTGCCATCTGGACAGCCGACAATTCAGTATAGGTTTACTGAACACGTACTTGAGAGGATCCACGCGGGATATGAGATGGGTTGTGTGACCATGGAGATAATGTTGTAACCTCATGGCAGCCCATGCTAAAGCACAACACGTGTTTTCGATCAGAGTGTACTTGTGTTCACTACTGCTGAATCTTTTGCTGAGGTAATAGATAGCTCGTTCTAGGCCTCTATCGTCCTTCTGTCCCAGCATGCAGCCCATGACATTGTCACTTACAGACAGATACATAAATAGGGGAACATCATCCCTGGGTGGTACCAAGATGGGAGCTTTGATTAGCTGTTTCTTGATTGTAAGGAAGGCATTCTGGCACTCCTCATTCCATTTCATGGAGGAGTTCTTCCTTAATAGCTTGAAGATTGGCTCACAGGTTGCTGTGAGTTGGGAAATAAATTTGCTAATGAAGTTGATTCTTCCCAAAAATCCCTGTATTTCCTTTTCTGTCTGAGGATTAGGCATTTCAGTGATGGCTTGGATTTTGGCAGGATCCAGCTCTATCCTTTTGTGGCTGACTAGAAATCCTAGCAACTTGCCTGATTTAACGCCAAAGGCGCACTTAGCTGGATTCAACTTCAAGTTGTACTTATGCAACCTGTTGAACAACTTCCTGAGATGGTCTATATGGTCATCCTCCTTCCGAGACTTGACAATAATGTCATCCACGTAAATCTCAATCTCTTTATGCATTAAGTTGTGGAAAAGAGCCATCATAGCTCGTTGATAGGTAGCTCCAGCAATGACAACCGTCTATAGCAAAAAGTTCCCCAATGAGTGATGAAAGCAGTTTTTTCACGATCTTCCTCGGCAACCATGATCTGATGATACCCCGCAAAGCAATCTGCAAAGGAGTACATGTCGTTTTGCGCAGTATTGTCAATGAGAATGTGGATAAATGGCACGAAAAAGCTATCTTTTAAGCAAGCTTTATTCAAATCCCAGTAATCCACGCAAACTCGCACCTTCCCTCCAGGTTTAGGTACGGGCATGATGTTGGATATCCACTCAGGATATGTAGACACCATTATGATGCCAGCTTGAAATTATTTCACAATTTCTTCTTTCACATTTAAACTCCATTCAGGTTTCAATCGTCGAAGCTTTTGCTTGACTGGCTTAAATCCCTCTTTAATGGGAATGCGATGAAGGACAATGTCAGTGGACAAACCCACCATATCCTAATGAGACCATGCAAACACATCCTGGAACTGGGTTAGTAGCGTAACCATGTCATTCCGTTGGTTTGGGGCAAGGTCTGAACCAATCTGGATTAACTTAGGGTTTTCTAAGGTTCCGAGATTGAAAGGAGTGGTTTGATCAAGGTTGGGTTTAGGTTTGTCTTTGACCCATTCTTGAATTTCTGGAAGCACCTCAATGTCATCTGGTATATCCACCAAGGCTGAATTCATCTCTACATCAAAGGTATAATCCTTGTGGAAAAGAGGCACCGTATCAGCAAGTACAGGCACATCTAAATTCAGAGTCCTAAAATAAAATATGCTTTCACTTAGTATATATGAAATGTGTTGATCATACACAGTGTTAGCATATACTGGCAAAATAAACAGCTAATACTGTACAGAAAAGTAAGCAGTTATCATATCTACAGGGCAGAAAGAGTTTCTGCCCGCTTTACCCTTGACGACCAATGCAATGAATGTTGTTCCAATTGGCAAGAGCAAATTTCGGGTGAACCACAATGATAGAGGGATTATCATCATCTTCCCTGTCCCGAATGATAGCCATTACGTCTGGGCAATCATCGTCTGGGGTGTATCTGTTGGTATGTTCATCATGAACAATGATGCGTATGCCGGGCGTATGCTCATCATGAACAATGATGCGTATGTCGGGCATCATCCTGATGACGTCTTGCTTGATTCTTCGTTCCTCTTCCTCCACTGCGGGATCTGGAACAAAGATTTCTTTCTCCTTCACCGGTACCGGCTTGGGAAATAACATCGCCATTATATTGGCTGGCACCTTTACTGGAGGTTGTGCGGACTCAGAGCTTGAAGGCGAAGCTAAACGCCGCATGCTCAAAGCTGAAGGAATCTGCTGATGCTTATGAGGATTCTTGTGACTAGAGCTGGCAGAATAGCCTAGTCCAGCTGTCCTAATTTGCTTGGTTAAGCGAATAGGGTACTTAATAGCCTGGCAATCTTTACCCAATCTTGTCCCGGTTTATGACCCAACGACATCATTTCTTGCGTGGCCGACATTACCTCGGCAGAAATCTGGGGTTCGGGCAGTGGCGTTCCAATAGCATGGTATTGGGTATTGCTTATTTTCAAAGCATGAAAACTAATTGGCTCAACATCCTTATTGGCATTGATGAGTGACATGTCCCCGTGCTGAGGAAACTCCGGTTCAGCATTGACTGTGACCAGGCTATTGTTGATGATGTATTTCAACTGTTGGTGAAGAGTGGAAGGGACTGCCCCTGCCATGTGAATCCATGGTCGTCCCAAGAGCAGGTTGTATCCCGAATCTATCTTGAGCACATGGAAGGATACGTAGAATGTATGATGACCAATCTCAATTGGCAGCTCAACTACTCCGACCGAGTTACGGCGGGCTCCATTAAAAGCTTTGATGATGGTATGGCTACTCCGAATTCGATTGGGATTGATATTCATCTTCACCAAGGTAGCGTATGGGCAGATATTCAGAGAGGAACCTCCATCTATTAAAACTCCCTCCACCATATATCTGGAGGACAAGACCGCAATGTGCAACGGTTTGCAATGACCGGTCCCTTCGGGCGGTATGTCATCATCAGTGAAGGATATCACATTGCTGTTGAAAATGTGATCAACCAGATGTTGAAACTTTTTCGTATCAACTGATGTCGGTAGATAGGCTTCTTCTAAAACCTTTAACAAAACCTTCCAGTGATTCTCGGAAGTCAGGACCAAGTCCAAGATTGATATCTGTTGTGGTACTTTCCCCTTAGACTTTATGACAGGCTTCATTACCTGTTGGGGAAGATACAGTGGATTCTCCTTCGACACTGCATCAGTTATATACGAGGTGGATCCTTTACCTTCTCCATAATTCCATGGAACTGCACGCAAGCTAACAATAAGATATTGTGCTCTGCACGGCAAGTTGATTGGCTCAGGAGCGGCCACTTTTAAAGGATTGTTAATTCCCTTGAGTTGAATTACTAGCATGACAAGTGATTTGTTAACCCCATCACTTTCAGTGGATATGACTGCTACTACACTCTTCCACTTAGTAGGACACAAATCCTCACTTTCCCGTAACACATTGTCGTTATCTGCCAGACGCAGTACGCCACTGTCGATTAAATTTTGAATAAGGTGACAGAGTGCCCAGCATTCTTCTGTGCTGTGACCGCGAGATTGATAATGATATTGACATACTCCCTCAGAGTTATATCGTCCTGAACGGGGGTTGAATGGAGGTAGAAGGGAACTAACCCTTCCTTCATTGATTAACATATGAAGGATTTCCTCCATAGGTTGGCCCAAATATGTGAATTCCCTTTTGTTGGCAAAATCCCGACGGGCCTTAGCATTCGCTCTCTTCATCACTTTGTCTTCCAGTATTTCATTTTCTGAAAGTGAAGAGGGAATATTCATGACAATAGGTAGGAGACTGGCATGCTCTTGGCTAATTAGTTGACGAGTCACTTGATGCTGATAAGTCACCAGTTCCGCCAATTGCTCAATTTGTTTACAGAGACCTTTCATCTTTCGTTCCATTGTGAATTGGAACTTGGCATAATCCCATCTGTTATCACCATCTTTGGGGGTCTGGGAGGATTCACAGCTGAAATTGGAACTCTGTCCACTGCTCCAATTGATCATATTGACCTCTTCTTCTTTGTGTTGAGGAAAAGGGTTGTCTTGAACGTGAGGCTGATCGGGTTTGGTGACAACAATTTCCCCATTGTCTATCAGGTCTTGGATTTTGTGTTTCAAGGCCCAACAATCTTGAGTATCATGTCCAGATGCCCCGGCATGATAAGCACATTTCCGACCAGCATTAAAACCCCGACCATTAGGGCTGGCTGGTGGAAGAAGATGCGTGATTTTCTTCTATGTTGTTAGAAGATTGAGAATGTTCTCGAGGGTGTCCCCTAAGGGTGTGAATACTCGAGGTCGTTTAACTTCTCCACCTTTTGGTACTGGAGGGTTCGCAGACTGTGATTGAAAGGGAGTGTAATTTCTCCACTGGATAGGCATGTTTTGACTGCCTTTTTAACCCTATAGTATCAGGGAAACATCATCTTCTTTCTTTTTATGGACCCTCCAAAGATTGTTCCTATAATTTCCAGATTGGATGTGATCAGCAACCGCTTTGAGTGCAGCTAGGTCTTGAATCTTTCCAAATTTCAATCCCATTTCAGCCATCTCCCCATGTTTGACCATTTCAGAAAATAGTTTGCTGATGCCGGCTAAAACTCTTTTATAGAAAGGTGCTTCTTGTATGTCTATGAAAGTCATGACCATCTCTGATTCTGTCATGGAAGGACTAACTTGGGCAGCCAAGCGTCTCCACCTCTGAGCATACTCTCTGAAAGGCTCATTAGACTGTTTCTTAATCTTGGTAATTTGATACCGATCAGGAGCCATTTGAGATTGAAAGTTGTATTGGGCGAGGAAAGCGTGTGCTAGCTCTTCCCAACTATGGATCTTTGAATTATCTAATCTTGTGTACCACGAACGGGCTTCTCCAGTTATACTTTTTTGGAAAAGTTGCATTCTGAGTTTTTCATCCTCTGCATAAGATCCCAGTTCTCCCATAAACACCTTTAGATGTGTGTAAGGATCTCCTAACCCGTCATATTTTTCAAAGTCAGGAGTCTTAAATTTTTCTAGATAATGAATACCAGGGAAAATACACAAATCAGCATATGAAACACTCCCGTGTCTTCCAATTCCTTTGATAGTGCGAAGAGTCTCTTCCATTTGGAGGACTTTCTTTTTGATGTCACCAGTGTCTGGATCTCCAGTGGGATGGGCAGCATCACGAGTTTTGTTAGTCGGATCCAACTGCAGTTCAGGTATTGTAACGACCTGGGTTCCTCCTTGTGTGGAGGATTTAGCATGTATGGGTATTTTATGACCCTGTGTAGACTGGTGTAATTCTTTTAGTAGAACAGCCAAATCTGTAATCTGTTTGCTTAATCCATCGAATTCTTTGCGAGAAACTGGATTAAGTTCAGTCTGGTCGGATGACGACATGATTAACTGTAGGCCTGTTACCTTTTTGGACTTTGAATGGGTGATAGGTCCGATTGATTCCCTGTAAAAGACTTGCATAGTTTAGTCTTTAGGGTGGATAATAACATGTTATGCGATGTGTCCAGTTTAGGAATTTTATCCTGCAAAACGGATGTCAGCTGTTAGTAGCATATATGTGTACACATTTCTTCATATTTCTCATTACATGGAGATAGATATGGAAGATAATTACAAGTAATTGTACTTTACAAGTAATTTGAAATGAGAGCATGAAGAGACTTTCCTCCGTTTTGGGTTTATCAGAGGTTGACCTATCTTAGGTTACTCTCACGGCTTTTTGGCATGAAGGTTCCCAAATCATCGCAATCTACTTGACGGGAAGTTAATCCGGTCTTTCAACTGAAGCGAATTTGGGTGGTGCCTTTCCTGAGCCTCGGAGAATCAGGATTCTCACGAGTCCAGTAATCAAACACCGACGGGATAGCCTCCTGGTGGAGGGACCACACAACATACATTCACATACATCGCGTCTTACCGTATGAAAATGATGACATGTGCGAAGCACTAATATCACAAGCAGTTTATAGTGCGAAGCACTAATATCACAGGCAGTTTTATAGTGCGAAGCACTAAGTAAGGAAATGCATTCGTACACATTTATCACAAAATGTAAATGCAACATCCACACACAAGAAGATAACAATTTTGAAAAAATTGTAATAGCGGCTTAAGTCCTCTTACTGGAGTCCCCAGCAGAGTCGCCACCTGTCAACGTCGGAATTTTTAATTGTCCCTTTCCGTTACTTGTTCTTTGGTGTTCTCATTTTAGGTGAGATGTGTTTGAAAAAATAAGTGAAAAAGGTCCGACATGTATAATGTCGACGATTGGACTATAAGAGTCGCCAGTTGGTTTTTTAAATGGTTGTACCAACACAACCGAGAAAAGGTTTGCACATTAACCCAGTGATGTGACACTGCTAAACGGGTCGGTGAAACATAGATTTATTAGGGTCCGGGGACTTGGTTATGCGGAGGGAAGGTGTTAGGCACCCCCCGACATCTGTGTCACCATGGTAACTGCCTCTTTTCAAGAAACTATTATCTGAATGTGTGTGTGTGGGTCAATGTGTTGTTATTTGGAAGTAGTGCGAGGCCTCATTCGCACCTATATACACAGGGTTTGAATTTTATGTAAAAATTCAATTTTAAGCAAGATATAGCAGTGATGTTTTATAAAAGAGGTTTTTCAAACCCTAATGCTCAATAGTAATTGAGACCTTTTACACTCCCATTTTATTCCGTATTCGGATTGGTTGATTTTATTTGACAAATGTGAGGCATCCGTACGAAAATACTTTACAAAAAGGTGTTGAATTCCTCGTGGGTATGAAAACCATCTGAGGGAATCCAAACATCACAGATATAATTACAAGCTGCTTACAGCTGAAAAGGTCAATCACGGGAACCGAATCTAGATTCAGAGGACTGAATCTGTGATTACATGATTCCTAGGCTCACATGATGCCGCAATTGATATAAACGCAGTAAGCAGGTATATATATAAAAGCTATAAATATATATATACATTATATGATCACCAACCACGAAGAGCCTCCATGGGGGATCAGAAATATATATAAAGCTATAAAAGCTATCAACCGCCACGGAGGAAACTCCAGGCGGGACGAAATGTACAGAAAGCTATAAAAATGATCAACCACCATGAAGTAAATTCCAGGTGGGACGACATGTACAGAAAGCTGTAAAAACGGTCAACCACCACGAAGTAAACTCTAGGTGGGACGAAATGTTTATATATATATATATATATATATATATATATATATATATATATATATATATATAAAAGCATATAAACGCATCGGATGTAAAATCCAGGCTCATCGAATAGAGTTCGACCACAGTTAATATATATATATATATATATATATATATATATATATATATATATATATATATTAAAGCACGTAAACGCTCCGGATGTAAAATCCAGGCTCATCGAACAGAGTTCGGCCACAGTTAATATATATAAGTATATATATATTAAAGCAGATAAACGCTTCAGATCGAAGTCTTGGCTCATCGAACAGAGTTCGACACGCAGTTCATATATATAAGTATATATATAGGAAAGCAGTAAACGCTCCAGACCGAAGTCTAGGCTCATCGAACAAAGTTCGACATACAGTTCATATATATATATATATATATATATATATATATATATATATATATAAAAGCAAATAAACGCTCCAGACCGAAGTCTAGGCTCAATCGAGGCATAACTCGATAATGTTAGTCTATATATATATATATATATATATATATATATATATATATATATATATATATATATATATATATATGTATATACAAACTAAAAATAAACCACGGATCGAAGTCCGGGCAAAATGTGCAATACGACTCTCAACGTGTAGAAGGGTGTGTGCAAAGATGAAGAGAAGGACTCTAAAGTGTGTAAGAAGACTTACAGTGGGCTGCCAAAGAAGACTTTTATATCTTTAGAGTGAGTAAACACGGACTTTTGTATGTACAAAAGGGCTATATATGAGCTCACAGGTGTTTAAAAGGGGAAAGTACACTGCCTAGGATGAGTGCAGAGCAAATTGGACAGGGCTTTCTCGCCGTTTTCTCTTACAAAATGGCCACCCCAAGCCCTCTATTTATAGAGGGTGGAGCCGCAGGTGTACCAGAGGCAACCCAGGTGGGCCCGAGTTTTTCGGCTCAGGTCGTCTCGAAGTACGTGCACTCAGGCACTGTAATGTCCACTCGAACTTTCAAAAGTGCAATCAGGGCATCCGTTTGAGGTATACAGGACCTATTTCGGACCGCCGTTGTCGAGAGTTGTACGATGGCATAGGATTAGAGTTTGTGCGAAGTCATTGAAGATGGGACGGTTCCCTCCTGTCTTCAAGCTTCAACTTTCATCCGTTACCCCACACAATAGTCACTCGGGATTAATTAGTCTTGTGGGACATTGTTGCGTAGATATATTGAGGCGACGTGGCGTGACATCGTGTTGGTCAGATGACGATGTTGCCCCTCACCGGTGTTATCGCCGGATTGGGCTGATAAAGCAGACGTTGCTCAGTTTCGCTGAGATTGGACTGCTACAATTTATTGAAGGTCCTCATTGTCATCTTTGAGGTGTGTCTGTCTTCCCGATGTTATCGCCGGACTGGTATAGTGTATCTCGTTGTGAGCGCCGAGATTGAAGCTGGTCGCACTTGTAACACGCATTTTCGGGGTTATCGCCGAAATTGCCTTCCTTGGGGTTATCACCAAGGTTGGTGGCTATTCCCATGGTTGGGACTGAGACTGGATACCTCGGGGTTATCTCCGAGATTAATCGGTCTTCTCCGGTGTGTGTTCCGGTATTGTATCTGCATGCCTCGGGGTTATTTCGAGATTATTACTCCCAGATTGCGATCCGGGGTTGATGCTGAACTTCCGGTAGTATCCGGCATGGATATGGATCGTCTTTCAGGGTTCCCTCTTAAAAGACGAATTTGTCCTCCTGCAATGTTAGTGACAGGTGTACAGAAAATTTCGAGTGTCTACATTATTTTATACGTTATTTTAACCATTGATTTTGGTAAACCGAATAGGGTGAGGTGAACACAACTTTGAAAGGGTGTTTTGCCACTATCATACAAGATGCCTAATGACAGACGACTTCGTGTTATCATAAGACAGGGTTGTGCACATGCACTTGCTGATTATATCTATGAGCACTACCTATATAATCTTGGGGTTTGGTTGAAATATAATTCTCAATTGGAGACAATGGAGATAATTATGTGTCAAGAGAAGACTCACAATTGGAAAGAACATGATAGTAATCTTCTCATTTTTCTTTGGGGTCTATTAGGTCAACCAAGGATAATTCTCGAGTCATATGATATCTATCATAACTTAGATGCATGGCCTCCTATGTACGAAGGTTTTCTTGAGCATTTTTCAAAGATTTTAATTTCTAAAACAGTTATTGACTATACTTTTATGTAAAGTACCATTGTAAGGTGGTCGAGGCACCATGAGAGTTACATATATTTGTATTAAAACTCACAGTTTATGTGTTGTCGTACTCTGTACGACAGTTCAACAGTTGTATAAATGAAGTTTGTATTTGATTTCTGTAGTGTGATATCTGGCGACTCAGAATGGGTCGTGTGGACCTATTTTGGGGGCGTCACAAATGGTATCAAAGCTTATGGATATGGTCGCTGGCAGAGATCTGAGTCTAGAACTAGGAGGGGAGAGACGAGTAACATACTTCGCTAGTATGTGACTTACCTAAGCTGAAATTTCTTACTTGATAAATTTACAAATCGTGATAAGTCAATTAACCCTTATTTTGAAGCTGTATTCTAGAATGATATCTGAAATACAGGAGATGAGCAATGGAGAAATCAGGATGACAGAGAAGATAGAATCTAAAATGAAAGCAAGATATTCTCAATTCTTCGAAATACCAGGTACGTAAATTTCGGGGACAAAATTTCATAAGGAGTGGAGATTGTACGATCGCGAATTTTATGAAATAAAAGTATTTAATTTTTTTATTTTGGTAAATACTTAAATTGATAAAAATTTAAAGTTAAGGATGATATTTGAAAATTTTGTAAAGTAAGCAAGTTGTTATAAAATATTCGTTGTGTCGGAAAATATTCGTTTGGTCGGGGAATATTCTTTTTGTCAGAGAATATTTGTACGACGACACCATAATTGATGGACCCCACAATGAAATAACTGTCGGAGTTAGAAAACGATAGAAATAACTTCTTATAAAAAAATAAAGGCGAAAGTTTTTACCGTTAAATTGTTGAAATACCCGGTGGTAAAAGTACAGTAATACGCGTGGTTGCATAGTAACATACGGTATTGATTATTGATGCTTACGTGAGAAGTCACTCAGTTATACTCAATTATTGCTACAGTAATTGTTGTATCATGTTATTTGATTCAATTATTGTCACAGTATCATCTACATAATATTTTATATTATTTAATCAATAATTGAGACGGCAAAGTTATTCATATTTTTATTTGCAATATTGACGATGTCTAGAAAGTTCTGTCGAAGAGAGGTTTGGTCACCTAATTGCGCCCCAATAGGGAGAAATCCTTATCGGAAAGCCCCCTCTTTCTTGGAAATGATCTGGTTGTTAAATATTATGAGTTATAAGATTAATGATGAATAATTGTTAATAGATTAAAAAAATGTTGATTAAAGATAAATGATTTGTGGTAATTATTTATTCAATTTTTGATATAAATAGAGGGGTTTGTTATGAGGTGTTTGTTACAAGTTTGACTTATTATTCTATGAGAAGATGTGCTAATTTTTCATACCGTTGGTTGAAGTTATAATAGTAAATCAATATGGATCGTTGGTTGAAGATATAATAGTAAATCAATATGGACCGTTGGTGGAAAGTTATAATAGTAAATCAATATGGATCGCTGGTTTAAAGTTTTAATAGTAAATCAGTATGGACCGTTGCTTTAAGTTTTAATAGTAAATCAATATGGACCGTCCATTTAAAAGTAAATTAATCTGAGCCGTTCATGAATTAGTTACTATTCAGTCCTTTTTCCTATAAATAGAAGCTCATTCCTTCATTATTTTTTACGAATTCACTGAAACTCTAGAGAGAGAAACTATAGAGAGAAAGAAGAGGAATATTTTGCTATTACCCTACTTTAGTATTCAATCTTCTACCAAGGTAAGGGCCGTTATTTATTTTATATTCGTAAGGGGTATTATTTCTTTCGTATTCATGAAGAGAGTTATTTTCTTTCAATACTCGTAAGGGTCGTTATTCCATTCTTTATTATTCTGTTGGAATAACATGTCTACGCGGACTACCGCGTGCATGGTGAAATCCTTTTGTTATTCTATTCTTTATTATTCTGTTGGAATAACCTGTCTACGCGGACTACCGCATGCATGGTGAATTACCCTTTGTATTCATTTTTATTAATTTGCGGGAGTAACCTGTCTACGCGGATTACCGCATGCATGGTGAATGACCCTTAGTATTCATTCTCTATTAAATTGTGGAAATGATCTGTCTACGTGGATTACTGCATGGTAGGTGAAAATCTATTTGCAATTCATATATTCTTTTATACTCGTATGAGATATCATTTCTTTTGTACTCGTCATGGAATATCGTTGTCTTTTGTATTTTCCTTTTATGAGTACTATTCATGGGTTACTATTTACGTATACAACACTATTCACGTATTCGGCACTATTCACGTATTCGGCACTATTCACGTATACAGAGTATTATTCACGGGTTACTATTCACGGGTTACTTTTCACGAGTTACTATTCACGAGTTACTTTTTACGATTTACTATTCACGAGTTACTATTCACGAAATACTATTCACCCGAAAAATATATTTCTTTTATGTCCAAATTATTTTTGATATATGAATATTATTCTTAAATTTTACTCCACAAAGTAATATCATATTAATAATTTTAATATTTTCTAAACTCTGGATAAATTTAAAGCTTTTAATATTTATCCTTGATTTCGTTTAATTAATGCTTATATCATTGTCATCATCCTTATGCTTATATTGTAATGAAAGTCATTTGTGGCTTACGTGCATAGATGGACTGTTGATTGGTTTGATTATGACAAGAGATTATTCGGTATAATCATGACCGTAATGTTACAAATGATGTGGTAAAATTCCTCATTGGCCCATAGTGCATTGATGGACATATGTTGGTATGATCATAACCATGCGTTCTCTTCGGCCAAGGGTGCAAAGATGAATTATTGTTTGGCATGATCATGACCATTGGTGAAAACACGAATATCTTTGGCCCGTAGTGCATGGATAATTCGTGGTCGTGATAATAATGAATATCCTTGGCCCGTAGTGCATGGATAATTAATGGATGTGATACTAACGAATATTCTTGGTCGTAGTGCATGGATAATTAGATGATATATTGAGCTGAGTCTCAACGATAAAATATTGATAATAAACTTTTAATTCGTAGAAGATAGTAGATATCATGTTCTACTTGACTCTTTTAAAATACAGTTGTATGTCTTAGTCTGTAGTGCAAAGATGAACTGTTAATGAATATCTTTGGCCCGTAGTGCAAAGATGAATTTAATAGTATGATTATGAACAGGAACTGTGATTTGGTATAACCATGATCTTTGATGTTTCAGGTAAAGACAGGTGATGAAAATTATCTTCGTTGTAAGGGCCCTGAATCCAGGTCCTAAATCACCTCGGATCCGGTTCGATCATTCTATACAACTATTACTATTTTTGCGGAAGATATAAACATAAATTGTTTATACATTAAACTTATACACTATTTCCCAAGGTCGAGTAACCTTAACTTAATGCACATTTCATAACTTTTCTAACATATAACATTATTAACATACAATACTTATACAATTTAGCTGCACACCTATCCTAACGCTGGAACTGTCTTTAACCTTTCCTTGTATCCGACGCGTTCGCCTTAATCTGCAATGTTTTATCATGATATAGCAAGGGTGAGCATAAGGATTGCCCAGCAAGCTTAAGTACAACAATATAACGATATATCATGATTGAAGAGTTTGAATAATAAGCTGGCTATAATTCAACAATATAATTATGAACTAGCAGGAACAAGTTTATGACTGAACAAGTATATAACATGAACAAATATTTCTGAACCGAAGGGTAATGAAGGTGATCAACCTTTCATACCTGACTTATACATGCAATATGTACAGAGTATAATTATACATGGCAATCAGCAATGATTAACCATAAGCTTTTTCGAATGAAACAACTCTTATTAGAGTTAAGTAGAAACAAACTTGCCTGAACCGTTGATTACCGCAGCACAATTTATAACGCTTTATCCGAAGACCTAATATTAGTAATATAGATCTCCAATATTAGAATAATATCATCACAATATAATACTACTATATATATAACATAGAATAACCTAAACACATAACCCTATCATTCTATTCAGCACATAAAACTTAGTATCAAGTCAGACTATTTAAGTCCGAGTTGAAACCGACACAATTCTAACATCCCGACGGTCTAGTCGGACTCTTATCGAGTCTAAGTTCAATTAAACTCTGACTTAACACTTAACAATTATCTCAGATACTTTTAATATCAGTCAAAATATTTTTTATAAGCTCATAATAATTTTCACATAATTATTACCATTTATCATAAATTTTCAATCATTAAAACGTATTTAAATGAATTAAATACCACATAATTTTCTTATCATTAATATTTATTTACTATCAAATATTAATGAAATACATCACATAATATTATAATATATTTATAATATCACAAAGTATTTTTAATACTTTAAAATCACCTTTATAGGATTTTTAAACCGTTAAATCCATTATCCGATAATTGCTATTAATATTAAAATATTAATATTTTCATAATAAAATATCAAAAGTTATATTTTATAACTTAAAATATTTTTCTAACACTTAAATCATTTTTATATGATTTTTAAATCATTAATTCTATTTTTTCTTAATTTATTTAATATATTCATTAAATAAACTAATTACCATTAATAATAATTTATTAATGAATTTCATCACAAAATATTAAAAGTCACTTAAAATATTTTCTAATACCATAATATAATTTTTCATGATTTTTCATGAATTAAAATCATTTTTAAATAATTTATTTAATATTATAATTAAATAAATTAAATATCATTTATATTTCAAAAATATTAAATATTTATGAAATATACTCAAAATAATAAAAAACTATTTTTCAGAATTAAAAATAATTTTTCAGAATTTATTATGTATTTTTAATAATTAAAAACCTTTTTTATCCATTGTTAAATAATTTTCAGAAAATAATAATAATAAATTGTCGCTAAAGGGCCCTATAGCGACAGAACCGTCGCTATAGGTGTTCTTGGCCTGTTCTTCAAGAAGCCCAGAAACGCATGTCAGTGAGCTAGAGGGGTGGTTTGACCAGGCGTAATTCACAGTATATTTAGTTGTTGGGTCTGTTTGAACCCTGATCTTGTAGTAAGTGTATAATACTACAAGTAACAACTAACTTCATGGCCAAACAATAACACAACTGAGAGATCTAAGCTCTCAATCTTCTTGTCAGAGACTGGTCTGGGTTTTCTAGGTAACCCAGAAACCTAGGCAGTTCATAGTGCCTAATTTGAATCCTCCTATCATGCGTTCTGGGTTTTGTTTGTATAAAGTAATGGATGTATCCTGTAGTGGAGATGTCAGGCTTCATTTATATAACAACAAATCATCATAACAACAACAGATGCACACGATTCAAGTCGATCAAACTAGGGGTCAGGACACGGTTCTTAAAGATCTGGGTTTTCCCAGAATCTTCATCAGGTCATATGGTCAACGGTCGTTTGACCATCATTAACTATGAATCTGTTAAGGATCTGAGTAAACTAGAGCCATTATTTTGTAGTCCTTATGCCCGATTACAACACCAAAACAATAACATGGTCAAACAAGCCAGCCACTGCAAGATCCGAGGCTCAGAAACTCTTGTCAGAAGGAATCTGGAAATCTGGGCTGCCCAGATTTCAGCCATCGTGAGTGGTCAACGATGTTTGACCGCTTGTAACTTTTCATCTAGACATGATCTGGACTTGATTAAAGTTCTAGATCACAGTCCTTACAACATAGAACAGATTCAAAACATAAAACACATAAATCAGTTAACACGTAAAGATCTAAGGGCTCTGACATTCGACTGTCAGGCCACTTTCTTCGTCATTTCCAGATTTCTTAAAATGTTAGATCCAAGCACTTTGATGTTATGGATCTTGGATTTTACAACCCAGATCACTTATAGACACCCTAATACACAACTTTAAACAACAAATAATAAAATCTAACATCAGATCGAAAGATTTTCAAAATTTAGAGTTTATACCTTTATGCTTTGATTTCTAGAATCTGATCCTTTGTTTCTGATCATGGAGAGTTATGTGATGATATGAGTTTAACTTCTCACTCCCTTTCACTCTCAATTTCGAAAAGTTAGAGAGAGAATGGTCTAGGGAGAAAATGAAAATAAAAGTGACCACTTCTCTCTCTTTAATCTATTTATTTGATATGATTCAATGTATTGCATTGCAATATATGGCTGGTAAATGACACATATCTAGGGCTAGGCTAATGGTTAGTTCACCAACCCCATATCTTGCCAAGATTTGCAAGTTACCTTACTAAAAATCCAAGAAGGGCATTATAGTCATTTCCTTTTATTTCTAGAATTTTCATTTGTTGCAAACCTTTAAGGTTTAGGGTTTGAGTGGATTTAGGGTTTGGAGCATTCTTAGGGTTTAGGATTTGAAACCCTTAGGGTTTACACAATTAATTTTCTAAAATTTCCAATTTAGATTTTTAAAAATAGAAAATTAACATTTCTAACTTATAATTAGAATTTTCTAATTATATAAAATCTTCTTATTCATAACTTAAATATTGCTAATTAGGATTAATATTTTCTAATTACAATCGCTAATTAAGGAATTAGGGTCAAAATGGTCATTAGGGTTTATAACCCACGAATTAGGGTTTCTAATAGAAATTAGATTTCATAATTAGATTAAAGTTTTCTAATTACTATAACTTGAAAATTAAGATTAATATATCCTAATTAACATTAAATCACTAAATTAACACTTAGTTTTTCTCGAATTATAAAATTAGGGTTTCTAGCCCAGAAATTAGGATTTTCAAAAATGTAAAATTAGGGTTTGCTAATATTTAAGCGTTACCCTAATTAATATTATAATAAATAACACTTATGCAATATAATAATCATTCAAATTCCCGGATTAGGGTTTCATGCACCGAATTAGGGTTTTGGATTCCCGAAACTGAAATTAGGATTTCCAGAACCGGTTTTAGGGTTTCTTATTAAACACTAGGGTTTTCTAACCGAACGTTGACGTTCTTAATATATACTTAGGGTTTGTTACATATATCAATTATCTGGTCAACCCTTGACCCTTAACCACATACTGTACACATATACACAGAACATAATCACGTTTTCCTTAATCCTGAATAATTCACCTAAATCCTTCACAGAATTTTGAAATCCTCAAAATTCCATTTAAAAGTATCAAACGCATACACTAATTTTTCGTTTAGGTTCTAATTTTGAACCTTAAATCAAATAATAAAAATTTTAAAAAATTCAAAATTCTCGGGTTGTCACATTCGCCCCTTCTTCTAAAAATTTCGTCCCCGAAATTTACCTTACACCTTACACCTTACACCTTACTCCATACACCATACATTCTCACATACTACCCAATACATTTCTCATAAGAATTAAAAAAAAAAAAAAAATTTGCTGAGGGGTTTTACAGACTATTGTCTGTCATTTTCGAAAAGGTTATAGGAAATTCATCCGTAAACCGTCATAACTTACAGACATAGTGGGTAATTAATCCAGTATGTCCTGTACTTAATAAGTACTGCTGGTCAACTCTGTTTCTCTTCACTGCCATAGGCACAAAATTCTACCTCAGTCTTATAGGATTCCGCATCAAAATAATTTGGTTCGGGAAAATTTCTTTCAATGAACACTTAGAGTTTTTATTGAAAATATTTTTGAGAATGACGCCATGATGCCGTACTGTATTAACAGTCCGTTTGAGGATGCCGTCATTATATGACTTTGTCATACTACATCATTCCATAGTGGGCTGACGATCTTTAGATCACATCCAACACTAAGTAATTCTGCATTGATAACTCCATCAAATTTATATCATCTCTGTACCAGTTTACCTGGTACATGAGTGATAAATAAAATAATTTATTTATTTTTTTTAAAAGCACGCAGTGCGTATTTAGCTTGATGTCAAAATTTCGAAATCTAGCATAGCTAGGAGTTTTGAAAAAACTAAAAACTTAATTATTCACTAACAATCATTTGCTTAACAATCTATCTGTTCCTATAGTCTTTAATACTCCATTACACACCACTATACCCAGTTCGTCAAACCACACTTATGAGTCCATAAATTACCACAATCATATGAGTTTAAGAACTTGTCCTAGTCAGACCTTTGGCGTCCATTCGCTGAGGGGTTCATAAACATTTCATATAACTATGAATCAAGTATGTCACATAAGTATGAGTTTTAAGAACTCGTACCTACCCTTATATCCTCTACCTATGACCTATCTATCTTTTATACACACGAGAAAGGAATCACCCTCTCAACATGCATATAGCAACTAGCGCGACACAAACATTTTAATGATTATCAGTATCAGAAACTAAGTGGTCGTAAAACCAAACTCGGCCACTAATCAATATAGGAAGCTAAGCGCACAATTCCCCGCCCATACAAAGAATTGGTCAACTTAACCACTATATCGATCAGGAAGCTAAGTGATTCTAAAACCAAGTACAAATTCCCCGCCCATACAAAGAATCATACAACTTAGCTGCTGACATGAGTCCTCAATTGAAATCCCCACCTAATCTTAACACCCTTCTCAATACGAATTTCATTTAATCCGTATTCATAATCCATAACTCTCTCATGAGTTTTCATAGTACTATTTTATAGTACAACTTACACACAACATCTTGCTGTAACTGTTCAGTCATTAGATTGATTCTTCTCCCTGCTATCACCTTATCAGATCACGGGGTAAACTTATTGTATATATTACGATTTATTTCTATGTCTTGATCGTTTTGTTTTACGATCTTCTATCACTGCACTTTGAGTCTTTTAGACTCTATCAATTCATCACTTACTGTTCAACTTTATTATCAGAGTTAGGGAACTCTGTATCTTATAACTCGCCGAGATTCATCTTTGAATCTTACCGACCAACTAACTCTATGTGAGTTAGATCTTATCCTAATCACTGCGGTTATTAATCTCAAGTATTCCTACCTAAGCTTCATAACCAATAGCTCTGATACCAGCTGTGAGGGCCCCGAATCCAGGTCCTAAATCACCTCAGATCCGGTTCGATCATTCTATACAACTATTACTATTTTTGCGGAAGATATAAACATAAATTGTTTATACATTAAACTTACACACTATTTCCCAAGGTCGAGTAACCTTAACTTAATGCACATTTCATAACTTTTCTAACATATAACATTATTAACATACAATACTTATACAATTTAGCTGCACACCTATCATAACGCTGGAACTGTCTTTAACCTTTCCTTGTATCCGACGCGTTCGCCTTAATCTGCAATGTTTTATCATGATATAGCAAGGGTGAGCATAAAGATTGCCCAGCAAGTTTAAGTACAACAATATAACGATATATCATGATTGAAGAGTTTGAATAATAAGCTGGCTATAATTCAACAATATAATTATGAACTAGCAGGAACAAGTTTATGACTGAACAAGTATATAACATGAACAAATATTTCTGAACCGAAGGGTAATGAAGGTGATCAGCCTTTCATACCTGACTTATACATGTAATATGTATAGAGTACAATTATACATGGCAATCAGCAATGATTAACCATAAGCTTTTCCGAATGAAACAACTCTTATTAGAGTTAAGTAGAAACAAACTTGCCTGAACCGTTGATTACCGCAACACAATTTATAACGCTTTATCCGAAGACCTAATATTAGTAATATAGATCTCCAATATTAGAATAATATCATCACAATATAATACTACTATATATATAATATAGAATAACCTAAACACATAACACATAACCCTATCATTCTATTCAGCACATAAAACTTAGTATCAAGTCAAACTATTTAAGTTCGAGTTGAAACCGACACAATTCTAACATCCCGACAGTCTAGTCGGACTTTTATCGAGTCTAAGTTCAATTAAACTCTGACTTAACACTTAACAATTATCTCAGATACTTTTAATATTAGTCAAAATATTTTTTATAACCTCATAATAATTTTCACATAATTATTACCATTTATCATAAATTTTCAATCATTAAAACGTATTTAAATGAATTAAATACCACATAATTTTTTTATCATTAATATTTATTTACTATCAAATATTAATGAAATACATCACATAATATTATAATATATTTATAATATCGCAAAGTATTTTTAATACTTTAAAATCACCTTTATATGATTTTTAAACCGTTAAATCCATTATCCGATAATTGCTATTAATATTAAAATATTAATATTTTCATGATAAAATATCAAAAGCTATATTTTATAACTTCAAATATTTTTCTAACACTTAAATCATTTTTATATGATTTTTAAATCATTAATTCTATTTTTCCTTAATTTATTTAATATATTCATTAAATAAACTAATTACCATTAATAATAATTTATTAATGAATTTCAACACAAAATATTAAAAGTCACTTAAAATATTTTCTAATACTATAATATGATTTTTCATTAATTAAAATCATTTTTAAATAATTTATTTAATATTATAATTAAATAAATTAAATACCATTTATATTCTAAAAATATTAAATATTTATGAAATATACTCAAAATAATAAAAAACTATTTTTCAAAATTTAAAATAATTTTTCAGAATTTATTATGTATTTTTAATAATTAAAAACTATTTTTATCTATTTTTAAATAATTTTCAGAAAATAATAATAATAAACTGTCGCTAAAGGGCCCTATAGCGACAGAACCGTCGCTATAGGTGTTCTTGGCCTGTTCTTCAACAAGCCCAGAAACGCATGTCAGTGAGCTAGGGGGGTGGTTTGACCAGGCGTAATTCACAGTATATTTAGTCTCTGGGTCTGTTTGAACCTTGATCTTGTAGTAAGTGTATAATACTACAAGTAACAACTAACTTCATGGCCAAACAATAACACAACTGAGAGATCTAAGCTCTCAATCTTCTTGTCAGAGACTGGTCTGGGTTTTCTAGGTAACCCAGAAACCTAGGCAGTTCATAGTGCCTAATTTGAATCCTCCTATCATGCGTTCTGGGTTTTGTTTGTATAAAGTAATGGATGTATCCTGTAGTGGAGATGTCAGGCTTCATTTATATAACAACAAATCATCATAACAACAACAGATGCACACGATTCAAGTCGATCAAACTAGGGGTCAGGACACGGTTCTTAAAGATCTGGGTTTTCCCAGAATCTTCATCAGGTCATATGGTCAACGGTCGTTTGACCATCATTAACTATGAATCTGTTAAGGATCTGAGTAAACTAGAGCCATTATTTTGTAGTCCTTATGCCCGATTACAACACCAAAACAATAACATGGTCAAACAAGCCAGCCACTGCAAGATCCGAGGCTCAGAAACTCTTGTCAGAAGGAATCTGGAAATCTGGGCTGCCCAGATTTTAGCCATCGCGAGTGGTCAACGATGTTTGACCGCTTGTAACTTTTCATCTAGACGTGATCTGGACTTGATTAAAGTTCTAGATCACAGTCCTTACAGCATAGAACAGATTCAAAACATAAAACACATAAATCAGTTAACACGTAAAGATCTAAGGGCTCTGACATTCAACTGTCAGGCCACTTTCTTCGTCATTTCTAGATTTCTTAAAATGTTAGATCCAAGCACTTTGATGTTATGGATCTTGGATTTTACAACCCAGATCACTTATAGACACCCTAATACACAACTTTAAACAACAAAATCTAACATCAGATTGAAAGATTTTCAAATTTTAGGGTTTATACCTTTATGCTTTGATTTCTAGAATCTGATCCTTTGTTTCTGATCATGGAGAGTTATGTGATAATATGAGTTTAACTTCTCACTCCCTTTCACTCTCAATTTCGAAAAGTTAGAGAGAAAATGGTCTAGGGAGAAAATGAAAATAAAAGTGATCACTTCTCTCTCTTTAATCTATTTATTTGACAATGTATTGCATTGCAATATATGACTGGTAAATGACACATGTCTAGGGCTAGGCTAATGGTTAGTTCACCAACCCCATATCTTGCCAAGATTTGCAAGTTACCTTACTAAAAATCCAAGAAGGGCATTATAGTCATTTCTTTTTATTTCTAGAATTTTCATTTGTTGCAAACCCTTAGGGTTTAGGGTTTGGGTTGATTTAGGGTTTGGAGCATTCTTAGGGTTTAGGATTTGAAACCCTTAGGGTTTACACACTTAATTTTCTAAAATTTCCAATTTAGATTTTTAAAAATAGAAAATTAACATTTCTAACTTATAATTAGAATTTTCTAATTATATAAAATTTTCTTAATCATAACTTAAATATTGCTAATTAGGATTAATATTTCCTAATTACAATCGCTAATTAAGCAATTAGGGTCAAAATGGTCATTAGGGTTTATAACCCACGAATTAGGGTTTCTAATAGAAAATTAATTTTTCTAAAATAGAAATTAGATTTCGTAATTAGATTAAAGTTTTCTAATTACTATAACTTGAAAATTAAGATTAATATATCCTAATTAACATTAAATCACTAAATTAACACTTAGTTTTTCCCGAATTATAAAATTAGGGTTTCTAACCCAAAAATTAGGGTTTTCAAAAATATGAAATTAGGGTTTGCTAATAATTAAGCGTTACCCTAATTAATATTATAATAAATAACACTTATGCAATATAATAATTATTTAAATTCCCATATTAGGATTTCATGCACCGAATTAGGGTTTTGGATTCCCGAAACTGAAATTAGGGTTTCTAGAACCGGTTTTAAGGTTTCTTATTAAACACTAGGGTTTTCTAACCGAACGTTGACGTTCTTAATATATACTTAGGGTTTGTTACAAATATCAATTATCTAGTCAACCATTGACCCTTAACCACATATTGTACACATATACACAGAACATAATCACGGTTTCCTTAATCCTGAATAATTCACCTAAATCCTTCACAGAATTTTGAAATTCTCAAAATTCCATCTTAAAAGTATCAAACGCATACACTAATTTTCTGTCTAGGTTCTAATTTTGAACCTTAAATCAAATAATAAAAATTTAAAAAAATTCAAATTCTCGGGTTGTCACATTCGTCCTGGGTGCGAAAAGGAATTTAGAATCACAATTATGATTATGAGTTATTCACATGATTATGGACAGGAACTATTAATTGATGTTACAGGGATAAAATATTGTTGGTGGACTTTTAACATGGAGAAGATAATAGACTTTATGGTCTATTTGACTCTTCTAATGGATTGCTCGTTCCGCTGCCACTATGGTTGAAAAGTTTTATCATCTACCATATGTTCTAAATCTCTGATTTATTACTGTCGAAGGCTATTGATAATTTAATTATCTTTAGTCATGATATTCTTTACTGGGCTAGTTGTGCTCACCCTTTTGCTTCACAATTTCTTTCAGGTAATAAGAGTGTAGCTGGGTTGAGCGAGGGTAACAGGGGAATAAAATGATGGTCTATAGCTGTTGAGGTTTCCCCTAAAATAGTATGGAAATAATTTTTTTGAGAATTTTTTATAAGTGTGTCGTATTTTATACGTTATTTTAACCGTTGATTTTGGTGAACCGAATAGGGTGAGGTGAACCCAACTTTGGAAGGGTATTTTGCTATTATCATATAAGATGCCTAATGACAAACGACTTCGTATTATCATAAGACAGGGTTGTGCACATGCACTTGCTGATTATATCTATGAGCACTACTTATATAATCTTGGAGTTTGGTTGAAATATAATTCTTAATTGGAGACAATGGAGATAATTATATGTCAAGAGAAGACTCACCATTGGAAAGAACATGATAGTAATCTTCTTGTTTTTCTTTGGGGTCTATTGGGTCAACCAAGGATAATTCTTGAGTCATATGGTATCTATCATAACTTTGATGCATGGCCTCCCATGTACGAAGGTTTCCTTGAGCATTTTTCAAAGATTTTAATTTCTAAAACAGTTATTGACTGTACTTTTATGTAAAGTACCATTGTAAGGTGTTGTGGTCGAGGCACCATGAGAGTTACATATATTTGTAAAACTCACAGTTTATGTGTTGTCGTACTCTGCACGGCAGTTCAACAGTTGTATAAATGAAGTTTGTATTTGATTTCTGTAGTGCGATATCTGGTGACTCAGAATGGATCGTGTGGACCTATTTTGGGGGCGTCACATGAAAGCCATCGAAGTGACCCGAGCACCACAAGCAATTATTTTATTATTCTGACGCCTTAAATCCAGATGACCATATTAAGGTCCCCTAATTTACATTTACAAAGGATTGCAAAATATCTATATAACCTAAATATGTCCATCATGGGAATCGGATCTAGATCCATGGATTTAATCATTGATCCCATGATTCCTAGGCTCACAGGATATCATTGAGAAGCTTGCACAACAAATATTGAAATAAACTCCAGAATAAAATCTAGACGTCGCAAAACAAATGATTCATCAGTTAAATCCTTGCATGCGCGTAGCCAAGCTTTTCGTTTCCTCTAGATACAGTTCTAGGGTCGCGTAGTCGCTTAATATTTACAAAACTTAGAAAGAAAACTGATATTTAATCACAATAAATAATTAACATATATATGAAGCTTGAAAAGATCTTACAGTGTGTAGCGAGGAGGGCTTTAGACAACTTTTTAAGCTTGAAAACTTAGTTTCCACATATTAAAACTTGATATGTTGTAATATATATGTATAAAAGTGTTTACAAAAAAGAATATCAAAGTTTAGAACACTGTTGGAGTGGTTAAGAGCTGAAATGGGCGGAATTTCCTCTCTTTTCCTTTTTTTTTAAAATGGCTGATGGGGGGTCTATTTATAGACCAAATCAGCCGCGGGTCTACCTGCGGCTGACCCTGGTGGGCCCGACCCCGTTGGTCCATTTGTCTTAAAGTACGTGCACTCCGACCAATAGGTTATCTGCTCGAATTTTCACAACTTTCAATCCGGGAATCCGATGGAGGCGTGTTATACCTTCCTGGAAAGCCCTTTCCGAGAGCTACACAATGGCATGGGATTTGACCTTTTTTGAATATGGGAAGATGGGTCTATGACCAGATCTTTGAGTCTTTACAGTCAGTCCGTTGAGCTGTCTTGTGCTGTTTTTACTCGTGATTAATGTTATGGTTCTGCATGACCTTCATGGCAGTTATTTTACTTGATTTGATGTTCAGATGGCAAAATTACTCTTTTGTTCTCCCGATTTGGTTTCGGGCTTGACGTGGCGACATCTGTCTTCCTCGTGGTTATCTCCGAGGTTTGACTGTTAGTGCTTCATGTCTGTATTCAGGGTTGATTTAATGATTTCCCAGGGTTGTCATTGGGATTTGATTTGATCTCTCGGGGTTTTCACCGAGATTTGTCTTGATCTCTTGAGATTTTCGCCAGGGTTTGTCTTAATTTCTCGGGGTTGTCACCGGAGTTTGACTTGATCTCCCAAGGTTGTCACCAGGGTTTGGCTTGATCTCCCAGGGTTGTCACCGGGATTTGAATTGATCTCTCGGGGTTGTCACCAGGGTTTGACTTGATCTCCCGGGATAGTCACCGGGGTTTGAATTGATTTCTAGGGGTTGTCACTAGGGTTTGGCTTGATTTCTAGGGGTTGTCACCGGGTTTGACATGATTTCCCGGGGTTATCACCGGGGTTTGGATTGATCTCTCAGGGTTGTCACCAGGGTTTGGCTTAATCTCCCGGGGTTGTCACCGGGATTTGACTTGATCTCCCGGGGTTGTCACCAGGGTTTGGCTTGATCTCCCAGGATTGTCACCGGGGTTTGACTTGATCTCCCGGGGTTGTCACCAGGGTTTGACTTCATCTCCCGGGATAGTCACCAGGGTTTGAATTGATTTCTAGGGGTTATCACTAGGGTTTGGATTAATTTCTAGGGGTTATCTTGATGATTTTGACTTTCAAGGTTGTCTCTGGAAGACAAAAGACGATTCTGCCCTCCTGCATGGTTAGTAACAAGAATGCAAAATTTCGAGTGTCTACAGATGCCCCTTTTTATCATGTTTATGCAATGTAAGGGAATGAACATGATAAAGATTACTAGACACTTGAAATATGACAAGATTAAATGATGTCATGCAATACAACATAATATGATGTTATGGACTATGAACATTTTTGTTTGGAGTTACTTCCAACGGTATTCTATTACTGACTCCTCCCACCATTTCTGCTGGGGATGGAGTTGTCAATGATGGTCTCCACTAAACTGTCTTGATGTCTACTCGAACGATAGTTTACACAGACTTTTATCACTGAATTTTCTCGATGCCTACTCGAATGGTAGTTTACAAAGCTTTCATCACCTGATCTTTCCCGTACTACATTGGGTTGAAGCCAACGGTTTAAAATATCCGTCAGTGCTATTGAGACTGATTCGACGACATGTTGTAGAGATGTTTTCAAGATCCCTGCTGGGGAGATTTTCCTATGGTTGATACCATTGGACCTTTCTGAATTCGACGTCGTGGTTGTCACTAACGTTCTTTGTCTTCAGATATGCTTTCTGACTTTACCTTCGCTGGGGATGTTCCTCTTCTGAAGAGTGACCTCATTGGGGATTCCTAATGCCTATCTGGATGATAGTTTACACCGGTTTACATAATTGGATCCCTCTCGATGCTATGTTGGGGCTGTCACCAATGATTTGGATTCTTATCTAATTGACGCCGATGTGTTGTAAGGGATAGAGCTTACAATGGTAATTTTCAAAACATCCTTCCCATGCCTACTCAAACAGTGGTTTACAATGGTCTGGAAATCACCGAACATTCACGATGCCTCGGGTGGGGATTTATATAACAGATTCCATCATCGGTCCTCCCCGATGAAGACAGTTTTCCACGGTTTTCATCATCGAATCTTTCCCAATGCTACGCTAGAGTAGTCATCAACGGTTTGCAATATCAGATACTATGACCGTCGTTTAAGCAGTTCTCAATGGCTTACATCATCGAATCTTTCCCGATGTTACGCTGGGGTTGTCGCCAACGGTTTGCAATATCAGACAATCTGACCTTCGTTGAAGCAGTTCTCAACAACTTATATCACCGGATCTTTCCCGATGCTACGTTGGAGTTGTTTCCAACGATTTGCAATATTAGACACTCTGACCTTCGTTGAAGCAGTTCTCAACATCTTATATCACCAAATCTTTCCAGATGTTACGCTGGAGTTATTGCCAATGGTTTACAATATCAGACATGCCTAATATCTCTGCTGGGGGTATCTTTCTAACAAGTTATACCCTTAAACAAATCTGGATATTTTGACGCATTCAAGACCAACGGTTCATCACACCAGACCTTCCCGATGCTTTGACAAGGGAAGTTTTCAACAATCTCTATCATCGGTTTTCTAAACCCCACATTAGGGTTAATACCAATCACTTACATGAAGGTCTTCTTTCATCAAAAGTTTGGTGCCTGAATTCAGGGTTTCAAGCCGTTTATGCTCAATCGCGTAGAACCTTTTTAGCTGATTTGACTTTTTAGCTTTTGGGAACTCTGTTGTAACTCAAATTTAATCAAACCGGAGAGGGTGGGGACCACCCTGGGTGGTCGCAGGTAGACCCGCGGCTCCCCACGGGTTTATTTAGTTCCCCGTTCCTTTCATAAGTCATTTTCAACTTGAACTTTATAAAAAATTCAAAAATTCTTCTTCAGATTTACTGAGTTTGGGTTGCTTTTTGCAAAATCCATCACCGTACAATCGTTCCGCACAAATCCGGTAACGTATACATATTTTCTTTTCAAGTTTTGACCGTTAGAACGTTAGATTTCATATAGAATGCTTCTAAAGACAATATAGCGAATATTCATGCTTATATAACTTGATAAAAATTATTAAACTTAGTAAATGCTCATATTTTACCATGACGAACGTAATGATGTGAAAAAAAAAATGAATTTTGAGATAGCCATTTGGCACCATTTTTTGCTAGTTTATTTATCTTATTTGAGGACAAATGAGCACGAGTTTTTCAAAAAAATGCACATGGTAATTTGGCTGCCATTGTTACTTACTTTTAATGTTTAATATCTATATCTTTGATATTGGGTCAGTGTGCTACTGAATAGCCACCTAGTCATGCTTATGTACATGTGGATAGTCCATTTTACAAAGGAGACTCTGGCGAAATTTTTTCACGAGCCTAAGAATTTAATGAATATGCAATTTGAACTCTACTGGGATTCATGCTTTAGGATTTAAACTAGGTATAAAGCAATGATTTAACTTCAATAAGCTTTAAGTTAGAAACTTAACTCACCCTTTTTGAGGCGATTTGGAGATTTTGTTCAGCTTATGAATTTAGATATACCGAGCAGCTCTCGCAGGTTCTCTACAGGCGTGAGGAGAGCTTCTGATGTTCCTCAGACTCATCCAACCTGGCAAAGGATGGATAACGACCACCGATCGTATACTACAAATGCGATGGGGAGGGACACATCAGTCCAAACTGTACGCAGCAGTCCAAAGCTGTTACAATTACGGAAGAGAAGATCACCTAGCTCGATTTTGTCGTGTAGTGAAGCCAAGTCCAGTTGGGATGGTGACACCAAATGCCGTCCTAGACAAGTCCAAGCCAGTAGTTCTGTAAGACCCCAAATTATTAATAAATGAAATTTAAATTCCCTCTATTTATTATTTTGAAATAGTAAGTGTTAAATTGATTAATGAGGTTAGTTATGGGTAAAATGCGTAAATATTTAAATAAGCAAGTGGTTATAAAATATTCATTGTTGTCGGGGAATATTCGTTTGGTCGTGGAATATTCTTCCTGTCGGGGAATATTCGTACGACGGCGCAGTCTTTTGTGGGCCCCATAACGGAAAGCGATTGGATGAAGAAAACGACAAGTATATGTTTTTTTAACGGCGTAGTTGTTACCGTTAATACTGTTGGAATACCCGGTGGTTAAAACACAGTAATACGCGTTGTTACACAGTAGCACACTGTATTGCACCAATTATTGATTCTTACGTAAGAAGGCACTACTCAATAATGGTTACAGTAATTACTGTTCAGTATTTTATTTTATTGATTCAATAATTGCTGCGTTGATATTTTATATTACTGTTGTTTCAATAATTGTCACTACACAGTATTTCCCATTATCAGATCAATAATTCATATTATTTGAATAATATTATTAGATAACATTATTGGCAATGTCTAGAAAGTTCTGTCTAAGGAGAGGTTTGGTCATCTAATTGCGCGCCAGTAAGGAGAAATCCTTATTGGAAAGCCCCCTCTTTCCTGGGAACGGCCTGGTTGTCATAAATGTGATTCTGTAATATTATTTGTAAATAATTAATTATTGATTCATATGATAAGGAAATATTTATTTTTGTGGATATAAATGAGGGATATATTTTTGTGGTTAAAAATGAAGGAGTTAATGTTGAGGTTTTTATCAGTATTTTTGTCGGAATGGAGGTATTAAAAATCAGGGTTTTTGAGATATTTTGCGGGAGTTATAATTTTTAATCCGACCGTTGGATCGTGGTAATTTTTGGATATGTTATACATATATAAGTTGAGTATATGTCCACAAATTTTGAACCGTTAAAAATGAACGTATGATTTATTATGAATTTTACGAGATGACTGGTTCAGAAATTGTTGAATTTTCGGAGTTAATCATTTTGGTAGAAAATTCTAGAATTGGTGGGCCCCACTCTTGGTTGGTGAAGAAATGTGCTGAGATTTTTATTCAAATGTGGTGGGTGGGAATAGTAGCAGGTAAAGCCATCAGGTTGCAGGTTAAGTCTGCTTCGGCGTGCTAACATTTTCCTATAAATAGAGGGCTAAGCTAGAATTGAAAATCACACCAGAAACAAGTTTTCTCTCTTTCTCTCTCTAGATTATTGAGTGTATTTTGTGAGTATTTAGATACTTTGAGAGTTTCTATTCATCAGAGCAAGTGTCTTTCAGCCTTATACCGGTATTCCGACCAGAAGTACTGTCTGTACGAGGTAAGGGATGTTATTTTATTCAAAAATGATATTATTTCTTCAATATCATTATGCCGAAATATTGGTTGGAAATTTTTATCAAATTTGGAACTTCTCACGTCGGAGTTACTATTCATGAGTTACTATTCACGAGTTACTATTCACGAGTTACTATTCACCGAAAAATAAAATTTTCTTCTTTTCGTCCAAAATATCTATTCTGGGTACTAGCTTTGATTGTATCCATGTTTTGATCATTCTTGAATTCTACTTCACTATGAATAATTATAAGGTATTTTTGGACATGAATAAATCGAAATACGAATCCTTAATATTTGTTATTTTGTTTCACTGGATTCGTTTTCTTTAATATATTTTTCATCATCCTTAGTCCTAAATGATGATATTACTGAATATCTTTGGCCGTAGTGCAAAGATGAATAATTAACTGATGAATATCTTTGGCCCGTAGTGCAAAGATGAACAGGTGTTGAGATGAACATGACCGACTGGTGATACAAATGAATATCTTTGGCCTGTAGTGCAAAGATGAATATTTGATTAAAGATGGTTATTGATTGTTGTTACAGGGATAAAATATTGATGATGGACTTTTAAATCTTAGAAGATAGTAGAACTCATTCTCTACTTGACTCTTCTAATGGTTTGCTGTTTCCGCTGCAGTTATTGATTTAAAACTTGTTGTCTATTGTATTCTATTAGATTTTTCCCTGTTGAAGACTAACGATAATTTGTTCTGTATTATCTTAGTCATAATGTTCTTTACTGGGCTAGTTGAGCTCACCCTTTTCCTTTTTGTTCCATTTTTCTCAGGAGGCGAGAATGTAGCGAGTACTAGTCGGGGTATGGAATGATGGTTCTAGAAGTTACTTTAGTAGTCCTCACTATTTTTGTGAAATAATGTATCAATAATTGTAATGAGGGCTTATTTGAGTGTGGATATTGTCTAAATGACAATATTTGTATTTAAACTCACAGTTCTTGTGTTGTAATAATAAAGATGTAGTTGTTTCTGTACCATGTATTTTGGCGACTCAGAATGGGTGTTGTATACCTATTTTGGGGGCGTCACAGTTGGTATCAGAGCTTAGGGATATGATCTCTGGCGGAGATCGGGGAATAGAACTAGGAGGGGAGAGACGAATCCTTCGCTAGTGTGTCCTACCTAAGCTTATTTATTGGTCAGTCATAATATAGGGGTATTATGTGATTTGTTAATTTATTTAATTAACCCTTGTTTTATGGCAGTATTTGAGAATGTCGACTGAGAATGTTAATAGTGGAGTAAATGAGACCGTGGAGACACCGGTGCTTACCAACGAGGAGAACGTGCAACAGGCTGGCAATGTTCCTCCTGTGAACAACACCAATGAGCAGATGATGAACGATGGAATGTTTAGAAGTTTTTTGCAATTCATGCAAAACCAGACAAGGGAGACTCGTGTTCAAAATACAGGAGGAAATGATAGCAATTCACGGTTTGTCACAGCCAAACAGTTCAAAGAATTGGGACCACCAGAATTTAAGGGAAAGCCGGATCCGATCATGGCGGAAACGTGGGTCAAGCAAATTACCAAGATATTCGATGTCTTGGGATGCACGGAGGAACAGAAGGTTCCATTCGCCACCTTTATGTTCCGTGGCGAGGCAGATTACTGGTGGGAGTCTGTGAAGCGTACCCATCCAACTGCACTCAGCATGTCTTGGGAGACATTTCAAAAACTGTTCAATGACAAGTACTTTCCTGAAAGTATTCGTCATATGAAGGAGGTAGAGTTTATTAGACTAGAGCAGAATAATATGACGGTATCTCAGTACGAGGCAAAGTTTGCAGAGTTGTCCAGGTTTGCACCTCATTTGGTGGAGAATGAGGAACGTATGACGAGGATGTTTCTGAGAGGTTTGAAACCCGGCATACGTCAATATCTCATTTCTCATAAATTTTCTCTCTATTCAGATGTTGTCAACAGGGCTCAATTATTAGAGCGAGATAACGAGTACGGTCAACTGAGGGATCACAACCAGGATCATATCGGTGACAGCAGTCATCAGAACAATGATAACCAGCGGAGAAAGAAAAATACAGACAAGAACGGCAACCACTCTGGTGGTAATCGTGGCTATGAAAATAGAAGAAGCGAGTCGGGAGGAGATTTTAAAAAGAGGAGATTCAACAATGACAATATGAAGACGTCAGCACCAACAGCAATTGGTTCCAAGGGAGGAGAACGACCACCGGTTATATGCTATAAGTGCGGAAAAGAAGGACATATCAGCCCAAACTGCCCACAACAGTTTAAGGTATGTTATAATTGTGGAAAGGAAGGACATATTGCTCGAGATTGCACTGTAGCAAAACCAAGTCCAGCGGGGATGGTGACTCAAAAAGCTGTCCCAGAAAAGATAAAGTCAACGGTTCCTGGAAGAGCGTTTGTCGTGACTGGTCAACATGCGAGGAACCCAAACGAGGTGATCACGGGTAAGCTAATCATAAATTCATGCGAAGTTTATACCTTATTAGATACCGGTTCTACCCATTCTTTTATCTCTCCTGCTTGTGCTCAACGTTTAAACTTGACTCCGGAGAAGTTAGACTTTGATTTATCTGTGGAGACTCCGTTAGGAGAAACTTTCATCACATCCACTGTTTATAAATCTTGTGTGATCCAAGTTGGTACCATCACCTTACCTGTTGACCTTATCTCTTTAAAGATACTTGCTTTTGATGTGATTTTAGGGATTGATTGGCTAACTACTCATCATGCCAAAATTGATTGTTTTCATAAGGTTGTTAGTTTTCATATTCCTAACCAACCTGTTGTACGAATTCAAACAACTAAGCCATTAAAATCAATCACTGTTATATCAAGCCATAAAGCCATTCGTTTATTAAAAAACGGATGTCAAGCTTTCTTAGCCCATGTTATGGATTTGAATAAAGACACGTCAAATTTGAATAATATTCCTGTTGATTTTCCTGAAGAACTTCCCGGTCTACCCCCGGAACGAGAAATTAAATTCTTTATTGATCTTGAACCTGGTACAAAGCCCATTTCTAAAACCCCATATCGAATGGCTCCTATTGAACTTCAGGAGTTAAAGGTCCTAGTACATCTCCTTGGGGTGCTCCTGTTTTATTTGTAAAGAAAAAAGACGGGAGTATGCGACTTTGTATTGATTACCGGGAATTAAACCATGTCACTATTAAGAATAGGTATCCGCTACCTCGTATTGATGACCTGTTTGACCAGTTACAAGGAGCACAGTTCTTTTCAAAGATCGATCTTCGTTCTGGATATCATCAGCTGAAGGTTAAAACTGAGGATATTCCAAAGACTGCCTTCAGAACTCGGTACGGGCATTATGAGTTCCTAGTTATGTCTTTTGGATTGACTAATGCTCCTGCGGCTTTCATGGATATGATGAACCGAGTATTTAAGGATTATTTGGATCAGTTCGTTGTTGTCTTTATTGATGACATCCTCATATATTCCAAAAGCCGTGAAGATCATGAGCATCATTTGAAGCTGGTACTCCAAAGGCTGCGTGAAAATAAGTTATATGCCAAGTTGAAGAAATGCGAGTTCTGGCTTGAGGAAGTAGCTTTCCTAGGGCACGTGGTGTCAAAACATGGAGTATCTGTTGACCCGGCGAAGATTGAAGCAATACAAAGTTGGGAGCAACCAAAGACGGTGACCGAAGTACGTAGCTTTCTAGGCTTAGCTGGTTATTATCGAAGATTCGTGGAAGGGTTTTCTCGAATCGCTACCCCGTTAACTCAGCTGACTCGGAAAGATATCAAATTCGTATGGAGCGAGGAATGCGAGAAGAGTTTTCAAGAGCTTAAGAGGAGACTCATTTCGGCACCTGTTCTGACAATACCATCTGGTTCGGATGGATTTGTTATCTACAGTGATGCTTCAGGCAAAGGGTTAGGATGTGTTCTCATGCAACATGGGAAAGTCATAGCCTATGCCTCGCGACAACTCAAAGAATATGAGAGGAATTATCCTACTCATGATTTGGAGTTGGCAGCAGTAGTTTTCGCGTTGAAGATCTGGAGACACTACCTGTATGGGGA
Source organism: Panax notoginseng (assembly GCA_016801055.1). Taxonomy (NCBI): domain Eukaryota; kingdom Viridiplantae; phylum Streptophyta; class Magnoliopsida; order Apiales; family Araliaceae; genus Panax; species Panax notoginseng. The sequence goes on from CM029015.1 coordinate 41,763,208, forward strand.
GAAAGTGGAGATCTATACAGATCATAAAAGCCTTAAATATTTCTTCACCCAAAAGGAACTCAACATGCGGCAGCGACGTTGGCTCGAGCTGTTAAAAGATTACGATCATACCATCCAATATCATCCTGGAAAAGCAAACGTAGTAGCTGACGCATTGAGTAGAAGATCATATGCGGGTACGAGTGCAATGTTGTTAACACAAAGGCCCATTTTGTATGACTTGCAAAGGATGGAGATAGAGATGAAGGCTCCAAGTACCCACATGATGATATCAAATATACGAGTAGAACCGACTTTAATCGATAAAGTTAAAGCTGCTCAAGCTACGGACATAGAGCTGATGCGTATGAAGAAGAAAGTGCAAGAAGGTTCTATTCCAGAAGCAAAAATCGATGAAGAAGGAATACTTCGAGTTCACTCTAGACTCTGTGTTCCTAACAATTCTGATTTGAAGTACAAGATCATGATGGAAGCACACAATACACCATTTGCAATCCATCCTGGAAGTACCAAAATGTATCGTGATCTACGACATACATTTTGGTGGAATAATATGAAGAGAGAGATTGCAAAGTTTATCTCGAGGTGTTTAACTTGTCAACGTGTAAAGGCGGAACATCAAGTACCAAAGGGTCCATTGCAACCACTTGAGATTCCGAAATGGAAGTGGGAACACATTACCATGGATTTCGTTACGGGTCTTCCCACGGTTTCTCAAGGCATAAATGCTATTTGGGTTATTGTTGATAGATTAACCAAGTCTGCTCATTTCTTGCCGATACGGGAGACTTATTCCCTTGAACGTCTTGCTCGTATATACGTAGATGAGATTGTGAGACTGCATGGCATGCCAGTATCCATAGTTTCGGATCGTGACCCAAGATTCACTTCAAGATTTTGGGTTAGCTTGCAAAAAGCTATGGGCACAGATTTACGATTTAGTTCGGCATACCATCCTCAAACGGACGGACAATCAGAGAGGACTATTCAAACTCTTGAAGATCTATTAAGACTTTGTGTCCTAGATTTCAAAGGGAGTTGGGATAAGTACCTACCATTGGTGGAATTCTCTTACAATAACAGTTATCAGGCAAGTATAGGTGTGGCCCCATTTGAAGCATTATATGGACGAAAGTGTCGCTCTCCAGTATGCTGGGACGAGGTGGGTGAAGCAACATTGTTGGGACCAGAGTTGGTACGCATGACTACAGAGAAGATCCAAACGATTCGACAACGTATACAAACGGCACAGGATCGACAAAAGAGTTATGCGGATCTTCATCGGAAGGACGTGGAATTTGACATTGGGGATCATGTATTGTTGCGTGTGGCTCCATGGAAAGGAGTTACAAGATTTGGGAAGAGAGGAAAGCTCAATCCACGATTTATTGGTCCATTTCAGATTCTTGACCGAGTAGGAAATGTGGCCTATAGACTTGCGTTACCTCCAAGTATGTCTCGTGTTCATAATGTTTTTCATATATCTGTGTTACGTAAATATGTGAAAGACCCAGACCACGTTATTGAGTTAGAACCGGACGAGATAGCTGAAGACTTAACGTACGAAGAGGTACCTGTCAAGATCTTGGATAGAAAGGAGCATGTCCTACGCACGAAGGTCATACCACAAGTTAAAGTTTTGTGGAGAAACCATGCTATTGAGGAAATGACCTGGGAGTTGGAAACGGAAATGAAAGCGAGGTATCCTCATCTTTTCGAAACACCAGGTACGTACGTCAATTTCGAGGACGAAATTTCATAAGGAGGGGAGGTTGTAAGACCCCAAATTATTAATAAATGAAATTTAAATTCCCTCTATTTATTATTTTGAAATAGTAAGTGTTAAATTGATTAATGAGGTTAGTTATGGGTAAAATGCGTAAATATTTAAATAAGCAAGTGGTTATAAAATATTCATTGTTGTCGGGGAATATTCGTTTGGTCGTGGAATATTCTTCCTGTCGGGGAATATTCGTACGACGGCGCAGTCTTTTGTGGGCCCCATAACGGAAAGCGATTGGATGAAGAAAACGACAAGTATATGTTTTTTTAACGGCGTAGTTGTTACCGTTAATACTGTTGGAATACCCGGTGGTTAAAACACAGTAATACGCGTTGTTACACAGTAGCACACTGTATTGCACCAATTATTGATTCTTACGTAAGAAGGCACTACTCAATAATGGTTACAGTAATTACTGTTCAGTATTTTATTTTATTGATTCAATAATTGCTGCGTTGATATTTTATATTACTGTTGTTTCAATAATTGTCACTACACAGTATTTCCCATTATCAGATCAATAATTCATATTATTTGAATAATATTATTAGATAACATTATTGGCAATGTCTAGAAAGTTCTGTCTAAGGAGAGGTTTGGTCATCTAATTGCGCGCCAGTAAGGAGAAATCCTTATTGGAAAGCCCCCTCTTTCCTGGGAACGGCCTGGTTGTCATAAATGTGATTCTGTAATATTATTTGTAAATAATTAATTATTGATTCATATGATAAGGAAATATTTATTTTTGTGGATATAAATGAGGGATATATTTTTGTGGTTAAAAATGAAGGAGTTAATGTTGAGGTTTTTATCAGTATTTTTGTCGGAATGGAGGTATTAAAAATCAGGGTTTTTGAGATATTTTGCGGGAGTTATAATTTTTAATCCGACCGTTGGATCGTGGTAATTTTTGGATATGTTATACATATATAAGTTGAGTATATGTCCACAAATTTTGAACCGTTAAAAATGAACGTATGATTTATTATGAATTTTACGAGATGACTGGTTCAGAAATTGTTGAATTTTCGGAGTTAATCATTTTGGTAGAAAATTCTAGAATTGGTGGGCCCCACTCTTGGTTGGTGAAGAAATGTGCTGAGATTTTTATTCAAATGTGGTGGGTGGGAATAGTAGCAGGTAAAGCCATCAGGTTGCAGGTTAAGTCTGCTTCGGCGTGCTAACATTTTCCTATAAATAGAGGGCTAAGTTAGAATTGAAAATCACACCAGAAACAAGTTTTCTCTCTTTCTCTCTCTAGATTATTGAGTGTATTTTGTGAGTATTTAGATACTTTGAGAGTTTCTATTCATCAGAGCAAGTGTCTTTCAGCCTTATACCGGTATTCCGACCAGAAGTACTGTCTGTACGAGGTAAGGGATGTTATTTTATTCAAAAATGATATTATTTCTTCAATATCATTATGCCGAAATATTGGTTGGAAATTTTTATCAAATTTGGAACTTCTCACGTCGGAGTTACTATTCATGAGTTACTATTCACGAGTTACTATTCACGAGTTACTATTCACCGAAAAATAAAATTTTCTTCTTTTCGTCCAAAATATCTATTCTGGGTACTAGCTTTGATTGTATCCATGTTTTGATCATTCTTGAATTCTACTTCACTATGAATAATTATAAGGTATTTTTGGACATGAATAAATCGAAATACGAATCCTTAATATTTGTTATTTTGTTTCACTGGATTCGTTTTCTTTAATATATTTTTCATCATCCTTAGTCCTAAATGATGATATTACTGAATATCTTTGGCCGTAGTGCAAAGATGAATAATTAACTGATGAATATCTTTGGCCCGTAGTGCAAAGATGAACAGGTGTTGAGATGAACATGACCGACTGGTGATACAAATGAATATCTTTGGCCTGTAGTGCAAAGATGAATATTTGATTAAAGATGGTTATTGATTGTTGTTACAGGGATAAAATATTGATGATGGACTTTTAAATCTTAGAAGATAGTAGAACTCATTCTCTACTTGACTCTTCTAATGGTTTGCTGTTTCCGCTGCAGTTATTGATTTAAAACTTGTTGTCTATTGTATTCTATTAGATTTTTCCCTGTTGAAGACTAACGATAATTTGTTCTGTATTATCTTAGTCATAATGTTCTTTACTGGGCTAGTTGAGCTCACCCTTTTCCTTTTTGTTCCATTTTTCTCAGGAGGCGAGAATGTAGCGAGTACTAGTCGGGGTATGGAATGATGGTTCTAGAAGTTACTTTAGTAGTCCTCACTATTTTTGTGAAATAATGTATCAATAATTGTAATGAGGGCTTATTTGAGTGTGGATATTGTCTAAATGACAATATTTGTATTTAAACTCACAGTTCTTGTGTTGTAATAATAAAGATGTAGTTGTTTCTGTACCATGTATTTTGGCGACTCAGAATGGGTGTTGTATACCTATTTTGGGGGCGTCACAAGTTCAAGGAAGAGCATTTTTTGTGACCTCCCAAAAAGCGAGGAACCCGAACGAGGTTATTACAGGTAGGCTAATCATAAACTCTTGTGAAGTCTATACCTTATTTGATACCAGTTCTACTCATTCTTTTATTTCTCTTACATGCGCTCAACGTTTAAATTTAACTCTGGAGAAATTAGACTTTGACTTATCTATTGAAACTTCGTTGGGAGAAACGTTCATTACATCCACTGTTTATAAGTCTTGTTTGATTCAAATCGGCACCCGCACGTTTCCTGTCAATCTTATCTCTTTGAAAATACTTGCATTTGATGTGATTTTAGGGATTGATTGGTTAACTACTCATCATGCTAAAATTAATTATTTTCGTAAGGTTGTTAGCTTTCGTATTCCTAACCAACCTATTATGCGAATTTAAGCAACCAAACCGCTAAAGTCAATCACTGTCATATCAAGCCATAAAGCTATTCGTTTATTAAAAAACGAATGTTAAGCTTTCTTAGCCCATGTCACAGATTTAAATAAAAATACGTCAGATTTGAATGATATTTATATTGTTAATAAATTTTCTGACGTATTCCCCGAAGAACTTCTTGGCCTACCCCTAGAGCGTGAAATCGAATTTTGTATTGACCTTGAACCCGGTACAAAATCCTCAAATATTTCTTCACCCAGAACAAACGTAACATGTGCCAAAGACGTTGGCTCGAGCTATTGAAAGATTACGATCGTACCATTCAATACCATCCTGGAAAAGTGAATATGGTAGCTGACGCATTGAGTAGAAAATCGTATACGTTTACGAGTGCGATATTATTAACACAAAGACCCATTTCGTATGACTTACAAAAAATAGGAATAGAGTTAAAGACTCCAGAGACCCACGTGAAGATGATGAATATACGATTAGAATCGACTTTAAATCGATAAAGTTAAAGTCGCTCAAGCTACAGACTCTGAGCTGATGAATGTGAAGAAGAAGGTGCATAGAGACGTTATTCTAGAAGCAAGAATCGACGAAGAGAGCAAATCTTAACCCTCGATTTTATTGGTCTATTTGAAATCCTCAATTGAGTAGGAACTGTGGCCTATAGACTTGCCTTACCGCTAAGTATATCGCGTGTTCATAACGTTTTTCACGTATCGATGTTACGTAAATATGTGGACGACCCGAACCACATTATTGAATTAGAACTAGACGAAATAGCGAAAGATTTAACGTATGAAGAGGTACCTATTAAAATCTTGGATAAGAAGGAACATATTCTATGCTCCAAGGTTATACCTCAAGAGTTAGAATCTGAAATAAAAACGAGGTATCCTCACCTCTTCGACATACCAGGTACGCACACTAATTTCGAGGACAAAATTTCATAAGAAGGGGAGGTTGTAAGACCCCAACTTTTATGAATAAAGATTTAATTTTCTCGAAATATTTTTTTTAATATTATGGTGTGGATTTGATATAATGTTATAGTTGTGGGTAATATTTATAAATTTTGCAAAGTATGCAAGTTGTTATAAAATATTCGTTTGGTCGGGGAATATTCGTATGACGGCACAATCATTAGTGGACCCCATAACGGAATTACTATCGGAGTTAGAAAACGACAAAAATATTTTTTTATAAAAATAACGGCAAAAGTTTTACCGTTAACTGTTGAAATACTAGGTGATAAAAGTACAGTAATACGCGTGGTTGCATAGTAGCACACAGTATTGATTATTGATGTTTACGTGAGAAGTCACTCAGTTATACTCAATTATTGCTACAATAATTGCTGCATAGTATCTCACATTATTGATTCTATTCATCTGCACAATATTTTATATTATTAAATCAATAATTGACACGACAAAGTTATTCATATTATTATTTGCATTAATAACAATGTCTAGAAAATTTTGTCGAGGAAAGGGGTTTGGTCACCTAATTGCACGTAAATAGGGACAAATCCTTATCAGAAAGTCCCCTCTTTCCTGAGAATGATCTGGTTGTTAATATTGCAAGTTATATTATTGATGAATAATTGTTGTTTAAAAATGTGTTTTGTGAAGCCAAGTAAATTGAGATAAATAGTGGGGATTTTTATGAAGTATTCGTTGTAAGTTTGGAATATTATTTGGACTCCCACTTACTCATTTTTTAAAATAATCGGTAGGAAGTTATAATATATACATATTATATATATATATATATATATATATATATATATATATAATAAATTTTATCTTTTATGTAAAATAGAATATATTATATTTTATTGGTTGCATAATGTTGCATAGTGAAAATCAAACATTTTTCAGTCGAACGAAATTCGCCTGTGATTCTTTACTGTGCAATCCGTGATTTTCTAAATTCAAATAGTATCCTTCCATTCTCCTATTAATAGGATGCTTAGTTTATAATTGAAAATCACACCAGAATCAGAGAATTCTTCTTCTATAATATTGAGCGTATTTTTTTAGAGTTTAAGGAAACTTTGAGCGTAGAAAATAGTATAAATTTTCTTAAAGAATATCCCCAACCTACCAGTCAGAAGTACTCTCTTTTTAAGGTAAGGGGTATTATTTATTTCATATTCGCTTACGATATATTTTTTCGTATTCGTAAAGAATTTTATTTTCGTTCAATATTCGTAAAAAATATTATCTTCGTTCAATATTCGTAGGAATGTTATTTTCGTTCAACAGTAGTAAGAGATATTATTTTTATTCAATATTCGTAAGAAATAATATTTTCTTCCATACTCTGTAGTATGTAAGTAATTTTATTTCGTTTCAAATTCCGAATTCTACACTCATTTTGTTAAAGTATTGCTTCTATACTTCATGAAATTGGTAGAATATCCTTGAAATTTGCGTTTAATCTAGTATCTTTTCACGGAAATATTATTCTGAATACTCTTGATAATTTTTAATCTTTTCATGCCGGGATACTATTCACTCAAGTACTATTCTCGGGGTACTATTCACTCAGGTACTATTCATCCAGGGTACTATTCATGATAAAAATTAATTTTTTTCGGTCCAAATCATTTTTTATACAATATTATTCTTGAATTTTACTCCACAAAGCAGTATCATGTTGACAATTTGGACATTATTGAATTCTAGATAAATTGAATTATAAATCTTTAAAATTTATCATTTGCTTTCATTTAATTGAATTCTTATATCATTGTCATCATCCTCATGTTGTGATGAAAGTCGTCTTTGGCTCGTAGTGCATAGATGGACTACTGATTGGTATGATTATAATTAGGGATTATTCGGTGTAATCATGACCTGTAATGTTACAAATGATGTGATAAAAGTTTCCATTGGCCCGTAGTGCATTGACGAACACTTGTTGGCATGATCATGACCATTGGTGATAACACGAATATCATTGACCCGTAGTGCATGGATAATTCGTGGATGTGATACTAATGAATATCTTTGGCCCGTAGTGCATGGATAATTCAGTGATGTGGATTATTTATTGAGCTGAGTCTCAGCGATAAAATTGATTATAAACTTTTTAAATCATAGAAGATAGTAGATATCATGCTCTACTTGACTCTTCTAATGGATTACTTGTTCCGCTGCAGTTAAATTTGTTATTTATTGTATTCTATCAGTTTAACACTGTTGAAGGCTAACGATAATTTATTCTGCATTATCTTAGTCATAATATTTCTTACTGGGCTAGTTGAGCCCACCCTTTTGCTTTAATTGTTCTCTTTAGGAAATGAGAACGTAGTCAGGACTAGTCGGGGAATGGAGTGACAGTCCGAGATGGTGGTTGTAGTAATCATCACTATTTTATAAAATAGTGTGTTACTAATTGTAATGAGGACTCCATTTGAGTTTGGATATTGTCTAGAAGACAATATTCGTATTAAAACTCTCAACTCATGTTGTATAATTAAGTTTGTAATTGTATTCTGTATCATGTATTTGATGACTCAAGATGGTTGATGTATACCTATTTTGGGGGCGTCACATGATATACTGTTGTAATGTGTCACTCTTGACACCCAAGATCTTGTAGAATCTAAATTCACTTCTTCAATCTATATATTATTGGTGGATCAATTTATGCGCGTTGCACACTTGGGTAATGAACGTTTGATTCGAGGAATTGGAGAAGCACGGAGGAACAAAAGATTGGAACTTGAAGATTTGATCAAACAGTTACATCATGTTTAAGGTATATATTTTAATCTTCCTCAATTAATAATATTATATAAGGTGATTATTGGAATTACAGGAAAATTTTATATTTAATTTTCGTCATGTTTTCACTCTATTTACAATATAATTATATTTTTGATCTTGTTTATGCAAGCCAACAAATTGTGTGTGGCATGTAACTAGTGTTTATAATGTAAGCATAAAATTAGAAATCAAAAATTTTAGTCTCAAATAATGCGACACATTGCATTCCCCGAGTATATCTCATATTATTGATTTGTCATAAAATATTAAGGTTATGTTTGTTTGCAAGAATTATAATCCTGAGATTATAATCTCATGATTATAATCCATGTGATTATAATCTCAAGACTATTAATCCAAGAATTATAATCTCGGGATTATAATTATAATCTCAAGACTATTAAGCCATTTTATAATCCATAGGCTAATATTCACAAGTCTAAATTTGAAAACAAACAAGACACTTGGGATTAATAGTTATAACCAAAGTATAATAGTTACAAACAAACATAAGCCTAAATGTAAATGCTACAATAGGAATTATAAAAAAATAACTTATATTATATTTTTCATATAAATTTATTTATTTTTGGACGAAAAAATTTGACAAGAAAAATAATCAAGTTTTTCATTTTTCTTCTATTCCTTAAAAAACTCATTAACACCAAATTTAAATAATAAAATGGAAATCTTTCATTAATTTCTTCTTCTTCTTTTTTTTCGTCTTTTTTAAAACTTAGTAACACAATGTTATGTTTTTTTTTCTCCAAATTTATCTATTTTTGGATGAATTTTTTTGACAAGAAAAGTAACAAAATTTTCCGACCATTTAGTTTTTAATCATTAAAAAACTCATTAACAACACAAGTAGATATAAAACTTAAATTTTTCATCCACTTATTTTTCCCGTCTTTTTTAAAACTCAATAACAAAATGTTAAGTTTTTAGGATTATAATTAAGTTTTGATTGTAGTTAAATTTTAGGACCAAAAAATAAGTTTAATATATATAGATAGATATTGATATAGATAAATAGATTTGGAACAAATGGAATTATTCATACTAGGACTGATCATTCAGTTATAATCGAACCGAATAGCAAAAGCTGCTTATTTTTACTATCCAAAAAATCAACCGAATTAAGGAATACTTGAATTACAAAAAACCGAATAACCGATTTTGTTATTCGGTTATTTCGGTTAATACCGAAATTAAGTTCCATATGTAGAGAAAGAGAGACTAGTATTATGTATTATGAGTTGATTGGATTTGGGCCAACTGAAAATCTAGTCTCAGCAGACAAAGCTTATTAAAAACCAATACCAAATATAGAGAACACGAGATGGTGGGACGATGAGATTGTGAGCAGCAGAGGCCGGAGATTGAGGCGAAGATGGTGGTCGGCGAGATGGAAATATGAGAGATGAATCTGAGATCATATGAGACCTGAGAGCCAAGAGGCAATAGGCAAGAGGAGAGAGGAACTGAGATGGAATTAGGGGCACCGACTCGGGATGAGATATGCTCTCTTGTTTTTAGCAAGATGAGATCTGTTAAAGCCCTGAATTCGGGTCCCAAATCACCGCGGATCCGGTACAATCATTCTATCACTATTTGCGGAAGATATAAACATAAATTGTTTATACAATAAACATACACATTATTTTCCCAAAATCGAGTAACCTTAACTTATACAAAATTCATAAACTATCAAACATATAACATATTTATTAAACAATTCTATTACAAATTAGCTGCACATTTTATCCCAAGCTGAACTTGGCATTATCCTTTTCCTGTATCCGACGTTTTTTCCTTAATCTGCAATGTTAAATCATGATTGTGAGACCCCAGATTTTATGAATAAATATTTAATTTTTCTCGAAATAATTTTTTTTATATTATGGTGTGGATTTGATATAATAGTTATGGGTAGTATTTATAAATTTTACAAAGTATGCAAGTTGTCATATTATATTCGATTGGTCGGGGAATATTCTTTTTGTCGGGGAATATCCGTACGATGGTACAATCATTGGTGGACCCCACAACGGAATTATTATCGGATTGAGAAAACGACAAAAATACTTTATGAAAATAACGGCAGAAGTTTTACCGTTGATACTGTTGAACTACTCGGTAGTAAAAGTACAGTAATACGCGTTGTTGCATAGTAGCACACGGTATTGATTATTGATATTTATGTGAGAAGTCGCTCAGTTTGATTCAATTATTGTTGATTAATAATATGAGTTATTATAACGATAATGACGTTTTGTTTTATTCGTATTATTAACGTAATAAAATAGAAACATCTTTTTATATAAAACAGAATACTTTATTAAAGTTATTATATAAATAGAATATATTATATTTTATTATGCATAGTGTTGCATAGTGTTTTGCATAGTGTTGCATAGTATTTGCATAGTAAAAATCTTTTTATATAAATAGAATATATTATATTTTATTTAAAAAAAAAATTTAAATATGGACCGTCAGATTAAAGTAAATCAATCTGGACCGTTCATGGATTAGTTACTATGCATTCTATTTTCCTATAAATAGAAGCTCATTCCTTCATTATTTTCTTACGAATTCACTGAACTCTAGAGAGAGAAACTATAGAGAGAGACTATATAGAGATAGAAGAAAAGTTTTCTGCTACTTCACTACTCTTATATCCAGTTCTTTTACGGTAAGGGGTGTTATTCTTTCTTATTCATGAAGAGAACTGTTGTTATTTCATTTTTTATTATTCTGTTGGAATAACCTGTATACGCGGTCTACCCTATACTTGGTGACATTCTTCTGTTATTCTGTTGGAACATCTTGTCTGTGTGTTTTACACCGGACCTGGTTTCGTTTTTATTATTATTCTGTTGGAACATCCTGTCTGTGTGTTTTACACCGGACCTGGTTCCGTCTTTTTATTATTCTGTTGGAACATCCTGTCTGTGTGTTTTACACCGGACCTGGTTCCGTCTTGTTATTATTCTGTCGGAATATCATGTCTGTGCGTTTACGCCGGACCTGGTTCCATTATTTATTATTCTGTCAGAATATCCTGTCTGTGCGTTTACGCCGGACCTGGTTCCATTATTTATTATTCTGTTGAAATAACCTGTCTGTGCGGTCTATCGCATGCCGGGTGATTTCTTTTGTTATTCCATTCTTTATTATACTCAGTTGGTTAAGTTTTGACTTCTATACTCCATGAAATTAGTGGAATATCCTTGATAATTGCGGTTCATCCAGTATATTTTCATGAAAATATTCTTCTAAGTATTCTTGAATTTTACTCCACAAAGCAGTATCATGTTGACAATTTGGACGTTGTTAATTCTTGGATAAATTAATTCTTGAACTTGTTTTATTGAATTTTTATATCATTGTCATCATCCTCATGTTTATAAAATGTTAAAAGTCATCTGTGGCCTGTAGTGCATAGATGGACTTGGTATGATTATGACCAGGGATTATTCGGTATAATCATGACCGTAATGTTACAAATGATGTGGTGAAAGTCCTCATTGGCCCGTAGTTCGTTGATGGACAGTTGTTGGCATGATCATGACCATTAATGAATACACGAATATCCTTGGCCGTAGTGCAGGGGTGATTCGATGATGTGGATTATTTTATTAAGCTGAGTCCCAGCGATCACAGTGTTGAAAAACCTTTTAAATCATAAAAGATAGTAGAGTTTATTTTCTACTTGACTCTTTTAATGGATTGCTTGTCCCGCTGCAGTTAAACTTGATGTCTATTATATTTTATCAGTTTAACATTGTTGAAGGCTAATGATAATTTATTCTGCATTATCTTAGTCATAATATTTCTTACTGGGCTAGTTGAGCTCACCCTTTCTTTCACTGTTCTCTTCAGGAGATGAGAACGTAGCTGGGGCAAGTCGGAAAACGGAGTGATGGTCCGAATGATAGTATTAGTTAGTAGTCATCACTATTCTATGTAATGGTGTGTTAATGAATGTAATGAGGACTCCTTTTGAGTATGAATACTCTCTAGAAGATAATATTTGTATTCAAACTCACAGTTTATGTTTTGTCGTATTGTACACGACAGTTGTATTAGTAAGTTGTATTTATATTCTGTACTATGTATCTGACGACCCAAGATGGGTGATGTATACCTAATTTTGGGGGCGTCACAGTTGGTATCAGAGCTTAGGGATATGATCCCTGGCTAGGATGTGAGAATAGAACTAGGAGGGGAGAGACGGGGAATTCATTCGCTAGTATGACCTACCTAAGTTTATTTGGTATTTAATTGGTCGGTTAAAGTATATGGATAATATGTTATATGTTAATTAACCCTTGTTTTGTTGCAGTATTTGCAAATGGCATCCGAAAATATTGAGATAAACAATGAAGCACATGAGACCATTGAATCACCAACGATCAATGCTCAGGGTAATGTGCAACCAGAGGACAATAATCCTCATGAAAATAATAACACCGATGAAATGGTGAATGATGGGATGGTCAGAGACTTTATGCAATTCATGCAACAACAAAATAACTCTCAGACGGTCACCGCTAAGCAGTTCAAGGAGCAATTCATGCAACAACGGGCGAGAGCGGCTCCTATCCAAAATGAAGGAGGAAACAATGATAACCCACGGTTGGTCACCGCTAAGCAATTCAAGGAGCTAGGACCACCGGAGTTTTTGAGAAAGCCAGAACCACTTAAGGCGGAGACGTGGTTAAAGCAGATCACCAAGATATTTGATGTCTTGGGATGCTCCGAGGAGCAAAAGGTTCCCTTTGCCACCTTTATGTTGCGTGAAGAGGCAGATTACTGGTGGGAATCTGTAAAACGTACCTAGCCTGACGCACTCAAGATGTCTTGGAAGAAGTTCCAAGAACTGTTCAATGACAAGTACTTTCCCGAAAGTATTCGTCACATGAAGGAGGTGGAATTTATCAAGTTGGAGCAAAACAACATGACCGTGTCGCAGTACGAAGCCAAGTTTGTCGAGTTGTCCCGATTTGCGTCCCACTTGGTGGATAATGAAGAGAGAATGACGCAGATATTTTTAAGAGGTTTGAAACCGGAGATACGTCAATATCTTATTTCTCATAAACTGTGTCTGTATTCAGATGTTGTAAATAGGGCTCAATTAGTAGAACGCGATAACGAGTCAACGCAACCAAAAGAGAACAGCCGAAAAAATGATAATACTGGTGATAACAGTCATCAAAGCGGTGACAATAAGCATGGAGGGAATCAACATGCCAGAAATGGTAACCACTTCAATGGTAATCATGGTCAAAATAATAAGAATGGACATTTCAAGAAGAGGAAATTCAACAATGATGAAAAGACGTCAGCACCATCACCCGTTGTTAAGGAAGGAGAACGACCACCTATCATATGCTTCAAATGCGGAGGGGAGGGACACATCAGTCCAAACTGCGCGATGCCATCCAAACCATGCTATAATTGTGGAAGAGAAGGTCACTTAGCCCGATTTTGTCGTTCACCGAAGATAAGTTCAGATAGGATGGAGGCACCAAAGACCGTCCCAGAAAAGCCAAAGCCAGTAGTTTAAGAGAGAGCATTTTTTTCGTGATGAGGAACCTGAATAAAATTATCACGGGTATGTTAGTCATAAACTCTTGCGAAGTCTATACCGTGTTAGATACCGGTTCTACTCACTCTTTTATTTCACCTAGTTGTGTTCAATGTTTGAACTTAACTCCGGAGAAGTTAGACTTTGATTTATCTGTTGAATTCCGTTGGGAGAAACCTTTGTTACCTCCACTATTTATAAATCTTGTTCAAATCAACACTTTCACGTTACCTGTTGATCTTATCTCTTTGAAAATACTTGCATTGATGTGATTTTTGGAAACGATTGGTTAACTGCTCATCATGCTTTTCGTAAGGTTGTTAGCTTTCATATTCCTAACCAACCTATTATGCGAATTCAAGTAACCAAATCACTAAAGTCAATCATTGTCATATCAAGCCATAAGTAAAAATTCTCGTTCCTTTCGTTGTTGACTTCCTGGTGTGGAATGCACCGAAGCTAGACTTTCCGTAGGAGACGTTGTAAATGACGATGGCAAGTTGATAGGTATCAATGTAACGTGTTATCCAAGTCTTGGATGAGGGTCACAGTTTTGAACGATATTTCTATTGTTAATAAATTTCTTGACGTATTCTTGAAGACTTCTTAGCCTACCCCAGAGCGTAAAATTGAATTTTGTATTGACCCCAGTACAAAACCCATTTCTTAAACCCTCAAATATTTCTTCAACTAGAACGAATGTATTATGCGCCAAAGACGTTGGCTCGAGCTGTTGAAGATTACGATCATACCATTCAATAACATCGTGAAAAAGCGAACGTGGTAGCTGACGCGTTGTGTAGAAGATCGTATACGGTTACAAGTACGAATATACGAACCCGTGTGAAGATAACGAATATACGATTAAAATCGACTTTAATCGATAAAGTTAAAGCCGCTTAAGCTACATACTCAGAGCTGATAAATGTGAAGAAGAAGGTTCAAGAGGGCGTTATTCTAGAAGCAAGAATATACGAAGAGAGGAAATCTCAACTCTCGATTTAATTAGCCCATTTGAAATCCTCGATGAAGTAGGAACTGTGGCCTATAGACTTGTTTTACCGCCAAGTATGTTGCGTGTTCAGAATATTTTTTTTACGTATCGATATTACGTAAATATGTGGACGACCCGAACCACATTATTAATTTAGAACCGGACGAGATAGCGAAAGATTTAACGTATGAGGAGATACGTGTTAACATCTTGGATAAGAAGGATCATATTCGATGCTTAAAGGTTATACCTCAAGAGTTAGAATTTGAAGTGAAGTCAAGGTATCCTCACATGTTCGGCATACCAAGTACGTACGTAAATTTCGAGGGCGAAATTCCATAAGGAGGGGAGATTGTGAGAACCCAGATTTTATGAATAAATATTTAATTTTTCTCGAAATAATTTTTTTTATATTATGGTGTGGAATTGATATAATAGTTATGGGTAGTATTTATAAATTTTGCAAAGTATGCAAGTTGTCATATTATATTCGATTGGTCGGGAAATATTCTTTTTGTCGGGAAATATCCGTACGACGGTACAATCATTGGTGGACCCCACAACGGAATTATTGTCAGATTGAGAAAACGACAAAAATACTTTATGAAAATAACGGCAGAAGTTTTACCGTTGATACTGTTGAACTACTCGGTAGTAAAAGTACAGTAATACGCGTTGTTGCATAGTAGCACACGGTATTGATTATTGATATTTATGTGAGAAGTCGCTCAGTTTGATTCAATTATTGTTGATTAATAATATGAGTTATTATAACGATAATGACGTTTTGTTTTATTCGTATTATTAACGTAATAAAACAGAAACATCTTTTTATATAAAACAGAATACTTTATTAAAGTTATTATATAAATAGAATATATTATATTTTATTATGCATAGTGTTGCATAGTGTTTTGCATAGTGTTGCATAGTATTTGCATAGTAAAAATCTTTTTATATAAATAGAATATATTATATTTTATTTAAAAAAAAAATTTAAATATGGACCGTCAGATTAAAGTAAATCAATCTGGACCGTTCATGGATTAGTTACTATGCATTCTATTTTCCTATAAATAGAAGCTCATTCCTTCATTATTTTCTTACGAATTCACTGAACTCTAGAGAGAGAAACTATAGAGAGAGACTATATAGAGATAGAAGAAAAGTTTTCTGCTACTTCACTACTCTTATATCCAGTTCTTTTACGGTAAGGGGTGTTATTCTTTCTTATTCATGAAGAGAACTGTTGTTATTTCATTTTTTATTATTCTGTTGGAATAACCTGTATACGCGGTCTACCCTATACTTGGTGACATTCTTCTGTTATTCTGTTAGAATATCTTGTCTGTGTGTTTTACACCGGACCTGGTTTCGTTTTTATTATTATTCTGTTGGAACATCCTGTCTGTGTGTTTTACACCGGACCTGGTTCCGTCTTTTTATTATTCTGTTGGAACATCCTGTCTGTGTATTTTACACCGGACCTGGTTTCGTCTTGTTATTATTCTGTCGGAATATCCTGTCTGTGCGTTTACGCCGGACCTGGTTTCATTATTTATTATTCTGTCGGAATATCCTGTCTGTGCGTTTACGCCGGACCTGGTTCCATTATTTATTATTCTGTTGAAATAACCTGTCTGTGCGGTCTATCGCATGCCGGGTGATTTCTTTTGTTATTCCATTCTTTATTATACTCAGTTGGTTAAGTTTTGACTTCTATACTCCATGAAATTAGTGGAATATCCTTGATAATTGCGGTTCATCCAGTATCTTTTCATGAAAATATTCTTCTAAGTATTCTTGAATTTTACTCCACAAAGCAGTATCATGTTGACAATTTGGACGTTGTTAATTCTTGGATAAATTAATTCTTGAACTTGTTTTATTGAATTTTTATATCATTGTCATCATCCTCATGTTTATAAAATGTTAAAAGTCATCTGTGGCCTGTAGTGCATAGATGGACTTGGTATGATTATGACCAGGGATTATTCGGTATAATCATGACCGTAATGTTACAAATGATGTGGTAAAAGTTCTCATTGGCCTGTAGTGCGTTGATGGACAGTTGTTGGCATGATCATGACCATTAATGAATACACGAATATCCTTGGCCGTAGTGCAGGGGTGATTCGATGATGTGAATTATTTTATTAAGCTGAGTCCCAGCGATCACAGTGTTGAAAAACCTTTTAAATCATAAAAGATAGTAGAGTTTATTTTCTACTTGACTCTTTTAATGGATTGCTTGTTCCGCTGCAGTTAAACTTGATGTCTATTATATTTTATCAGTTTAACATTGTTGAAGGCTAATGATAATTTATTCTGAATTATCTTAGTCATAATATTTCTTACTGGGCTAGTTGAGCTCACCCTTTCTTTCACTGTTCTCTTCAGGAGATGAGAACGTAGCTGGGGCAAGTCGGGAAATGGAGTGATGGTCCGAATGATAGTATTAGTTAGTATTCCTCACTATTCTATGTAATGGTGTGTTAATGAATGTAATGAGGACTCCTTTTGAGTATGAATAATCTCTAGAAGATAATATTTGTATTCAAACTCACAGTTTATGTTTTGCCATATTGTACACGACAGTTGTATTAGTAAGTTGTATTTGTATTCTGTACTATGTATCTGACGACCCATGATGGGTGATGTATACCTAATTTTGGGGGCGTCACAATGATATAGCAAGGGTGAGCATGAAAGTTGCCCAGCAAGTTTAAATTTATTAAGACATATCATGATTGAAAGAGTCTGAATAATAAGCTGGCTATAATTCAACAATATAATTGTGAACTAGCAGGAACAAACTTTATGACTGAACAAGTATTATACATTAACAAATATATCTGAACCAACTGGTAATGAAGGTGATCAGCCTTTCATACCTGACTTATACATGCAATATGTATAGAGTACAATTCTACAGTAGCAATCAGCAATGATTAACCATAAGCTTATCCGAATGAAACAACTCTTAGTAGAGTTAAGTAAACCAAACTTGCCTGAACCGTTGATTACCACTACGCAATTTATATCGCTTTATCTGAAGACCTAATATTAGTAATATAGATCTTCAATATTAGAATAATATCATCACAATACTATAAGATATATATATATATATATATATATATATATATATATATAATATAAAAATAACCTGGACACATAACACATATCCCTATCAGTCTATAACACACATAAGACTCGGTATCAAGTCAAACTATTGCAGTCTATCTTGATTCCGACAAAATTCTAACGTCCCGACGGTCTAGTCGGATAAAATTTTGAGTTTAAGTTCAATTAAACTCTACCTTAACAGTTAACAATTATCTCAGATAATTTTAATAACAGTCAAAATATTTTTCATAAGCTCGTAATAATTTTTTTAAATAATTATTACCATTTAAAATGATTTTCCAATCATTAATATCGTATTTAAATGAATTAAATACCATATAATTCTAATATCATTAATATTTATTTATTATCAAATATTAATGAAAATCATCACATAATATTATAATATATTTATAATATATCAAAGTATTTTTAATAACTTAAAATCATAATTATATGATTTTTAAACGATTAAATTCATTATCCGATAATTGCTTTTAATATTAAAATATTAATATTTTTATGACAAAATATCAAAAGTTATATTTTATAACTTAAAATATTTTTATAACACTTAAATCATTTTATATGATTTATAAATCATTAATTCCATTTTTCCATAATTTATTTAATATATTCATTAAATAAACTAATTATCATTAATATTTATTAATTAATGAAATTCATCACAAATTATTAAAAGTCAATGAAAATAACTTAAAATATTTTATTATACCATATTATTATTTTTCATGATTTTTTCATGTATTTAAAACTATTTTTAAATAATTTATTTAATATTGTAATCAAATAAATAAATACCTTTTATATTCCAAAAATATTAAATATTTTTGAAATATACTCAAAATAATTAAAAACTAATTTTTGGACTTTAAAATATTTTTTCCTAATTTATTATATATTTTTAATAATTAATATCCATTTTTATCTATTTATTAATTAAAATAATTAATTTTCTAAATAAACTGTCGCAAAAAGGGCCCTATAGCGACAGACCCGTCGCTATAGGTGTTCTTGAGTGTTCTTGGCTGTTTCCAGAAATTCATGTCAGACTCCAAAGTTGCTAGTTTGACTATCATTAATTCCTTGATCATACGGTTTCTGGTCTGATAATGTTGCTAGTTATGCAGTGTAAGTGTAATACTACAATTAGTGACTGATTCCATGACCAAACAACAACAGATCTGTAAGATCTGGGCCTCCAAACTACGTGTCAGACACTGTTCTTGTGCCCAGAAACTCCAGCAGTGACAAGGGTCCTATTTTGTAACCTTATATCTTTGATTCAAGGAATTATTTATGTGATCTATGAATTCAAACTTGTAGAAGAGGTGTTAGGGTATACTAACATAGCATTAGATCAATTTAATAACATCTCCTACACAAGATCTGGGTCGGTCAAACGTATGGTCAGAAGATGTTCATGAACAAATCTGGGTTTTCCAAATTTGTTCTTCAGGCAGTTCGGTCAACTTAGTTTGACCAAGATTATCTTCGACTCTGTTAAGGATCTAGGTGATCTAAAGCCTTTAAAATGTAGTATTTATGTCCGGCTACAACATAACACCAACAACTTGGCTTAAATGACAAACAAATGCAAGATCAAGGCTAGCAAAACTTGTCAGAAACCATCTGGGCAAATCTGGGCTGCCCAGATTCCAGACTTCGTGATCGGTCAACGATGTTTGACCAACAATAACTCTCGATCTACACATGATCTGGACTTGATTCAAGTTCCAGATCCAAGACCTTATAACATACAACAAGTTCAAACTCTTACAACACAAAAACAACTAACAAGAAAGGATCTATGAGACCTGACATTTGACTGTCAGACCTCATTTTTCCAGATTTCCAGATTTGAGAAATCTTTAAATTTAAGCATCAAAATGATATCGATCTAGATTTTGGCAACCCAGATCATCAAATGACACCCTCTAACATAACTTTAACCAACAAACAACAACATTCAACATCAGATCTAAGGATTTCTAAGTTAGGATTTTTATACCTTTAAAACTTGGATTTTTGATTTCTGATCCTTGAATCTGTTATTGGATTGCTAGAACTTGATCATGGCTTGGTTTCTCACTCTCTGTCTCTCTAAATCCCGACTTTCTAGAGAGAGAATGGGTTTGGAGAAATGATAAACAAAGTAGACTTTTTCTTACTTTAATTTTTTTTTGTTTGATTCATTGTATCTAATGGGTATAGGTAGCCCAAAATCAAATTTGGGATAGATTTGAGCACATGTTGTATATCTACATAGATGAGTCACCAAGATTTGGACATATCTTTTACTTAATGTGTAAGAAAAGGGCACTTTGGCCTTTTTCCTTTTAATTCAATGGCATTTGTGTCAATTAGCCTAAACCCTTAGGGTTTAGGGTTTGGTTAGGGTATAGGGTTTGAGTCATTTAGGGTTTAGGGTTAAAACCCTTAGATTTTGAAAATAAATTCTAAAATTTCCAAATTCGGTTTTCAAAAATAGAAAATTAATATTTCTAAATTATAATTAGAATTTTCTAATTATATTAAAATTCCTTAATCAAAATTTAAATATTGCTAATTAGGATTAATATTTCCTAATTAAACTCGCTAATTAAGCAATTAGGGTCAAAATCATATATTAGGGTTTTAAAAATCCCCAGAACTGAACTTAGGGTTTCAGAACCGGTTTCTAGGGTTTCTTATCCATTTCTGGGGTTTTCTATCCGAACGATGACGTTCTTAATATATACCTCAGATTTTTTACAAATATCGTTTATTTGGTCAACCCTTGACCCTTAACCACATTCTGAACACATAATTGACCATACTCACAAAACATATTCACGTATTCCCTTAATCCTGAATAATTCACCTAAATCCTTCACAGAATTTTGAAATCCTCAAAATTCCAACTTAAAAATATCAAACGCATACACTAATTTTCTGTCTAGGTTCTAATTTTGAACCTTAAATCAATTAATTAAAATTTTAAAAAAAATTCTAAATTCTCGGGTTGTCACATTCACCCCTTCTTCTAAAAATTTCGTCCCCGAAATTTACCTCACACCATACACCTTACACCATTCATACTCATCATCCCATGCTACCCAATACACCTCTCACAAGAGTAAAAATTTTGAAATTGTGCTGAGGAGTTTTACAGACTATTGTCTGTCATTTTCGCAAAGGCTATATGGAAATTCATCTGTTAACCGTCTTAACTTACGGACATAGTGGGTAATTAGCCCGATATGCCCTGTACTTATAAAGTACTTCTGGTCTGATCTGTTTCTCGTATTCGCCTTGGGCACATAAACTTCTACCTCAATCTTAATGGATTCCGCACCAAAATAATTTGGTTCGGGAAATTTCTTTAAATAAACACTTAGAGTTTTCATAAACTTTAGTCTAGCTGAATCGAATAGCATATACCCATATCAATAATTCAATTCAATCGAATTATTTAGGTGTAGCCAAACCCCGTTGGCAAATTAAAAATTTTGAAAATATTTTCGAGGATGACGTCATGATGTCATACTGTATTAACAGTCCGTTTAAGGATGCCGTCATCGTATGACTTTGTCATAACACATCATACAATAGTGGAACAATGATTTTTAGATCGAATTCACACTAAATATTCCTGCATTTACAACTCTATCAACTTTTTATCATCTCTGCACCAGGTTACATGGTACATGAGTGATAAATAAAAATAAATTTTGATATTTCAAATCATCTTCGTTTAGCTGAAACAAGTAGCATAGACTATACTTTAAACTGTTTCAAAAATGATTACGAGTCTACATATTTTTTTTTAAAAGCACATAGTGCGTATTTAGCTTAATGTCCAAAAAGTTCGAAGTCTAGCACGGCTAGGAATTTTGGAAATCTATGTCTCCACTAATAATCATTTGCTTAAACAGTCTATCTATTCCTATTATTCTTAATACTACCACACTTATGAGTTCAGGAACTTACCACAATCATATGAGTTTAAGAACTTGTCCTAGACAGACCTTTAGCGTCCATTCGCTGAGGGGTTCATAAACATTTCATATAATTATGAGTCACGAAAATACCATAAGTATGAGTTTTAAGAACTCGTACTTAACCTTATATCATCTACCTATAACCTATCTATCTGTTATACACATGAGAAAGGAATCACCCTCTTAACATGCATATAGCAAATAACGCGACACAAACATTTCAATGATTATCAGTGCCAGATACTAAGTGGTTTTTACACCAAATACAATTCCCCGCCCATAACAAGGAATCATACAACTCAACTACTGACATGAGTCCTCAATTGAATCCCCACCTAAACCTACTCCCTTCTCAATACGAATTTCATTTAATCCGTATTTATAATCATTTTCTGAATCTGTACCAATTCATAGTACCACTGACACACAATATTCTTGCCGCAGAATTAGCTATCATTCGCTTAATCCATATCAGATCACAGGGCGATCTCATCGTATATAATACGATCCATTTCTATTCTATAATCGTTTTATTTTTTTCGATCTCCTATCCCTGTACTATTAGTCTTTTAGACTCTATCTATTCACCACTACTGTTCAACTTTATTATCAGAGTTAGGGAACTCTGTATCATATAACTTGCCAAGATCCGTCTTTGAATCTTACCGACACACTAATTCTATTTGAGTTAGAACTTACCCTAATCACTACGGTTATTAGTCTAAGGTATTCCTACCCTAGATTTATAACCAACAGCTCTGATACCAACTGTGAAATCCCCGAATCCGGGTCCCAAATCAACGCGGATCCGGTACAATCATTCTATCACTATTTGCGGAAGATATAAACATAAATTGTTTATACAATAAACGTACATATTATTTTCCCAAAATCGAGTAACCTTAACTTATACAAAATTCATAAACTATCAGACATATAACATATTTATTAAACTATTCTATTACAAATTAGCTGCACATTTTATCCCAAGCTGAACTTGGCATTATCCTTTTCCTGTATCCGACGTTTTTGCCTTAATCTGCAATGTTAAATCATGATATAGCAAGGGTGAGCATGAAAGTTGCCCAGCAAGTTTAAATTTATTAAGACATATCATGATTGAAAGAGTCTGAATAATAAGATGTCTATAATTCAACAATATAATTATGAACTAGCAGGAACAAACTTTATGACTGAACAAGTATTATACATGAACAAATATATCTGAACCAACTGGTAATGAAGGTGATCAGCCTTTCATACCTGACTTATACATGCAATATGTACAGAGTACAATTCTACAGTGGCAATCAGCAATGATTAACCATAAGCTTATCCGAATGAAACAACTCTTAGTAGAGTTAAGTAAAAACAAACTTGCCTGAACCGTTGATTACCGCTACGCAATTTATATCGCTTTATCCGAAGACCTAATATTAGTAATATAGATCTCCAATATTAGAATAATATCATCACAATACTATAAGATATATATATATATATATATATATATATATATATATAAAATAACCTGGACACATAACACATATCCCTATCAGTTTATAACACACATAAGACTCGGTATCAAGTCAAACTATTGCAGTCTATCTTGATTCCGACAAAATTCTAACGTCTCGACGGTCTAGTCGGATAAAATTTTGAGTTTAAGTTCAATTAAATTCTGCCTTAACAATTAACAATTATCTCAGATAATTTTAATAACAGTCAAAATATTTTTAATAAGCTCGTAATAATTTTTTTAAATAATTATTACCATTTAAAATGATTTTTTAATCATTAATATCGTATTTAAATGAATTAAATACCACATAATTCTAATATCATTAATATTAATTTATTATCAAATATTAATGAAAATCATCACATAATATTATAATATATTTATAATATATCAAAGTATTCTTAATAACTTAAAATCATAATTATATGATTTTTAAACGATTAAATTCATTATCCGATAATTGCTTTTAATATTAAAATATTAATATTTTCATGACAAAATATCAAAAGTTATATTTTATAACTTAAAATATTTTTATAACACTTAAATCATTTTTATATGATTTATAAATCATTAATTCTATTTTTTCATAATTTATTTAATATATTCATTAAATAAACTAATTATCATTAATATTTATTAATTAATGAAATTCTTCAAAAAATATTAAAAGTCACTAAAAATAACTTAAAATATTTTATTATATCATATTATTATTTTCATGATTTTTTCATGTATTTAAAACTATTTTTAAATAATTTATTTAATATTGTAATCAAATAAATAAATACCTTTTATATTCCAAAAATATTAAATATTTTTGAAATATACTCAAAATAATTAAAAACTAATTTTTGGACTTTAAAATAATTTTTCCTAATTTATTATGTATTTTTAATAATTAATATCCATTTTTATCTATTTATTAATTAAAATAATTAATTTTCTAAATAAACTGTCGCAAAAGGGACCCTATAGCGACAGACCCGTCGCTATAGGTGTTCTTGAGTGTTCTTGGCTGTTTCCAGAAATTCATGTCAGACTCCAAAGTTGCTAGTTTGACTATCATTAATTCCTTGATCATACGGTTTCTGGTCTGATAATGTTGCTAGTTATGCAGTGTAAGTGTAATACTACAATTAGTGACTGATTCCATGACCAAACAACAACAGATCTGTAAGATCTGGGCCTCCAAACTACGTGTCAGACACTGTTCTTGTGCCCAGAATCTCCAGCAGTGACAAGGGTCCTACTTTGTAACCTTATATCTTTGATTCAAGGAATTATTTATGTGATCTATGAATTCAAACTTGTAGTAGAGGTGTTAGGGTATACTAACATAGCATTAGATCAATTTAATAACATCTCCTACACAAGATCTGGGCCGGTCAAACGTATGGTCAGAAGCTGTTCATGAACAAATCTGGGTTTTCCAAATTTGTTCTTCAGCCAGTTCGGTCAACTTAGTTTGACCAAGATTATCTTCGACTCTGTTAAGGAACTGGGTGATCTAAAGCCTTTAACATGTAGTATTCATGTCCGGCTACAACATAACACCAACAACTCGGCGTAAATGACAAACAACTGCAAGATCAAGGCTAGCAAAACTTGTCAGAAACCATCTGGGCAAATCTGGGCTGCCCAGATTCCAGACTTCGTGATCGGTCAACGATATTTGACCAGCAATAACTCTCGATCTACACATGATCTGGACTTGATTCAAGTTCCAGATCCAAGACCTTATAACATACAACAAGTTCAAACTCTTAAAACACAAAAACAACTAACAAGAAAGGATCTATGAGACCTGACATTTGACTGTCAGACCTCATTTTTCAGATTTCCAGATTTGAGGAATCTTTAAATTTGAGCATCAAAATGATATGGATCTAGGTTTTGGCAACCCAGATCATCAAATGACACCCTCTAACATAACTTTAACCAACAAACAACAACATTCAACATCAGATCTAAGGATTTCTAAGTTAGGATTTTTATACCTTTAAAACTTGGATTTTTGATTTCTGATCCTTGAATCTATTATTAGATTGCTAGAACTTGATCATGGCTTGGTTTCTCACTCTCTCTATCCCTAAATCCCGAATTTCTAGAGAGAGAATGGGTTTGGAGAAATGATAAACAAAGTAGACTTTTTCTTACTTTATTTTTTTTTTGTTTGATTCATTGTATCTAGTGGGTATAGGTAGCCCAAAATCAGATTTGGGATAGATTTGAGCACATGTTGTATATCTACATAGATGAGTCACCAAGATTTGGACATATCCTTTACTTAATGTGTAGGAAAAGGGCACTTTGGTCTTTTTCCTTTTAATTTAATGGCATTTGTGTCAATTAGCCTAAACCCTTAGGGTTTAGGGTTTGGTTAGGGTTTAGGGTTTGAGTCATTTAGGGTTTAGGGTTAAAACCCTTAGATTTTGAAAATAAATTCTAAAATTTCCAAATTCGGTTTTCAAAAATAGAAAATTAATATTTCTAAATTAGAATTAGAATTTTCTAATTATATTAAAATTCCTTAATCAAAATTTAAATATTGCTAATTAGGATTAATATTTTCTAATTAAACTCGCTAATTAAGCAATTAAGGTCAAAATCATATATTAGGATTTTAAAAATCCCCGGAACTGAACTTAGGGTTTCAGAACCGGTTTTTAGGGTTTCTTATCCATTTCTAGGGTTTTCTATCCGAACGATGACGTTCTTAATATATACCTCGGGTTTTTTACAAATATCATTTATTTGGTCAACCCTTGACCCTTAACCACATTCTGAACACATAATTAACCATACTCACAAAACATATTCATTTATTCCCTTAATCCTTAATAATTCACCTAAATCCTTCACAGAATTTTGAAATTCTCAAAATTCCATCTTAAAAATATCAAACGCATACACTAATTTTCTGTCTAGGTTCTAATTTTGAACCTTAAATCAATTAATTAAAATTTTAAAAAAAATTCTAAATTCTCGGGTTGTCACAAGATCTGCTCTCCCCCCCTCCCCTCCCCTAAAAAAAAGA
This sequence comes from Panax notoginseng, assembly GCA_016801055.1. NCBI lineage: Eukaryota > Viridiplantae > Streptophyta > Magnoliopsida > Apiales > Araliaceae > Panax > Panax notoginseng. Next base: position 41,789,925 of record CM029015.1, read on the forward strand.
AATTTTTTTTGGGTCCTTAACACTAATATACAACAATTAAAAAGTAATTACACTATTAGTGCATCCACAAAATAATTACAAAAATAACGCAATTCACATTAATAAGGAAACCTAAAATCAAGGAGAAATAGCTGTCATAATTAATAATTCAAATTCAAATATCTGATATCTAACAACAAAAACAAATTCAAATTCAAATATCACTTGAAACTTTTGTTATCCATAACAGAAGGCCAAAATTCAAAGAAAGTAACAACCAAACTAGAAATAATAGGGAGATCCTTGGACACGGCTTTACTCAAGTTTTACTTCTCTCTTTGGGGGATCCAATTGCAAATAAGAGAATGGCTCAGTTGGCTCTTCCCTGCAATCCAAGCACGGGTTTCACTCGTCAGTAAAAACAAATGCTCAATAATGTAAATGACGCGTTTCAAAAGACATTGAAGCAAATGTTTAGCCCATAAGACAAGTAGAAGTCTACCGTTTAGCCTATAAGACAAGTAGAGTAGACTTCGATTTGAGGGGTAATCAACTATGTTGTCCAAAACGCCAATGAGAAGAAGAAGAAGATTTGCCCTACAAAAAGTTTAAAAATAAATAGATGTAACTCTTACTGTTCAGAAATTTTTTTATAACTATTTGATTACCCATAAAAACTAAAATGGTTACCTTTGTAGGAATGGTTGGCTACCAACTCATCACATTCAAACTAAATTGGTAACTTAATAAAACTGAATTGGTGACCTTGGTCTGAAGGTTTGACAACGTCATCTACCTCATCCCCCTTCACCGGTGAGACAGAGCGAGAGTCAACCACAAAATGGTCGATGGGATGGAGAAAGGAGGTGGATATTTGATTTTTCACAATTTCTTCATGTCCTGAAATTTCAATTCTAATTTCATGTCCAAAAAAAAAATAAGAACACTGCATAGGAAAGAGAGAGATAATAGAGTGATGTGTAATATAATATTGATAGTCAAACCTTCGTACCAAGGTAACCAAACTTTTATACCAAGGTAACCAATCTACCTCCACACCTGTAGTATGAATTGGTTACCTTGGTCTGAAAGTTTGGCAACTAACTGCATGAAGGTTTGGCTACCAACTGCAACACATTCAAAATAAATTGGTAACTTAATAAAACTGTATTGGTTTCCTTGGTATGAAGGTTTGGCTACCCACTGCATGAAGGTTTGGCTACCCACTGTATCACATTTAAAATAATTTGGTAACCTAATAACACTGAATTGGTTACCTTGGTATGAATGTTTGGCTACCAACTGCACTATGAAAAAACTGCAGGTGTGGATGTGGATTGGTTACCTTAGTATGAAGGGGTTGTTACCTTGATATGAAGGTTTGGTTACCTTGGTGTGAATGTTTGGTTACCAACTGCACTATGAAAAAACTGAAGGTATGGAGGTAAATTGGTTACCTTGGTATGAATGTTTGGTTACCAACTGCATTAAGAAAAAATTACAGGTGTGGATGTGGATTGGTAACCTTGGTATGAAGGTTTGGTAACCTTAGTATGAAGGTTTGGTTACCAATCTCTTCTATCAATTGTTGATTTTGGATCAAATTCAATAATCAAAATTAGTTGATATACAAATTATTTTCAGTAAAAAAATATCCAAAAGGAAAAGAATGGGAAATTGAATTATGCCAAATATTTCTATATCCCAAATTTATTTTTTTAATGTTTTGAAAAAATTAGTTTAATTAGTGGATATATATATATATATATATATATATATATATATATATATATATATAGTGGAGTAAATTGAAAAACAGAGGTGGCGAGTCGGTAAAGTAGGACAAGTAGGGTGTTAGCGGAGGCTTCAAGTCTCGTGCTGCTGCATGCGATTTTTCTGCATCATCCTCATTCCTCCCCCAGGCCAGTCCCCAACCCAATCTATCTCTTCCTTGTATGCACTTTCTTTTTCTCCCCCAAACTCAATCGCCGATCTAACTCTCCGGCCACTTTCATCCTTGTTCCTACTATTGGTTAGTAAATGATAAGGGCGGTTTATCACGAGTTTAAAAAAAAAACCACCCTCCCGACCTAAAATACGGGAACAAATATTTAAGTGATTTGTCATATCAGCCAACTAATATTAATCTCCTATATTATGAAATCCTAATTACACTAATATTATAAATAAATATGACAAACTGTATTATTTTTATAATTATTTTATGGATGCATCATTTTTATAATTATTTTTTAAAATATATTAAAATATGTAATTAATCCAAAAAATTTATGGATCCACTATCCATGGGCCATGGGGCACCTCCACTTTTTGGTGATTCTTGTTTAAACTATGCATATTTATCCAAAGAATTGTCCCCGTCCAAATTTAAAACCTTATTTGACTTACCAGGTCCAGTACATCATACACATTAAATTCCTTTTTTTAATGAATATGTTCAGTTATTCAGGTAACCGAATAGGATGATTTTAACAACATGATCCAAATATTAAATATCGAATAAGAATTCGAATATAACACAATTACAAAAAATACCGAATTATCAAGAAATTTCGGTTAAAAAAATTTGGTTCGATTCAGTTATATCCGTTTTTTGTTCAGTCATAATTAAGACTAAATTTGTTCCAAATTATTATGTATATATTCTAACTTTTTATGCTATATAATCTTAAAATTCAAAACTTATGCGAAATCATTTAAAATTAACAAATAATAATTACTAATATTTTTTATATTAATTTCTGATAATTATAATTTTTTATTAATAATAAAGTTTTAATTATTACTATAAGATTTGGTGAATTAACTAAAAAATTCAATATTTACCACAAATTGTGAAACGGAAGGTTATTTTCTTACATTTATATTTGTCTTTATTTACATCACTTATTGGATTAGTTTAGCTGTCTAGCGCTTGTTTATTTACCTCATTTATTGGATTAATATTTGTCTAGCAGTAGCACTTACCTCATTCAATATTTACCCTGTCGTCGCCACCCTTTGGATCGAAAGCTCATGGCAGTTTAAAGGTAATTCCGATACGGCTATTAAATTATGTGGATTTCAATTTTTCGTTTTTGTGATTCATGGAACAGTTTCATATATAGTTGCTGAATTGATATTTGTATACACAAGCATATATGATAGACTTGATCGTAGTGAAGTATTCCAACGTTCCAAAATCAGAGACTCATCCTTCTTCTCTGCCCGTCCCAAAAAAAGAGATACTCCCTCCGTTCAAAATTATATTATGATTTTGAAACTCTATTTGAGATATTTTTCAAATTTAAATTGAGATTACTCAGTAAATATTACGAAGCAATAAAAATTATATAATTAGTAATATTTTTAGTTAGTTTACAATACTTTGTAGGTAGTTTACTATATTGATCATTAAAATTAAAATTAAAAGAATTTATGTCAATTTAAGTTTAAAAATCTTTTAACTTAACTTTAAAAAGTGATTAAATAATATGGAACCGAGGGAGTACATTTTAATTTATCAAAATAATGTCCCTAATTTATCATTATTTTTATTACTATTAATTTAAGCATCACACAACCACTTCTCAGTTCCTAGCTAATACTAATGTTACATTTGGAAAGATAAAATAATAATTAAAAGTCATAGTTTTATAAATGTATCTCTGAATTCAATAGTAATTTATAAGTAAAAATTGGGTTTTATATGGGTATATATTTATACACAATGTGAGCAATTTGTACTATTTGTTCCTGGAAGGGAATTTAGAATATTTAGTAATTGATAATTGTTCATGCAAACTGGTAGCATTTAGACCAAGTTATAAATCTGACCAACTTGAGTACTGTAGGTCGCAGTTGTATTTGTAAGATAGTTTTACCTCAAAATGCTGGCCATGGCCAGTGCAACCAAATAGAGAAAAATATAAAGAGAAAATGAAAAAGAAAAAAAAGGCATGTCAGCACTTTAGTTTAAGAACAAATTGAAAAACTGTTCCCTCATGTTGACTATGAATTGCAATATAGACGCTAAGCAATGTCATAGCCAATGTTTCAATTTTTCGCAAGACCCGACTCTTTTGACCAATTTTGGTTAAAATAGGTGACTTATGTGCATATCATCTCAGTCTATAAGGGGCAAAATAGTAAATTTACACTAAATATATTCCCTACAAATAGAGAGGTAAAACTGTCACCGCAATAAAAAAGAATAAACCATTTATATGCAAGAGAAAATAAAGGCAAAATAGTGATTCTCTCTATTTATAATCAATCTAGGTATTCGCAATTGTTTTTCTCCCTCTTTTTTTCCTCACTGTTGCATTAGCGGCCTATGTTTCGGAGGCTCATTTTTTGACTCGGTATCGTTATTGGTTTCGTTATAGGTATCTGACGATATGCACTGTTAGCTAGTTAGGAACTTCAAAAACATTAAAAAAGTAATGAAAAAAATTCTAAATAATAAAAGCAATAAGAGGAATAAATTAAGTAAAAAAAAATACTATCTAGTGCGTCCAAATTATAAAACAGACGTCTCGCAGATATGCTTAATCATATTTATGTTTGAATAAAGTTGATATTGATGTTATCTTAGCTCAAATGCTTGAGCGCACATGATCTGCGTACTTTAAATACAATTTAACTTAACTAAGTTCATTTTAAGGTATTTTTTTAAGTTGTACTTAATTATGAACTATACACGAACAATTTAATAATTTAAGTAAAGTTTAGCTTAATTAATTATATTTTACATTATTTTATACATTTTTAAGTTATACTTAATTAGGTACTACAAAATGTATAATTTATAGGAAAAAGATCGTTATCTTTTGTCGTCACCCTTCATAGCTTTTAGCATATTTGAATTTATGTTTTTGGGTGGTGTTTCTCCCCTTTACGCTATGATTTCTCCTTTATTTGGTCCGAAACCGCTACATTATGCAGAGTTGTTGAAATTTTGCAAAAAATACCCTTTACATGAATACTTCCTAATTTTGCGATTCGTGTCAAGATTGCAGTTTGACACCGACCAATACCTAATCGATACGCCGAAATTTCGACATAAGATCGATACTTTGAACCATGCTTCACAAAAATGGTAAAATGATTGATTATAATGACATTAGTGATTAACCATTCTACTTAATATTTTTACAAATTACAAAATTATTAATTTAAAAGTAAAATATAAATTCAGATTACAATTCGAATTCAAAATTTCGTAAATTTACAGGATGAAAGCTAAATTGGACTCTTTTTGAAAAACAAATAAATACATAATATTGAAAACTTAGTTTTTGTTCTCAAATAATATAATTCGTAAAATCTAATCCCATAAATGGGGATAATTACAAGTATGAAATTGAATTTTAAGGTTCATATTGACATCACAAATTAGACTAATATCAAAAATTTTACGTAAAAGGAGGTAAAGTTATTTTTTTCCTTTTTAGAAAAGGGTAAAATTAAGCTTAACTGACAAGGGGTAGAGAGATGAAACCTACTTTTCCGTCCATTGGTGTCACTGAGAGAGGGAGAGAGGGAGAGAGCGAGGGAGTGAGCGAGGGCGTTACAGAGAGAGAAAGTGACATGAGTGATGTCGTTGCAAAGAGTGCCCTTCGATTTATCGAGATTTAAGTAGTCTTTTATGGTGAAGAATGTGTTGAGTAAGCGGACACCGAAAGAACTCGTCACTGAAGAAGGTATGATCTTCACAAATTTTTGCTTACTAGTTTGTTTGAGATTTATAGGCTTATATGCTTATATATTTGCAATTAGTCCAATCATTCTTCTAAATGAATGCGGAATTTCCCGACTTGTTTTCAGTATGACTTTTGTTTTTATTAACTAAAGAAAATTGCTATTGAAATTAGAAAATTTAAATTGTGAAATGTAATTTGTAAATAATTTATTACACTGGCAATTTTACCCCTATATTTAGAGGGGAATATGTTGTATTGCATAAACGGGCTATTTTGCTCCTTATAGACTCGCATGATATGCACGTGTAACCTATTTTGACCAAAAGTGGTCTGAGGTGACGATTTTGCAAAAATTTGAATTTGAAATATTTGCTATGACGTTGCAAAAATTAAAACATTAGCATGTATATTGCAATTCAATGTTAACATGAGGGGACAATTTTACAATTTTCCTGTAGTTTGATTATAGTAATGTGTAACATGTTAATATACCATGAATATATCAACTCACTCATGATAAACGAAAATAATTTTCATGTTTGACTTAATTTTTCTAATTGTAGTTACTTTACCTTTCTTCGCTATAAAAACTATCAAATCTTTTCGAATAAGACTTTTCTCAATGTTCCATAGCTTGGTTCAAGGATTCTGTATGATTATGGAAAATTATGTTATTCTGTGACATAATTTATCTGATTTTATCAACCTTATCTGTCTTTGATTCAAAAACTAGCAAATATTTTTGAGTAAGACTTTTCTTATTGTTCCATAATGCTACTTTTCTTGGTTTGATACAACAACTATGCTTTACTTTCAATTTCCTTTTTGTTTCCCATAATAGGTAACCCGATGGTTACCTGTTCAAGTGGTGGTTGACATGCTATAATACAATTAGAGCATGACAAAGCAAGATTCCTCAAGACATGTTCACCTACATGGTAAGAGTTGTATAGTTTGTTTTTTTGTGTGCCTCAATCTTATGATGGAATAATTTACCTTATTTTAGTAAAATGTAGGTGGATTTATGGGCTGAATGTTTTAATCGAAAATTGATATCTTCATAAAGATTGAAGAAAGAAGTGGGTGATGATTAGGTTGAAGTGGGTGGTGATTAGGTTGAAGTGGGTTGTGAAGTCTTAATTTCTTAATTTTGTTACTTTCATCTCGACTTATTATTTATCTTGTTTTGCTTTTAGTTTGAAAGAATGATGCGGCAACATAATGACCCTGTTTCATCGATAGTGCTAGCACATTACTGATACTAAATGCCTCTAAGATTTCTTAACACTCTATCAGTAAGGGGCAGTTTGAGTAAGATAAGGGAAGTTTCAGATAGATAAACTACTAGCATTGAAATGCCAATGCAAAATCAGTGTTAGTAGTGTTAGGTCTTGGGCCCATTTATGTATACTAGTCTCTCAATCTTCCTTTATTTCTTCTATGTGGGACTTGACCATTATTCGTTCCAGAGCATTTTTGGCCCTTGCTGAATCGCAACCTTGATACAAGTTGAAAAATCAGTATGTAAAGGGTATGTTTTTGACGAAATTATGGAGTAACGGTGTAGCAGAATGGTTTCAAACCAAATTGCGGTTAAATCAGCATAAAGGGGAGAAACGCAACATTTTTTTTGGTATTTAATACATTTTAACTAATACCTAAATTAGTATTAAAAATTGGCGAACACGTCTTTATCTTGACTACAACTTATAAAATTTTAATTAAACTACTTGACTCTAAACAATTATACATACTATATAGTACCTAAGTTAATTAGAGTTTAAAAAAATTGTAGTCATTTTACTTGGAAATAAATAAAAATATATTTTGATACTTATTAATTAAAAAAGTTGTACATAGTACCTAGTTAAGTATAACTTGGAAATATCTTAAGAATTTTCCATTCAATTTTTATGCAATGTAGTATTAGACAAGTCTGCGAGATGCGGGTTTTATCATTTGGAAAGTGCTCTGTGTACTAGATAGTGTTTTTTAAACTTAATTGATCCATCTTGTTCTTATTATTTAATTTTTTTAAAAATAATTTCTTTAAAATTTTTTGAAGCTCCTAACTAGCGTAACGGCGTGTTATCGCTTGAAACCGATAACAAGTCAAAAAATGACCTTCCAAAAAATAGGCCGCTACCGCGATTTTGAACCATGCCTGGGAAAGGTCCTATAGCCATGAACAACTTTTGTCATCAGTGTGGTGCTTGTAGCTGTATTACTCGTTTTATCCTAATAATATTACCGAATTACATTTAGACCCAATATTTACTTGCTATTCAATCTAAACTCTTCCAAGTTCAGTAGTTTTTTAGTTAAAACTTGTACTTTAGTTTATACATTACTCTGCTAGTTTATTCATTCAAGCTGTCCAAGTTTTGTATTAGAAAATTGAAGTCAACAAAAATGATAAAAAAAGAGAAGAGTCATTTAGTCCAAAGATAAAAATAAAATTATAGTTGCAGTAATCATGGTGAATGCTGCAGAAGTGAAAACAAAGCTCAAAGGTTTAATGCAAAAAAAATATGTGAGTGAAGCTGATATCAAGGAAATGTAAAAGTCCCCTCGAAGTACTTAAACAATTGTTCAAGCCCTTTTGACCGATAGTACAAACAAGAAATAAGTTGTTGCTGATAGTTGTTCAGACTTGCCTAAAGGTCTTGAAAGTCCATCACTGGAACCTGAACCTAGGTTAAATCTGTAGTGTCCTGATCATAGGTTAAATCCATAGGGTCTTGATCTTAGGTTAAATCCATAGGGTCCTGATCCTTGGTTAAATCAGTAGGGTCCTGATCCTAGGCTAAATCAATACAATAGGTTCAAGAGAGCAAAGTTGGATGTTGGAGACTTTAATGGCAAGCATGACCATGAGAATTTCTTTTAATAATTCCAGCAACACTTTGTTAGGGACAATTTCATTATTTCAATTTGTTAAGGTAGCTGATGTAGAGACCACAAGAATCCTCCTTGCTGGTTAATGATTTTGGCATCTTCAGATTTGTGATTTTGGGTGGTTCTCTCCTTGCACTTGAGGTTGTTATGGTCCCAAATGGTAAATAGGAGGTGTCTTGCCATTATCAGCAAGGGTTGGTGGTATTGGGAAGAGAGAGCGGTTGTTGATAATAAAGTTGATGACACAAAAATGAATAGCAATTTCTGTCCACAAGATTAGTACGGACAGAGGAACTTAAAAAAGTGTAACCGTCTGCATAACAGTTTTATGGACAGGAATCCTTTTAAATTGAGGAAAATTTAATTATTTGACAGTGTGGGTCCACGTCCATATAATTTGCACCGTCCAAACAATTGTACATACATGATAAATTTTGAACCATATGATCTAGCCTTGGACGACTACATATGGATTGGAAGGTTTAATCCAACTTCCGTCCAAATTTGACTATGGATCATTTCCCATATATATGTGTGCGTCCCACTTAAATGCAAATTAATTCACCTCCAAAATCAGATGACAATGTGTCCCACTTTAATGCAAAATAGCAATCGACTAGCATTTAACACCTGTCCAAAATCGAGGTTATGAACATTAGATTAGGTAATCTAAATTGATGATAGACTAGATCATAAGAATCTGAAATAAATGTAGATGGAACACATCCTTGTAGTCCGTTTCTCTTACTCACTCTCTCTCTCTCTATATCTATATATATATCTATATATATATATATATATATATATATATATATCTTACTCTCTGTCTCTGTCTCTGTGTCTCTCTTTCTTTCTCTCTGATTATTTCTTTCTTTTTCTCTCTTGGCGAGCCTTGTGTTCGCAGCCGCTATCGTGAAGCAAAAAATCCATAGCAGTGATGGACAAAAAATCTTGGCGAGTCTCTTATGAATCCATTTGTGTGGTGTTTTTATGGGGGATTTGTTCTTGATGTTTCTTGATAATTGTTCTCTTAATTTGTATATGTAGGTTTGATGCTCATATTTATGATTATCTTGTGAAAAATAATATGCTTGAGACGGCTGATGTCTTTGAAAGAGAGGCAAATCTCGCGAGTAGTGCATTGACTTTTCCAGGTATACAATTTATAAATAAATTTATCAATTCTATCTCAGATTTGTGATGAATTTATCCTATTTAATTTTATTTTCTTTCTATTTATTAATTACTTCCGTTAAATATCCTTTTTTTCCTTCTTCTACTCAAGATCACTGGTTCCAATTCTCACACTCTGGCCCATCCTACCTATTTCAAAAGATCATCTTTTAATTGTCTTATTCGGTTCTTTTTTTGCGTAAGGATGGAAGTAGTATCTCATTCTGGTTTTACAAAAAGCATCTCCATCCTTCCTCCAAATAATAATTTTACAGAAATTCTTCTCATCAAAAGGACTGCGTAGGTACAATAGTCAAAGTTACAAAGTTGGAAAAGACTATAGTAACCCGTTCTTGTGTTATAATTGATGCTGAGACATGGATAGACCAATACAAGAGACGATGAAAGCCCATGTCAAAGAGTCCAACAAGAAAAAGTATCTAAAATTTAATTTTATAAGGTTTATCTTGATTTTTAATTTTGATAGTTACAATATTAGGGTTGTAGCTATCATTTTTATAGTTATTTTATTAGGATTGTAGCCATCATATGAGAATTATGTTTGTTTTAGAAGCTTTAGTAAATTATTATAAATATGATTGTAAAGTCAGGGAAAAAATACAGAAATTTTGAAAGTATTTATTGATTGTTCTTTCCCTTGTCTCCCTGATTCTTACCCATATCTTCTCCCAACTCTAAACCCTAAATGTGGCCTCCCCCATAATGGTTTTAGAGCCAAGCAACTATCCCTTCGCCACTGTCCAATTCCCAACTATACAACCCACTACCAAATTAATATATAAAATTTGAGAGTATTTATTTGTTCTTTCCCTTGTCCTCCTGATCCTTGCCCAAATCTGCTGCCAATTCTAAACCCTAAATGTGGCCCCCACTCTAATGGTTTTAGAGCTGAACCACCATCCCCTCGCCACTGTCCAATTCCCAATTAGACAACCGAAGGACATAGGGTTAAAACCTTTTTTCCTCATTGTACTATACTTAAACTATCAAACATCTAAGTGAACTTTTTTTTAACGGAATAGTGACATGGTATAGTGACATGTTATTAAATAACAACTGTAAGCTCACTTTTTTTTTTGCTATATTTTTTTTTTTGGGGTGGGGGAATCAAACCTAGGACCTCTTGCTTGGCAAGAGGCCTAGATCCTAGAGTACCACTCGAGCCAAAGGCTCTCGGTTGTAAGCTCCCTTTTGATTGGCTATTAACACTCACCCTATAAACAGGAACCCATCGACTAGCATAAGTCAAATACTCAAATTAATTAAATTCGACTAAACAGGATTTCATTTGATTTATATTAGTTTTTAAGATCAAACTTTTAGGGTTTAAGGACAGCTTGCAGCTTTTCCTGCCATCATTTCTCTACTCCCAATCACCTGAAGAACCCTAACTCATACAATACTTCTTTTTCATCACCTTCTCAATTCGAACAATGAACAAGATAGCAAAGACCCATCTTATTCTTTTTCTTCCTTTTCCATGGATGATACCAATTCAGTCCCTTCAACGATTATCCACTTCTTCAGATATTCAAATGGATGTAAAGAAATTTCACCACTGCAAACTGCAAAACATTGCAAGCCATGGCTTAAGAGCGTCCTCAAAATAAACAACCCGAAACCCATCTCCGACTCTACTTCTTTAGTTAGACAAGCTAACCCCAATTGACATTCTGCATAACTCCACCATTCACCATCTTAACAATCCCATTACTGTGTGTTTTTGTTGGTTTGTCTCTCTAAAATTTTAGTTTTGGGTCTCAAAATTTTACAAACGTTGGGTGTGTATTTTCGAATGTTTGTTTTGATTAATAAAATATGAATGCTCAAATGGGTTTTGCCTTGGTTTTCTCTTCATATTGAAGGATCCAAGTGTAAGCAGAATAATTTGTGGAGACGTGAGTAGATGGAGATGGGGTAGAGAGGGGAAGAAGTTTAACCCCACTAACATATTTCCAAACACAATCTTAGCCCAACATGCCGAAGCAATCCCGATTTCATTTGCTACTGCTCAACCACTGTTAATTGACCACCACTGTCACCTAACCCTACCATTATCAATCCAGTCTATCACACTCGCTGAAACCGTAGCTATTACTGTTGTCCACCACTACCAACATCAGAAAATTAGCCGTCACCCACTGCCAATTTTTTATTTTAAAACATATAAAGAAATAGTCAATCTTGTCAACCTGATTATCATCAACCTCGTTGCTGGAAACCTAGTACCATTGTTTCCTAGAACGCGGTTTGTTTAGGTTTGTGGAACCGATATGAGTATGCGGTACGATACATAGGCTAAAACTCGGTATGCTAGTGTAGCTTTATATGAGTACCTATAATTAAGAATTCTGGTGCACTAAAACTAAGTTTTATTAAAGATTTTTAATTGAATCAACAAGTTGATTGTTCTATAATTATTTAGTGCAAATGTTTGAGCATCCAATACTAAGTTGAATATTTATATTTTTTGCAACTATAGTTAAAATAACAACACAATATTTTAGTATGCTCAATTTAGAGTATTAGTACATAAGATTACCATGTTTGGGAACACAAGTATCAATACACGGTTTGATAGGCCACTAAGAGTATATGGTAACTCTGCCTAGAACACACAAAAACTAAGGCAAAAAAAATAATAAAAAAAGGAAATTAAAGAGCACGGAGAAGATGAACAACAGTCCAACTGTTCAAGTGCTGCCATCAATGAGCCTAACCATTGCCACAAGGTCCTGTTTCCATCACTAATCTCCTCAGTGTGCGTGTAGCTCCAATTCAATCCAATACAGTTTCTTCATCACCTAGTGACCTAGGTATTCGTGAATGTATATTCCACCTTTTATCCTAATATTACCAAATTACAGTTGGCTGAATATTATTGTTATTAATCCGAAGTCTTTTAAGTTCAATAGTTATTTAGTTAGAACTTAGAACCTGTGCTTTAGTTGATATATTATTCTGCTAGTTTATTCATCTAGGTCCTAGTCTTTTAGTAAAAAATACAAGTCAACAAAAAGATGAAAGAAGAGAGGAGTCAAAAGAAAAAAAAATATAGTTGCAGTAATCATGATGAAAGTCACGGAAGTGAACACAATGCTCAAGACTTGTGCAAAAACAAGATGAGAGTGACAAGGATATCAAGGAAATGAAAGAGTCCCTCAAAGTACTTCCAACAACTATTCAAGCCCTTTTGGCCGATTGTATAAACAAGAAAAAATTGTTGATAATCATTCGGACTCACCTAAAGCCCTGAAGATGCATCATGGGGTCCTGAGCCTAGGTTAAATGATTAGGGTCCTGATCCCAGGTTATATTTAGTTGAAGAGAGCAAATTGGATGTTGGAGATTTTCAGGGCGAGCATTATCCTTAGATTTTTAAGATTGGATACAAATTTTCTATAGTTTCTTTTGGTTGGTATTACCTGACCGATGAGAGAAAGTAATTATATGCTGAAGCAAAGCTGAATTGTACAACTAGAATCTGCTGTACAGTCTGTACTCAATATCTAGTCTCATTATGCAACCTTGTGGAGAATGGAAGATTGAAAGCAGCTATGAGTCATCGCTTTGTGCATCCAAAATTTATGTAACGAGTGGGTATCCAATTCACTAAGTTGATACAGGGCATTTCGCATATGATCATTTATAATTGTACTGTTGACTTGATACATGGTTTTCTGATATTGATTAATCTTCATTGCTTGAAGCCTGAAATAGTGAATTTACCTATTGAATGCACTTGTAGTATCCATATGTACTGCTCCCCTTTATTAAGGGTTCATGCATTCAAATCATATTAAAATAGGTTCAATGTTCAGTAATATCCTTTAAATATCGAGAACATATACTCCTTTTGTAGGCATTGAGTTTTTGATTTATTTAAACAGATGGAGCTTAACTTTCATATGTGGACATCTAATTTATTTGGGATATTGGTGATGGGAACAATAGAGAAAAAAGCATGCAAGTACTTTAGTATAATTATATGCATGTGTAACATGTAAAAGTAATGGCTAATGTATCTTGATCAATTGAAATTATGTTCCTATGTATTTAATTTATTTACTTTAGTTATGTTTGATTTGTTGACTAACAAATTTATTTGAATCCTTATTGTGTATGCTTTTTTACCATTTTGTCCTTTCTATTCTCAGTAACAGATGTACCTGAGGGTTACCTGTACAAATGGTGGGCTACATACAACGAGATATACAGAAAATGTCAAGACAGGGTTCCTTTGGTTAATGAGGGTTCCTCCAACATGGTAATTGTCGACTGGATTTGTTTTGTCGCCATCTTCATATTCGTCATTCTTATAAATTATCTTATTTTGATTTTAGGTCGGAGGAATTTCAAACATGAGGCGACAGATTGACTCCTCTTCATTGGATAGGGAGCATATTGCTGGTAATTATTTTAGTATGATGCCTTGTCACTCTTGATCAGCTTGATGAGGCAGATTGAGATGGATAAGTTGTTAATGTTGAAATGTCCTTGTAAAATCAGTATTAGTAACCAACTGCCAGTGTCTCTTATGCTTTTGTCTTCATTAGATCCCTTGGTATAGTCGAGATGATTGAACAGTTTGGAGCCTATATAGTCTTGATGTGGTGCCCAAGAATCTAATTATTGTTATATTGACATGAAATTCCAATTAAAAGTATGAAGTTTGGTGGTGATGCCTTATCATGACCTTTGACCATTCTTCACTTCAAAATTTTGGTATAGTACTAAAGGAAATATCTCTAGGTTTGTTGTCATTGCTATGTTTTGAATACCTGAGTGGATGATATCTCGTCATCTTGGCAATAATTAAATCTCCCATTCTAGTGCTTTAATGTATAATTTAGGGTAATACAACATCTGCATAAATTGACTAATAGTGTTGTGCGCCAAACAGAAATCCAGATTTGAAGGTCAAGCAAGAATCAAGTTAGAGAAATTTTGTAGTATGAGGTTTTGGTCCTTATTATGTACATTTATGTTAGTTTGTACACCCATTTCTCATACTTGAAGTGGGTGATTGGCAGTGGTTAGACATTCAACATGTCATGATTATGGATGCTAGGGATAAACTTTCTAACTTTGGGGGTTCTAATTTTTTTCTGTGTAATTATGCTAAAATGCATTGGGAGCTCATTTACATCTTCCAGTGTTTAGTTTTACCTTTTTCCTTTCTTATTATTCAGGCTATGTAGCTCCGGGAAGGAGAGATGACACATATAATGAGGTAAGGTCTTGACCTGTTAATTAAGTTACATAACTTTTAGAGTAAAATTCAAAAAACCACCTGTTGTTTTTACCAATTTGTGAGTCACTACCACTGTTCTAAAAATCTCCGCCTAGGTCCGCCTAGGCCCCCCCTAGGCGCCAGGCGCTAGGCCCCCCCTTGGCGCCCCGCCTAGGTGCTAGGCCCCCCATACGCCTCATGGTCACTATCTGTGGTCTGGAAACTATTGAGTCACCACATGGTTTCACATTCATCTTCAAGTTACCTCATTTCCGTCCATTTTGACAGCAAATGGTTTTCACTTGCCAAAAAGCGAGTGAAGTGTTTTATAGCAATAATAATATTGGTTCAATTACCTTAATACCCTTGAATCTCTCTCAAATTTAACAAAGGATGCCCTCATTCACCATATGACTACTAGAGAAATACATAAAACTCAAGGGAAAAAAAAGAAAAAGAAAAACAGGAATCCAGCTAGAGAAATACATAAAACTCGAGGGAAAAAAATAAAAAGAAAAACAGGAATCCAGCTTCCATCCGCTCACCACCAATAGCTTCCTTACATGAAGATATGATTCAATTTTCTTCCTCTCTTCCAATTGTTTCCTGGACTCACCAACTACTTCCACACATTTCCCAAAAAAAAGAACTTCCAAAATTATAAAATGAGAGAGATGAAAGGAGTCTATCTAAACCTAGATTAAAGATTCATCCTTTCAGTTATTAAAGTAATTTCTACAAATATACAGTGTTATAAATTCAATTTTTTTTTTCACATTTGATTTGGGGGAGAAATAGATCCATGGAAAAGGTAAAAGTAGAGTCCTCATACTTTGAATGATTTTGACCCTTTTCTTATGCCTCGATCTGAGGAAGCTTACACCCTTTCATAGTCACAAAGTCTTCTTTTTCTTTACTGAAGCTCTCCGATAATAGTTATCCTCCGCCGTCGCCTCCGCTGATGACTTTCAATTCTCTGATCAGAGCGTGCAGCCTTGGAATTCCTGTCAGAAGGTTCAAAATCCCATCTACCTTGATGTGTGATTGAGGAGCTCTTGCTCGTTGACGAACCTTGATTTGATTTTGGGTGTGATGTTTGATGTTTCTGTGTAGCTTTGGGTAGGATTGAAAATTTTATTCAGTCTTTATTATTTATTTATTTGTATTAATTTAGTTTTAGTGAATTATAACTATAATTTAATTTAATGCTCAATAGTTTTGTATATTTTTTTTGTTGTATTTGAGTTGCTAAAAAGAATTTTGTTTTAGAGAAAATGCTATTGACTAAAATAAATAGGGTAAAATAGTCTTTTCTCACAAAAATTAACAGTGTTAAGCCAGAAACATTAATAGGTGCCAGTGTAAGAATGGACGTGAAACCACAGGTTGTGATTCGATAGTTTCCGGACCACAAGTGGTGACTCAAATTGGTGTAAACCACATGGTTTTTTGAATTTTACTTTTACTTTTATAATGAGGTAACATGGGGATGTTTTCAAATACATTACTCATGTTTTTAAATCTGCTTATAACATTTTAGTTGTTGGACAGGGAGGTGCTCAAGGGTTTCTAGGGATCGGTAAATGCTTAGCAGATTTGTCTTGGGTGGAAGAACAATTTAAGAATGAGGTCCTAGACATGTCTCTAATGGATGAGGTTAGTAAATAAGTTTACTGTAAATATATAAGCAGTCTAGTTTTTTGGAAAGTACTTTAAGGTAAGGATCATATCACTCATGGTTATATTGTTCTATTTGCATTTTATGATTTATAGGGTAAAACAATTGTCCTTTTCTGCAGCCTTAAAAAAGTGTCTGTATTGTGCATTTGCACTGAACCAAAAGTTTGTGCTTCCATCAATTTGTTATTATTTTCCTTCTCAATTTTCATTGAATTGGGTAGGCTTATAAAGTGTTTTGTCCTTTACACGTCCTTTTATTTTTTGAATTATGGTTTTGGATTCATTTTGCGAGTGTCTCTCTTTGACAGGTAATGTATTAGTATAATACTACTATAGGGTGTAGCAATTAAGTTGATCTAAAGGATAGTAGCAGGATTAGCTTGATAAGTTAACAAGGCATAAGAGCCAAAGGGGGGATTTGGTCATCCGAAGCTCTTGGTTTTTCTCCTGTTGCAGCTAGTCAGTACACTTGATTCGGGTCCTTGGTTATCACATTTTCTGGTAGAGGATAGGAATTAGGGATGGATTGGCTTCTATTAGCTTGCTTGGCTTACAAGCCTTATCTTACTTGACGATATTCAGCTGGTTTTCATGACAATAGTATGTATTACTCTCTCCGTCCCCAAAAAGATGAGCAAAGTACTATTTGCACACATAGTAAGAAAAATAAAAAGAGAGGAAAAAGAGTAAAAAAGTTTCAAATTTATTTTTAGTGGTCCCATAAGATTATATAAAGTGATGAGTACTTTGTATTTTTTTATACTAATGACCCTCACTAATGACATGTTTATTGTGACGCCTCCAAATCCGGGTACCTTGAAACTAGTGCTACACGGTGCTACAACATTCACATATATTTAACTATATGAGCTAGAAGACACAAATGTAATTACTATATTATTACATATCTGTTCCCTTCCCAGATATTCATAACCATTACATGTTTATAGTATCATAATATTATTATTATTACAAAAATAATACTATACTATTACAAGGATATGCTATTCATACATCTTTTTCTTTCCCTTGTCTTTACCGGATCCTTCAATACATTTGGTCTTAGCTGAAATTATATAATTTATGCAAGAATGAGCATTTAATCGCTCAACAAGTAAAACAGTTTATTAACAACAAAATCAAGAATCATATGATTTCAGTTCGACAACTGAGCAATAGTTGTGAATTACTTTGAATAAGTACAATACGATACTTTTCTCCTTTTTAAAACATTTTCGAAATAACATAATGGTCATTAATAATAAGATGGTTATAGAACCAAGTACTTTCTTTTCTTTCCTGTGAAAAGGACTTCCCGACATTAAACTGTGAATCCGATATTATTTACGAGCACATCTAGGTGATCAACCTATAGTACTCTATATTGATCTACACTCATCCAGTTAAACGACTATGCGTTTAATTTTGGCACCTTGTGTGTCTGTCGAAAATTCGACTAAAACCTTTTAACATTTGTCTAGCCAAAAACAATGGCATCGATACATCCTTAAACAGTTCATGTTATAATATGCATTGAATACTTGCACAAATACGAACAGATTTGTACAAGCATGCATTTCACACATCATACTAGAATTGTGTACATTTGATCTTACCAATATCACAAACTTCATAAGAATAAAATCAGACGAAGTTAGAAAACTTGCCTTAAGCGTTTTTCTAATCTTTACTTTAACTCGGTCTTTATAGGTCCTACATATAATCATGATGATACACCAGGTAGTCACACATAGACTCCACATGTGGTTTACATTAATCCTATTTCATGTTTTATAATGTCCGTTTCATAAGAATTTGAACATTATTTACGTTCATTATCATTTGACTCGGCATTTCGACGGTCGTTCGTCACATGCCCGATTTGTCTAATTCGAACGCCTAACCCACACGCCATTGCGTATGATTAGCACGTCTAATACTTCTATCAATCTTTAGTTTACCTTTTTGTAGACTATATTTCCAAAGTCCAAAGTTTAGAACTTGGAAATAATAGTCAACATGGCTTGGCGCCACGACGGTCTGAAGAAATCACCACGGTTTGCCTCCTATTACGCAACAGTCCTAAAAAGACTCATTTTGGACGTTGATCCCGATCTTATCTATCAATTCTTAAAGAATGAAAGTTGTAGGTCTACTTCTTATCTTTCCGGATCATCTTGAATTACCTCAATCGGAATTCGGACGAAAGAGTTATGATCAATTTACTAAAAGACGTCTAAACTGTCTAACTTATTGCTGTTCCGGCGCGTGGCACGCCAACCCTGCAGTGTGTTTTGTGCCCATTTTGACAAATTTGATTTCTTTGTTGTTTTAGGCGAACCTACTTCCTACCTTCATTACTTCTTCACCCGATATCGGAATAAGTTTGCTCTCGACCCTACAGCTCACATTTCTTACGACTTGCAAAGCCCCTAGAAAATTATAATTTTTCGGAAGCAATTAATTTCTGTTAACTTGGCACGAAAGTCGTATCAAGCTAAGGTTTTCGTCAATGGACTTCTTTTACTAAAATTTTCACCATAATTTCGTTGTAACATGTTTACTCCTTTCCAATTAGAACATTTCAACAACTCATATATGTCTATTTCCTTCTTCTCGGTTATTAAAACCAACTTACTAACAATGATTTTAAACTTGTCCATCAACAACATACTAATAATGGTTTTAAATTTATCCATCAACAACAACTAACACGCTTATCATTCGTTCTTCATTCAGTTCGTTCTTTTGATTATAATTTCACTTGTCATGCATATATTAGTAATTTAAGTCCACTAATTCTTCCTTATTTCTCCGGAACTCATATGAGTCATATGAATCAAACAACATCCACCAACAAAGCATTTCATAACAATCTACAAAGCATAAAAGAAGTGTAGAAATTAGGGTTCTTTGCTCTTAACTTTTGTGTTCTTGATTACTTGATGAACTTGGTTAAGTAAGCTAGCTAGCACTTCCTTCTTGATTATATGAAATCACTTCCTTCTCTCTCAAATTTAGTAGAGTTTTCTCTTGATACTTGGTGAATTAGTAAAGAAAATGAAGGAAATGAACTTGTATTTATTGTAGATGCAAGAGTTGGGGTATTGTGGTCATTAAGACAACTTTGCTAAAGCTTATAAGTTGGTCACTTAACTTAAGGTTTTGCATGATCAACACCCTTAAGTTTCCTTATCTTACAAATCATCCCCTCATCAACCTCTTTAATTCTAACCATGGTTGAGTCAAAATCATTACCAAGACTTTTGGGGCAATTTAGCATTAACTAACACTTGCAAGTGGGACAATATTTGGCCAAGCTTCTCAAGGTAGCTTGGCTTGGCCGGATTTTTCGACTTGTGGGGCCCCATATGGGTTGGCCCAACCCATTTTACCCATCCATTGAACCATGGTTGACCCATCTTGTTGGATCTTGGTTTGGGCTTGGTTCAAATTTAGTTTAGGCGGCGTACATTTACATTTGTTTGGGCCTTGAATTAATTCATGCTTTGACCTCCTAATATTTCCTCTTGGGCTCCCAAAGTCAAAGCCCAAATTGTTGGAAAATAAATCTCGACTTTTATTGATTTTGACTTTCCCGATTCGTCTTGCAAGACGAAAAGCTGTGCTTTTCGTTTCTGAATTTTATTAGATATTCCGTCTTTCCTCGTCATTTTAACATTAACGCGTTCTTCGAAAAAACGCAAAAGCGTTTTCTGGTGAATAGTGTTTTTACGTATTTTTCTCGGAAAAATTTTATTTTCATCTTCGAAACCCTAATACGATAATTCTTACACGTAAACACAATCTTATGTCATAATACGACTTTTAAGTACATAACACAGAATAATATTCATAAATGATTTCTTGATTGTTACATTCTTCCTCCTTATAAGGATTCTGTCTCCAGAATCTCGATACAAGGTTACACAAAAAGTTGGGGAAAATTTTCTTTCATCTTACTTTCGAGTTCTCACGTTGCTTCTTCAACATTGTGGTTCCTCCATATCACATTCACTAAAAGTATTATCTAATTTCTTAAGACTTGTTCTTTCCCATCAATAATTTGAATTGGAATTTCATCATAGGTTAAGTCTTTTTAAACCTGAATAGGTTCATACTCTATTATGTGCTTATAATCTGGCTTATAAGATCGTAATATTGATACATAAAACAAATTATGTATATGCTCCAATTCAGGAGGTAATGCTACTACATAAGCTACCTCTCATACCCTTTTTAACATTTCGAATGGTTCGATAAATCTCGGACTTAGCTTCCCTTTCCTCCCAAAACATATCTTTCCTTTCCAAGGAGATACCTTCAAAAATACATACGAACCGACTTCAAACTCTCTTTTTTGACGATGTTGATCTGCATACTTCTTCTGTCTATCTTGAGCTGTATTTAGTCTCGTACTTATTAATTTAACTATATCGGCCATTTGCTGAACCAACTTTAGCCCCACAGCATTCAATGTTCCCCTACCTCGTTTCAGTACAGTGGAGTTCTGCACTTTCATCCATATAACGCTTCGTAAGGCGGCATGCCTATACTTGCGTGATACCTATTATTATAAGCAAATTCTACTAAAGGTAGGTGATCATCCCAATTTTTCTTAAAATCCATAATACAAGTTCTTAACATATCTTCTAGAGTCTGAATTGTTCTATCACTCTGCCCATCGATTTGTGGACTCAACTGCGTCCCCGTCTGTTCTTGTAAACTCCTCCAGAAATTCGATGTGAACCGCGGATCTCTATTCGACACGATCAAAACTAGTACTCCATGTCTTGAAACAATTTCCTTGACATAAAGTTTAGCTAATTGTTCTAGGTTAAACTCAACTTTATTGACAAATAGTGAGTCGACTTGGTCAGACAATCCATTATAACCAATATAGCGTCGTATCCCTTTTGAGTAACTGGTAGCCCTACCACAAAATTCATTGTTATATGCTCACATTTCCATTATGGAATTTCTAATGGTTGCAACAACCCACTTGGTCTTTGGTGTTCGGCTTTGACTTTCTAACAAGTCAAGCACCTGTTAACGCACTCTGCGACTTCTCTATTCATATTTAGCCACCAAAAGTGTCTATTCATATGGGCGTCTTGCAAAATTTCCTCCTTCAATTCTGCTATTAACGGAACCCAAATTCTTCCTTCAAATCTCAGTAATCCTTCGTTGACAAGTTTAAACTTATTTACTTCTCCTTCTGTAATCATGTCCTTTATCTTCTCGCACTCCTCATCTTTGAGTTGTGTCTCCTTTACTCTATCCAATAGAGTTTAACGAGTCTCCATCGCAGATAACATTTTTCCTGCTTCCCTTAGAAGTCTTACTTCTAATTCCATTCTAGCCATCTCTGTTATTAACTCATTTTGAGCCGTTAACATAGACAACTTCTCCCGACTCTTTCTACTTAAGGCGTCAGCCACTACATTCGCTTTTCCTGGGTGATATAGAATCTCACAATTGTAATCTTTTAATAATTCCAACCACCTCCCCTGTCTCATATTGTGAAGATATATTTCAGATTTTTGTGGTCCGTGTATATCTCACATTTCTCTCCATATAAGTAATGCCTCCAAATTTTTAAGGCAAAAACCACTGCGGCCAATTCTAAGTCATGAGTAGGATATCTCCTCTCATAATCCTTCAATTGCCATGACGCATACGCATTGACTTTATCATGCTGCATAAGCACACATCCCAGTCTTCTATGTGATGCATCACAATACATTATAAAATTTCCTGTATCATCTGGTAATGGTAATACAGGTGCCTCACTCAACCTCTTCTTCAACTTCTGGAAACTTTCTTCGCACTTCTCTGACCATACAAACTTTACTGTCTTCCTCGTCAAATTTGTACGGAGTAACTATCTTATAAAAATCTTGTCTAAATCTTTGATAGTAGCCCGCTAACCCTAAGAAACTACGCACTTCAATCGGCGTCTTCGGCTGTTCCCAATTAATTACCGATTCCACCTTTTTTGGATCTACTGATATACCTTCTTTATCGATTATGTGCCTTAAAAACTGCACTCTCTCTAGTCAAAACTCATGAATTTAGTGTACAACTTCTCTTTTCTTAATGTCTCCAACACTATCCTCAAGTGTTCAGCGTGATCTTTTGACGTCTTAGAATAGACTAGAATATCATCAATAAACACTACTACAAACTTGTCCAAATGTTTGAACACCTTGTTCATCATGTCCATGAATGCGGCTGACGCATTTGTCAATCTGAACGACATTACCAGAAACTCATAAAGCCCATAATGAGTCCTGAATGACGTCTTAGGTACGTCTTCTCCTCTCACTTTCAACTGATGGTACCCCTTTCTTAAACCTATTTTAGAAAAGTACTTCGTCCCTTTCAACTGATTAAAGAGATCATCGATATAAAGTCTCAACAATCCGTCCTTTTTGAATAACACTGATGCTCTCCACGGAGACACTCTTGGTTGAATATACTTCTTATCTAATAGTTCTTTTAATTGAATCATTAATTCCTTCATTTCTACTGGCGCCATTCAATATGGTGCCCTAGAAACTGGTGCCGTTCATGGCACAACGTCTATTACAAACTCAATCTCCCTATACGGCGGAAGACTTGGCAATTCGTCTGGAAATACATCCGCGATTTTTTTTACTATAGGTATCTGCCCCATTTCTGCTCCCACTTGCTGGGTATCAACAACGTGGCACAGATAAACCATTCTTAACAACTTTATAGCTTGTGTCATCGTTAGACAACAACGTCCCGACGACTTACTACCATAAGATACTACCTTAGATTACTTTAAGGTTTGACGGTTTACACTTTTCTTTGACAATCTATCATTGGCCCGTGGTTATACAACTAATCCATCCCTAGAATTACATCGAATTCCCCCAATTTAATCGGAATTAAATCTACTGATAATTTATGTCCTCTTCTCTCTACGTAATAATTCATTTAAATATGTTCAACATGAATTATTTTTTTATTCGCTACTTTAATGTTTAGGGGAATCTCTAGCTTCTCAGGAACTGAACTTAAACATCTAGCAAATTCACATGATACGAAAGAACAAGTTGCACCCGAATCAAACAATATATATTCATTAATATTATTGATTGAGATTATACCTGAGACTACGTCTCCTGATGCCACTGCATCTTGGACCGTCATATTAAAGGTTCGGGCCGTTGGTCTACTCGATGGAGCTGGACCATTAATAGTCAGCTTACCACTGCTAGTTCCTCTGCTGCCGTCCATCCCTTTCTTCGGGCAATTTCTTGCCATGTGATCTGTTGAACCACAAACAAAATATCCATGGTTCTTCTTCGGGTTGGGACAGTTGAGAGCAATATGTCCCTCCTGCCCGCAGTTGTAATATATTGCCTTCCCTTTTAAACAGATTCCCAGATGAGCCTTCCCGCAATTCTTGCAGGCCTCGACCCTCCTCTTTGGGTCTCCTTGTTTCGCTCCAGTATTCACAGAGCTAAACCACTCCATTTTCTGCACTCCTCCACTTCTGCTAGCTCCCTCAGTTTTGCTTCCTCCCTCACTCTTCTTCTTCTTCTTCTTCTTCTTATAGAGGCTCAAAGCCTCATTTCTCCCCTTGGCTATGATAGCCTTCTCTAAAATGGTTCCAAAGGAATTACTTTGGAACACACAAATCCTACTATGGAGTTAGAGTTTCAATCCCTGCTCAAACCTTTGAGCCTTCTTCTTCTTAGTATCCGCCTGATGTGGAGCGAACCTAGCCAGTTCATTGAACCTGACAGCATATTGGAGAACCGTCATCTCTCCCTGTTTCAGTTCTAAAAACCGCACATCCATATGGCTTTGCATACTACTGGGAAAGTAGTTCTTGAAGAAAATCTCCTTGAACCTATCCCACGTAATAACTCCTTCTCCTGCCCTATTCTGGTTTGCCTCCCACTAGAAATTGGCTTCTCCTTTCAGCATGTAGGTAGCAAAAGAAGTCTTTTGCTCCTCTCCAACTGGCGATTACGAACGCCTTCTCTATTTCCTTGACACAAGATTGAGCTTCTATAGGGTCAGTAGTACCCCTAACACGTAAACACAATCTTAGGTCATAATACGACCTTTAAGTACATAACACATAATAATATTCATAAAACTTCATTTTATTCAATAATATTCATAAAACCCTAATTACAAAATAAGTACGATTTCTCGATCGTTACATTTACCTTTCACTTTATGTACTTTATCTAGTTCTTTTGGGAACAAAAATATTTGTACCTTACTACCTTTAGTCATCCTTCTGGGGGACGGTGGGAGTAGTTATGTATCTGAATGGGACCTCCATTGTTTAACAATCATGTGACTAGATGATAATAATAAATATCTTCCTTTATTCTCAAATTTTCTTGGACCAGAGTGGAAGAAAGAAACAAAAATTAGATCCTGAAGATGGAGACATTGGTGTGGCAAGAGCTAATATGTGTCCGTCAGAAACCTCATTGTTTGTTCCTCACTTGCTTGAAGATATTGTTCGGATGTCTTCTCATTTTGGTGGCAGTAAAGATGACGAAAAGACTTCTTCTAGCAACTGAATGACATAATGGAGCTCTGGGTAGACATGATTCAAAAGGTAACTTTTACTGCTTTGTGGAGGATACATTTCTTGGATTCTGATAGACTCACTAAATAATTCTTACACCCGTGGACAAGCCCAAAATGAAAAGGCTCAACATCATTCATACATTTCATTGTTTGGTATTTGATGTTAATGCTTTTTACAATGAATGTTTGTGTTGACATACTGTTTAAGGTTTTAAAGTATCATCACAGTTCTTGTTCATCTGCAGTTAAGTTAACTGCAATGCCATAAGGTTCTCACCTATGGTGCTCTACAATGGATAATTGTGCATGAAGAGATATATGTACAAATAATATACTCACACATACAGACTTGGTGCAAGAAGTAGAAAGTATATGACAAAGTATGTGATTTTCTGAGATAATTTGGATGGATCTAGATTTAGAATGCACCATGTGCACATGTGTAGTTAGTTAGAGAAAATGTTAGCAAGGAGCATGTTTTTGGTTCATCTTAGATTACGTCTTGTTGTAGTATAAATAGTTGGAAGCATGTTTTGCATTGTAACCTGCATTTTAATGAAAGAAATGGCTCAGTCCATTATCTATTCAGGCTCTCATCTTATTCTTCAAGTTCTTAGTATCTCCTTTCTATTTTCTGCTTAAAGTTCCTCTAGTTCACCGTGTTAAGCTCCAAATTCATCAACTAACTTCAGTTGTAACTTAAGATAACTATTTTGAAATTGCATTTGCGTGTGTATCTGGGTTGATCCTTACTCAGACACATAAACCCATACATATATATATATATATATGTGTGTGTGTGTGTGTGTGCTCGCTCACGGGGTTGTATTTATAGAGGAACAAAGGACTCACTTCTCGAAAGTAGGATTTCTGTTAAGAAGAGTCATAGGGAAGTAGAATCTCTTTATCCAATGATGAATAATATTTAATTTACTGAATATTCAGCAATGATTTATCAAGTAATTGTTGGTTGTATAATATTTTTTTTAAAACTTTAAGATGCATTATCTATGGTATCAAGTATCGAGTTCTGCATGTGGTTTAACATCTGTGTGCAAGGACTGTTAGTTCATACACAATTACACACATAATTAATATTGAATAATCACTATCACTATTTACGAATCCCCAAGTGGGCCACCTTTTTGGAAGAATCTGCATCTGTTAGGAAGAACTTCTCACACAAGAACTTTCCTATTGTGTTGCATTTGTAATATGGCTCTTATAGATTAGAATTTGATCCTCAGTTTTATGAGTTCATGTGTTTCAAGATAAAGTTACTTCATCTTTATTTTCATATTTTTTCCTATTTAGAAACACATACTTCAGGGGATCTGTAAATTTTTATTCATCATGGAGGTCTAATTATTGAAACTTTGCTCGCAGTACATCTACTTTTGGAATCTAATAGGAAGGGGTAAAAGTTTCCGGCACATGTAATTTCTGGATATAGATATCTAGAGGTTATCACCGGCCTGTGAGGAGTAATTTGTGAAGCAATGGGATTGACTCTTATTTCATTTCTTTTAAATTTTCATGTACTTTTTTTGTATGGATGCTTCATTTCTTTCGTAGCCGTTGCTCTTTATGTTTTTACCTAAGATCCTAATATCCTATTGTTTTGACTCTTTTTTTTATTAAGCACAGTAGTAGCTGTGGATTATCCAAAAAACTGATACAAGTTTGTATTATCTTAGTTTTTTGGGTGAAATATGCTAATTTTTATTGGACAAAAATGAAAATGAATCTCAGGTTCAAACTAGAAAATTTTAAATTCCCACTTTCACCTCTCCTAGGTGACGATGCCTATAAACAAGTAGTTCACACATTCCCTAAAAAGCATATGCTACGTTGACATAAAATAACTTGTTTAATTCTGTTTTGTTGTGATTGTCTAGTGCATCTTATCTCACTTGAGTTTTTCCTTTTTCATTATTGTCATTGTAATTCCCCTTTGTCTAGTCTCATTTTTTACCCAACCATTGTGTTTGAAAGAAGTCCTTATCTCTAACCAAAGTATGTTATATGCAGTTTCTTGATTTGATTCACCAAAGAAAGTTAATGCAAGGGCAACCTTGTCTTGGGTTGCTTAGTTTTAGGTACTTATTTATAGTAAACATTTCTCTTCCTTTAATAAATTATACAGGTTAGTCTAAAAGTTTAGACCTTGTTCTTTTCCCTGTAGTTGTATTTGTCATGGTTATTGTTTAATAACTGTGGAATAATGCTAGGCATACTAAATTTGAACTAAAAAAGTGAACACTAAAGCTATGTGGCGATACTGGTTGGGCTGATAGTGTGTGGTCCATTAAGTTAGCGGAGGACCCTACAGTGTCAAGCTTTAGTGTAGAGCACATTTAGTGTCCCCAGCTTGAGAAAACACCAAAGAGTCCAAAGTATATGATTTTATAACCTAAGAGAGAGAATAACTTGAAAACTTTATAAATCACTGAGCCAACTCCCCCTATAATTTGAAGGTTTAGGCAAGTGTAAGTTCCATAACATTGAAGACCCCCACCTCGAAGTAATGAAAACTCGACTCTCTTTGAGAGAAGATCATCAGACTTTTGGAAATGCAATAGGAGAAAAGAATGTGCCCTTTCCATGATTCTTCCTGGGACCAAATTGAGTGTCATAACAAGATTCGATGTTCTCTCTTTAGTAAGACAATCCACAAGAAATTTCCATCGACCCAGAGCCAGAGCTTTGATGAGCCAAAAGCTTTCCCTTCTTTGACGAGCTTGGCAAGTATAAAATAGTACTAGTATTAGATTATTATATTATTATATAAAAAATACTCCCTACATCCTAAACGTATAAAGAAATACTACATTAAGTATCTTTAGATACTAAGGTTAAATTTCAATTATTATAATGCTTATTAACATATAAGATTATGCACAAAAATTTTCAAATTGGGAAACTGATAAATATTTAGTTCAATAATTCCTTTATTTCCATAAATATTTTTGGCACTAATTTGAAGACATACCGAACATATTATGCATTATATTTTCACTATATTTTGATATATTTAAAATTTAATATACAAATATGTTGAGAATATAAAAGTGTATTTAAAATATTCGATATAATTACGCTTCAACACATCTTCAAAATTCTTAGCAAAAACACTCAAAAAGGAAAATTGACGCTTATTATGAAACAGAGGTAGTACAAACGAAGGAAAAGGGCCTAAACAAAACAAAACAAAAACTTTTGTCAAGTTGTGCGTATAGTTTGAAGATAGTTTATATCTATATTTTTTCTTTGGTTCCTTGTATATATCGTTGCTATATAACCTCTATGTTATCTTGCAACTCAAATTCAAAGATTTGTCCTGAAAACTCTATTTTGAACAATTATTAGTTTAAAAGATACTTTTGAAAATTTGCATTCCATTAGTGTGAAAGCATTCAATACATCAGATTAAAGTTGGAATCATAAAACAAGATTAACATATAGATTATATAGCAAACGAAAGGAATTGAAGAATTGAATAAATTTTATTTAGAACTATATCCAAAATTTGGAGACATATGCTTTTCTTCTTTATTTTCCTTCTATAGTATAAACTATAAATTCGACGATTTGATTCCTCCGTCGTAATGTTTTTTGTTGATTGTGCTTGATAAGAAATGCATTGCAACATTAGCTTTCTTTTGGTACTTGATAAAAAAATTATGAAATGAATCACTAATAGTAGCTTAATATTATTTTCATTATCAAATATATTATAGAAGTGAAGGGTAATTAATGCCAACAAAATTCATTTCATAATAAACGAGAATTGTTTTGAAAAGTATTCTTAAAAAAGAAATGAAGAAAAGTAAGAGAATGTTTTTCGATTCTGGTCAAAGTAATGGCTATTACCCAAGAACAACTGTATTTTAAGCTACACATGCCTATACTTCTAGTTTGGCAAATTCAAAATGACTCATGTACATTTGCACTACATTTACTTCTTGCCTCTTTCTCTCTCTCACTCTGAGAATTTATTAGGTAACCTCGTGTTTGTCTATTGCTGTGTTTTTGGAGTTTTGAAATGAATGGATAAAAAAGAAAAGGACGGAAACTTTTATGTTTTTTGTCTAATTATTTTGTTACTTAGTTTTTTAATAAACAAAAAAGAAAAAAAAATGGACAACAAACTTGGTCACTTTTCTTGTCAAAGATTTCCGTCCAAAAAGGGATGGATTTGGATGGAAAACTAAATAACATAAGTAAATATTTTATAATCCCTCTACATTTCTAACACAACACAAAAAATATAAGGATAAAATAGCAATCTGAATGTAAAATTTAAGTTTTCTTTTTCCGTTATAAACTTAGTAACAACATGAAAAAAAGTTGCACCTTTTTGTTCTTTTCTTTTCTATTTTAATAAAAAGTTTTCCATTTTTTTCTTTTCCATCCAAAACTCATAAACATAATGTAAATTCTTACTTCCAACCTTTGTTACTCGACTTGGATTGAGTGTCCGGTTGGACAAGGTATTTTGAAGAGTCCGGATTCCTCAATTTTGCTAAATTTTTTATACTAAAGTGGAGTGTCGAGTGTCAGACACGAGTGTTTTAGGGTAAAGTGAAGTGTCCGTGTAATATAGCTTCCAACACCACTAAGTTGTAAGCAATAGTAGTACTCTTCTCTCTTTTCTCTATCCTGACCCTTCTACCTTTTATCCATGTCTCTCACTATATTGAATTGAATTAGGTTTTGCTTCTTGGTAATCTTCAGGTTCTTCCGCAAGTTCGTGAAAGAGGAGATTGAAGCTGGTGATAGCAATCATGAGTCATGATGGATCGAATGATCGATTATTGTGAGTTATTTATGTGTATGCATCTAATTGCACATAATATTTGGGTATTTATTCTTGTTTAGTGACGATTGTTATGTATATATCACTAGGTTTCATCGTTACATTTATGATTACTTGGTTACCTATAACATGCATCAATCAGCAGAGATATTAAAGAGAGAGGCTGATCTCCCCGTCGAAGCATTGATTCCTCCAGGTATGTAAGTGATATCCAAGGTTTTAATGTCATTCCCGAAATATCTTGGTTAAGATTTGATTTTAGGGAGGAACATTACTTGAATTTTCTATAAACTCCGTAATTTATATGATTTTCTGGATTTATTGCACTCTTCTATTAATTTTTCTAGGGCAAAGGCAAAATCTATTTTGCGTATATCAAAATTATATCCTGTACTTCAGAAAAAGAGAAGGAATTGAAACTTAAATAGACCATTCTCACACTGTCAAAAGTGCAACCAAAAACCATGTGTAGATTGCTAAAAGTGAAGACACAAGATCTTTGTTGATGTTCCTGCTCAACTATCCAGAAGTCAAGATGGAAACAAATTAAATATACAAAAAATACTTTCGCATGGGTTTGGTCTAATAAGTAAATGGGCTTTGGAAGATCATTAGAGATGAGAGCTTCTATGTCATTTTTTACTGGTATTCTGTCCATTAAAGTATTGGGAACAAAATACAATTTTGTTTGGAAAGGATGCAGTCACATTGAGTTACTTTTGTGAACACTTTCCCCACAACTGAAATGTGACATTTATTGCAGGACTGAAGGTCTGCATAAGGGCTTATTATCATACTTAAAATTTAGGGAGGTGCAGCGCAAATGGGCAAAACCAATTAAAAGTGTTTCCCTCTACTACTCCCCCCTCCCCTCCCCTCCCCTCTTTTGCAGGTGGAATTTCTTTGTTGTAACAACATTTCTTTGTCATCTTTCTTTCATTTTAGTGAAATCTGCATATAACAGTTGTTACTGATGTGCTAACTTAAAGCATGAAATTTTGACATTGATTAATCTTCATTTCTTGTTGCTTAGAAATTTATGGCTCATGTATGTCACGTGTTTTCATGAATTACTTCATATGCACTTTACATAGGGTACACCGTACACTTTTGTTTCCAACTGAAGTTGGGGAATTTAATACATTTACATTATATGATGATAGGTTTGAATATTGAGTGATATCCAGTAAATAGTTGATACATTTACTGCTCGTATAATCTTGTGTTTTTTAAGGCTCAAGGTAGACTAATAAAGTAAAAATTTAGCACCTTGATTTTTCTAAAGGGACATGTAATTTGGGACCTTGCAGAATGGAAAAAAGGACTCTAATATTACCCTGTGTATAATTGTATATAAACATCTTACCTGTGTTGATGAGTTGGCCAAGATAATGCCTGGGTTACAAATGGAGTATGAATCTCCCACGAATTAATTTATCAATGTGGTTACCACAGGCAATTTCATGGTGTATGATTACTCTGTCCTTAATGTGGATTCCTTGTTATTAAAGAAAATGGGGGGGAAATCATAACAGGCTCTTTAGTTTGTTTTTTCGTGTGTTGACTTTTTGTTTTTATGATAAATAAATCATAACAGGCTTTAGTTTATTATATTTCATGTGAAACATCCAAAGATACAACAAATATATCTACTCGAAACTAACATATCTTATACTGTCAATGTGGTTTTCTTCTATTCCCTCTCTTTATTTCGCAATTATAGGTATGTCCGATGGTTTGATGCACAACTGGTGGATCGCATACAATGAAATGGTCAATTCACATCAAGCAGGTTCCTCCGACATGGTAATCTGAGTTTGTTTTCTGTTTGTATGAATCACCCAATACAATTGCTATTTCCTTGTTTTAATCACACTGATGATTTATCTTTTACTCCTTAAGGTTGAGCATATGTCAAGTGCACTGCACATGACGCAACAAACTTACTTGTCGGAACAGCATTTATGCAATGAACGAATGATAAGGGAGCGGCTAACTGCTGGTAATGATTGTGGTATGCTTCCTCAGTAGTCTTAATCAGCTTGATGATAGCTTGAGATAATGCTGAATCGTCAATTCAAACTCTGTATTAGTTATCCAGTTGACCACATTTTTGCTTATTTGGTTTTCTTCATATAATCCCTCGGAATAGTTTGGTGAGCAGGCAATTACGCAGTTGAGCATCCTATATTAGCACATTATTGTAGTGACGATCATTTCCTTGGCATAATATGAACTTCCAAGCGAAGTGTAGGCTAACTAGTTATGAATTTGAAGTTCGGGGGAGATGTTGCCTACAATAGGATACTGTTCAAGAAACTATTTCTATGTTGGTCACTTACTCACTTCACACTAGTCATTGCTAACTTTGAAAACCTAAATGGATGATATCTCATTATCTTGGCATAGAATTGAATCCTATTCTAGTCATTTATGATACCCATATTTAGAAGTTGTAAATGTTGCTCGATGCCAAGAAGAAATGTCAATGTGATGACTGGGAATAGTATGTGCACCTTGATTCTCTCATATTTAGAGTGGGAGACGGGCACAGGAACCATATTCAGTGTTGTCATAATAATGGATATGTGGAGAAACTTATTTTATGGTTCTGAGTATGTTCGTCTGCTAAAATGTGCTTGAGGTCCTTTTTCCATCTTGGCATGTGTCAATTTGGTTGCATGGTAGTATCATTTTCTGTTTTGTTTCTAACTCTATGTTTATATTACAGCTATTAAAGCAAGATGTATATCGTTGGTTACGTTCTCTAACAACTTAAGCTTTTAGAGGAATCAATGGCTTCATATAGATTAGAGTACTTATTATGTGAAGTCTTGGGTTCAAGCCTTTTTTTATCTTGCATTTGTTCCCCATTATGTTGTTAGCGCAAGTACACTGTTTTTTTTTGCATTATGACGCACAGAAGTTTGTGGTGCATATGCCAAAGGGGGGTCACATGTGAAGGAGGGTCAAAGCATGATGATATAAGTTAAGACACTTTTAAGTATATTTTCTAGCAAGTTAAGCTTTATGAGTGACACTGCCTAATCGTTAAAGCTTTCTTATTGGTTGTATTTACTAATTTTTTTTCATTAGGAAATTAGTGTGATTCAATTGCTTTTATCGTTAAGCCTAGTAAATAGATGATAAGATAGTAGAGCCTCAGTATCAGGTTGTTGAATCCTTAAAGAATAAGAATCTTAAGTTTTCAACATGAAGCATCAGGTGCTAGAAAATGATTTTGTAAATGTATCCTAATGTCAATTTGGTTGGAATGTCAATACACATGTATCCTAATCCACTCGTCTATGGAATCTTTTGGTGCTACACTATGAAGGATGACAATTTTAAGCTTTTCATTTGAGGTTTTTGCAAAAGACTTGAACTTAGCAGAATATTGTATTAGATATTGATTCGAATTACAAGTCAAGAACAAATAAGAGATTTTTTATATCTATTATTTTGAGTTTTTATTTTTTTATTTTTAATGTAACGTTGTTGATGTATTTTATTGGTTAGTGGATTTAGGACATTAATTAGTGATGAGGAATTTTCAATATTTAGTAAGGGTGTTTTAATCATTTAGACTATGTTTGTTTGTAAGGATTATACTTGAGATTGAACTATTAATCCTAAGTCTCTTGTTTGTTTTTAAAAGTAGACTTGAGACTATTAGTCCCGGGATAATAAAATGACTTGAAAGGAAGGACTATTTATTACCATGTCCAACTAAGGTTTATTACCATGTCCAACTAAGGTCATGTTTGTTTGCAAGAATTATAATCTTAGGGTTATATTTTCATGAATTATAATTCCAACACTATTAATTCTAGGATTAAATAGTCCTAATCACATGTTTGTTTTTCATGGGATAACTTAAAATAATCCCATGTTATGTTTGTTTTGCCATTTGAACTATTATACCCTTACCACTAATAACAAATATATCATTTTCTCATTAGTTTGAGTATAGATAGATGGGATACTATAATCCCTATCATTTGGGACTAAAAATTTGTGAACAAAATTAACCTTTAACTTTGTTTAAAAAGACCGAGGTATCTTATCCTATCTATATATACTTGAACTAATAAGAATATGTTATATTTGTTATTAGTAGTAAGGGTATGATAGTCCAAACGGTAAGTTTTTATCCAATCCTTTAAATAATCATGGACAAAACAAACATAACATGAGATTATTTTAAGTTATCCCATTATAATTCATGGAAATATAGTCCCGGGATTATAATCCTTGTAAACAAATATGAACTTAGTACTTTTATTATTTTCCAAGTAATATTAGTATTTTGAGTCTCTTTTAATAGTGATGTAATCTTCACTAGATTATTCACTTAGACTGTTGATATTGAAGTTGATTATTATGATTCATAACTTCGAACTATTTTATCTATCTTGATTCATGGAGTTGATACATTAGAGAGACTCTAGATTTAAATGTGGAGTTTAAATCCTAGTTTATCTTCCTTGTTTCCCATAA
Organism: Panax notoginseng; assembly: GCA_016801055.1. Taxonomy (NCBI): domain Eukaryota; kingdom Viridiplantae; phylum Streptophyta; class Magnoliopsida; order Apiales; family Araliaceae; genus Panax; species Panax notoginseng. Next base: position 41,824,522 of record CM029015.1, read on the forward strand.
TTTTTTATTAATGCTTTGTCCAATTTTATCCTGCATCAGATATCATTATTGTAATGAATCACTCCCTCCACCGAAGGGGATTACATGACTCAGAACTGTTTCCCTAGTAGAAACTCTTGAGATCCCAAAAACAAACATTTGGTAATAATATCTTTCTTAGCAACAAACAATGTATGTGATCTCTCTTGCATCACCAGGCGATCCATTTTTACCCTCACTGATAGGATTTTATGTGACTATCTGCGGGTACTGCTTGAACCCATAAAGGTATGGTCCCAGGTCAACTCATAATATTATGAAACAAACTGCACACCAACCACAAGAGATTTATAGATCGAAAGGGCTAGTTCAGGAATATTTTTCAAATCCTAGACAAGCAATTATGAGTTAGGATCCCTTCCAGTTCAGAGAACATGTGGGATCTCACAATTTTACATCTTCATTTTGAGTAAAATTCAAAAAATAACCTGTAGTTTGCTCGAATTTTTGAGTCACCCCCTATGGTTCGAAAACTATCGTTTCACCACTTGTGTTTCACTTCTAGTTCCAAGTTACCTCATTTCCGTTCAATTTGACAGCAAGTGAACTTCATTTTGCTAAAAAGGTAGTGGAGTTTTCTCTAACAAGAATAATACTTTTTCAAATGACATTTAATAAACCATACCACTCATTCATTACAAAAATTAATTAATGGGTTTGCTAATTACGAACAAGCTGCATTGCATAACCCCGGATCTACTCTGAACGGCACCATTTTTGGCAAAAGTTAAACAGATCTCCTCCAATTTCATTAAACCCTTCATCACCGAAAGTGTTGTCAATGTTTATTGCCAAAAGTTCAAAACCAATTCCGAATGGAAAAACTTTTACCGGGTATCAAAACCAAAACCCTCGGCCATCAACGTCACAGCCGCCCAACCTAACATTTTATCCTTTAACCGAAAATCCACCATTAAAATCCATCCCCATGTGTCAACATTAAACACCATCAACAATAACACAAGAAAATAAGATCTGGACAAGTTTTGATTGACTACCCAAATTAGGGTTCATGCTCTATCAAATATTGGGGAAGGTCATATACCATTCAAATTGGAAGTGGAAAGTCACCATTTAAATTGGAAGTGGAAAGCGCAGCAACGGCGAGGGATGAAGGAGCAGAGGAAGGAGGAGGGAGCAGCAGCGGTACGAAGAAGGTGGTGGCTGGGGATAGTGTTGGTGAAGGTGAGGAGAGGTTGGAATGGGGTGGAGTGGGGGCGGGGGAGTTAATGACGAATAGAAGGGATTGATTTTGAGTGTGATGGAGAATCTGTGAACTGATGATGTCGAAGGGGGATTGATTTTGAGAAAGTTTGATGGTGCCGACGAATAGGTGGTAATACTTTGCTAGTTTTTTATTTTTATTTTTTTAATTTGATAATATTTTAGGAGTAAGAAATGAAGATTGAATGAAATTCTCATAAGTTTATTTTTAATCATGTAGTTTTTTTCTTATTATTTTATGAAATATAATTTTATTTCTCTACATGAATTTAATTTTATATATTTTATTTAAAAGTAACTAAAGAATATACTTATATATTATAAAAAAATATTATTTGAGATGTCAAAAAGAAAAAAAGCTTGAGAAAATGCTATTGGGAGAAATAAAATAGGAAGGGTAGAACTGTCTTTCACCACAAAAAATTAACGGTTTTAGGCTAAAATCTTTAACAGGTGTCGTTGTGAGAATGAATATGAAACCACAGGTGGTGAAATGATAGTTTCCGGACCACAGGTGGTTTTTTGAATATTACTCCATTTTTAATAGAGAAACAAAAACATGACTAGCTTTTAATAGTTCTGTTAACCTATAACTTGAACAAAAAAGAAAAGGTCAGTTACCCTATAACAGTTTTTTTTGTTGTTACATTGATTCAACATATATAAGGAAACATGGAATTAGGTAATTTTACCTTTCTCTTTACCATAGTTTGCTTTTGCAATTTTATTTAAATTCCAGAGTGCTGAATATTTATATTTTTTTACAGGGTTGACCAAAGGGGTTAGTCTCGAGCTGTCACTGAGAAGCCCATTGATCGTAAGCAATATTTACAATGAATACATTTATTTTATTTATAAAAAAAAACCCTCCATTTTTTGTTGGACTCGATAGTTCTTAACCTAATTGTGTTTTTGAAAATTTAGCAGAATTCCCAAGATTTGACTTCAGGTCGACTTGAACAAAAGTCATCTACAGTGACAAAACTTATGGTCAGTTCTCCAGGCAGCCATGGCGATATTGTAGCTCAAGTTGTTGGGTATTCAGATCCAGCAAAGGCAAAAATCATGTCTAATGTGGTAATAACCTTAACTATAAGTTAATATAATGCACATTTATTTGGTTGTGTACACTCATCTGTTCGTACTATATATATATAACTATTTATTTATTTAATTTTTGGACAGGGAGGTGATTCAGTTTTTCCAGGACTTGATAAAACTTTTACAAATTTCTCATCACTGGCTGAACAGTTTCCGAATGAGATTAAGGGGAAACAGCACATAGTTGAGGTTTGTAAGAACTTATATATATATATATATATATATATATATATATATATATATATATATATATATATATACAGAAATGATCAAGAGTAGAACTCTTAAGTAGTAGAACTCCCTTAAATAATAGAATTGTATCAAAACGACGTAGTTTTGATAAGACGCGGTGGCATTTTTGTAAATACGCGGTGGCATGGTATTTACAAAAATGCCACCGCGTCTTATCAAAACTACGTCGTTTTGATACAATTCTATTATTTAAGGGAGTTCTATTACTTAAGAGTTCTACTCTTGATCCTCTCCCTATATATATATATATATATATATATATTGATTACACATACGTTAGACTAAAAACATATTTCCTTTGTTGTATCATTGGATAAGGGTGTATCTTAGGCATGTCCACCGACCCTGAAAATTGAGCATCCTTCAAATTAAGTAATCTTTTTCAATTTTCACAGAAGTGAATTGCTTTCAAATGTGTTTTATGTCCTCCCCACGCCATTGCATTTTATAATTCATGGTTCCTTCTCAAAGCCGGTAAAATGAGTCCAATCTGTGAGTTGGACTGTAGGTTTAGATCCTGATTGTTAGCTTAAATGTGTTTTTCTACCTTTCAGTGCTAGCTGGTGATCCCTAGAGGTTGTATTTTAGATGCTTGTGAGGGATTTTGTGTCAGCTTAATGCAGTGGATAAAGCATTGTTAGTAGACTGCATATATGTAGTCATGTAACTATTTTAGGTAATATGTGGCCAATCTGTAAGTCATACTGTTGGTTTTTAGCCTGATGATTATAGCGTAAATATTTTTTTTAAAAGAAAAAATTAGTGCTAGCTAGTGTTCCTTAGAGGGCATAATTTTGATGTTTGCAAGTGATTTTGTGTCTACTTGCTACATTGTGTAGATTATGGTTAGTAGTAGTATAGACTGCACATAAATAGTCTTGTAATCTGTTTTTCTATGTATTCGTGCTGCTAACTTTTAACAAATTAAGTTTAACATTGTTTTAGAATAATGCTCTAGTGTTTGTCATAAGTAGGATTATCATCTTACATCTTCTTAATCATTATTCCTTGATTTTGACTAAATGGGTTGCATCTACATGTTTGATGTTTTGTATAAGAATCATGAAAAGAATTCTCATGGAGTATGAATATATCAAGATGGTACCACTCAAATTGCACTGTATTTGCACTTGTAATTGCATGGACATGGCATGAACATTTAAAGAGGTGCCCCTATCTCATTACAATTTCTATTGAAGCTTAATTACTCAATTATCTTGGTCCCTCATATTGGAATTCACAAAGCTAAAGGAATTACATACAAGGTAACTGTAATGTCTTTCTCTATTTCTTTAAATCTCTTAGACTACATTGGAAGAAAGAGGAAAAAGTCTGTAGATAGCAATGTCATGTCGCACACCAATAATGTCCCTCTGAAGCCTCACCACATTTTCCTGCCACCTCAGAAGATAGTGGAAGTAAGATAGGGAAAGGACTTTCTTCCAGCAATTCACAGACATCTCATTCGTCTTTGTGAGCAAATGATTCAAAAGACTAATTTTATTAATTGTTGTGTGGAGTGCAATCTCCAATTCCAGAACCAAGAGAATTAAAGCAGCAAAATTGGAATAGATATGTTTGAGAGCAAGAGAATGATATTAATAATTATTATATGTTCTAATTTAGCATATTTGAATGATATTAATAATTATTATATGTTCTAATTTATCATATTTGATTCCCCCCCTTTCAAATTTTGCATGCTATTGTTTATAATTTATCAATTATCATATTATGTTATGTTATCAACTTGGGCCAAGAATATCAAGTTGATGCTCTTGGGAAAATGGATTGAGTCTTGATTTGGCCTTTTGCTGGATCCAGATTGTTACAAATGGTATTAGAGAACTCTCGAAAGCTCAGATTGGACCATCCAATCGGGTTGCCTGTATTATTCCATAAAGGCTAGAGGTGCCGCAACACTTGTATTATCCGACAATGGCTAGAGAAAGGAAATTTATGGGTTGTGAGTAATTGGATTGGACCTAACAAGGACGTCATGTGGGCTTGATTAGTGCTTGTATAAGGTTAACTTCTACTACCAATAGTACCAATAGTTCATGACCTTTTGGGTGGGTATGAGGTGAACAGATAACCCTAGTTGATACTTTTTGGAAGTGCATTAAAACTTATTCTTGATTCGGATTTAGATTCAGCTGGGATAATATACAGAGTAGTCTGGTAAGTATCATATTACGCTTAGCTATATGCAGTGTTCTAAAAATCCCTGTCTAGGTCCGCTTAGGCCCCCGCTGGCGCCTCACCTAGGCCCAATACGGCAAAAAAATTCCTTAAGGAAATAAGGCGGGGTAGGCGGTGTCTATGCGGAGATATTTTTTATTTATTTTAATAATTATCCAAACCAGATCTTAATATATTTATTTTTCTAATGATTTATCATATTCATAATGCAGCTCGTAGCATATCAAATCACAATAAAAAATGAACAATATAAAGTTAAAATAATTTTATTATAGTTGTAATTTTTTGAACTTGTACAAACTTCAAATTATATAAATGTTGATACATTTGTAATATTTAGTTTAATTCAATATGATTCTTAAATTTATGTTTAGTTTTTTATGTTTTAATATTGAATTGAATTCTTGAAATTTTAAATTTTATTATTTAATAGCAATCTTGTTTGTGAATAAAACTAATACGTTAAAGATATATTTGATCTTTGAACAATTGCATGTTTGTGTTTGAACTTTGACATTGACAATATAGATGTGTTAGAATTTTAAGCAAAGACCTTTATTATTTTTATTATAGATTGTTTTGTTTTGTTTTGTTTTGTTTTGTTTTATATTATTGTTTTGTTTGGATAAATGTAAGGTAAAATATTAAAATTGGCTTAAGGTAAAAAAATTCTGCCTAGGCCCCGTCTAGGTCCTCTAGGCGCTAGGCCCCCGCCCACTAGCCTTAGTGCGTTTTAGAACATTGGCTCCAGGTGTCGAGGTTTAATTCTTGTGAGAGTAAGTTTTGTATAACAAGTTCTGCTCTCAGCGTCTTTCCCAAGCAGGTTGCGAGATTTTGTGGGCTGTATCTTACATATAAGTGGCACATCGTCATTTAGTATTGGTTGAATTTAACTTCAGCATATTTGACCTTATTAAGTTCGCCCTTTGAGAGTGCATGTGGTATCCAGCTGTGACAAATAAGGTGGGGAGGACTCATTTTCTCTTATAATGATTTCATATATAATTTTTTATAGCTATTGAAGGAAATTATAAAATTAAGCATAATCCTAACAAAGCAAAAATAAAGTTAAGTTAGTGGGGTGAAGGATACTACTGTTCATACAGAAGTTGCTGTTATTTGTCTCAACTTATGTATCTTACTCACTTCTCAGATCTGTAGAAGATAAACTTTCTCCACCCCTCCTGCCCTTGTTTTGTTCTTCTTACTTTTAGTTTCTTTGTGGGACTAGATGGTGAGTGAATTACTGAATTAGTGATCCTAAGTTCCTAACCTATTGCGAGAGCTAGTCAAGTAGACTATTTGACTTGAATGGTCCTCGAGGGTTAGTAGATCCATGGATCGACTCTAATTTTTTATGTAGCATACAACTCGTTACTTTATTCAAATTCAGACATGCTAAATACCAAGTCCTTATATATTCGTTACAATTCATGTATCTTTGGATTCAAGTAAAGAAACAAATGCAACATAATGCTGCATTGGTTCATAATGGAAAGACTGAAGTATCATTGAAAGTTTTACATTTTTCCAAAATAGAATACTTCAAAATTTTCCGGAACTTTGACAAAGACAAAATGAAAAATCAAGAGAGCATGTATTGTTGTATAATACATGTATTTGTGTTGTAAGATGCACTATAGATGCTACGTAGCTCTACATGTTATTTCACTATGTTTGTCATATCTTTTGGTAAACCAGCACAGTTAGATCATTAGTATAGTATTTATTTTGGTCAATAATTATTCTTAACTGTTTCAGATTCATCGGCCAATCCTTTTAATGCCTCTACCAAACAAGAACTTCCAGTGTTATAATTTTATTTTATGCCGTTAGATTTCCACCCTCACTGGTCTTGAGTGGCATGAACTTCCCGTTACTTTGGTTATCCTTTTTGGAAGAACATATTTCGAGGGATATGTAAAATTTCATTTTCTTTTGATTTCTCATTGTGGAAATTTTGCTTGCAGCCCATCAACTTGATGAATTTATTGGGAAGCGAAAAAAAATCCCAGGACAAGTCTACTTCTGAGAATTGATAACTATTTTTTGAGAGCTGGTGTCATGGGCTTATGAGGAGCAACTGGTGAAGAACTCGGTAGGAATGAAGCTTGCCTATTTTTCTCCTTATCAATAAAGTACCTTGTGTATTGACAATCTGCGTTTCGTACTCATTACTCTTTTAACTTTCGCTATGATCCCGTTGGTTTGGTTAAGTTTCAACATGTTTTCTTTCGTTTGGAGTTGTATTAGAATGAGCTTGAGCTATAAATGTTATGGATTTTTTTATTGTATTGACCTAGTTTATGCAATCACAGACTTTTTGATTTTGTTGACAGGAGAATTCTGAAATACATTTTAGTTATCACATAGAACATTTTGAGTACAATTACACTTTTAGGAGAGAAACATTTTGAGCTAAATCATCTTGCAACCTCTAGTCCATGGTTTATGACAACTAAATCAGCTCACACCAACCATTTTAGTTGTCACTCCTACTCGGCTTGTCAGAGATGAAATCTGCCTGAAAAAAAATTGTCAAGCTTATTTTAGAACTCTTGTTGAGAAGATCAATGGCTAAATGATAAGTATTCTAGTTTACCATTTCCCCAGAAGCCGGAATCCAGTCATTGGTGGCCGGATTTCCCTTGCATGAGGCATGCAAGTCCGTTGTAGAATCTGAATCTAGGCTGAAGGGCACGTTATTTGTGTTCCCCGTCCTGATGAACCCTGTTCCTGTCTGGAAAATAATACCACACAACAATCTTCTCAAAACGGATGCTACAGTTATAATGGATTGCAGACTCTGCAACTAACATTAATGCACCTTGTCAAAAATGATGTGCGTTTGAGTAATTGTGTTTGAAATAAGTTTTTAGGCAAACAAAATTTTAAGTGCTTTTAAACTTCCAGACATTAAATGCACCCAACGCTCTCCAACCGAACAAGCATTAAAGAAATTATTCTTCCTCGATTCTAAAAGGAGTTGTTACATTCCTTGACCGCTATGAAGTTTTATAGCTTTTTGTTGCATTGTTTATAACAAATGTTACAAAAAATAACAAATTTCATTCGGTCAAGGGCATGACAATTTCTTCTTAACCAAGTCTGTTCCAAAATCTAAGATTAATATTGACTTTTTGAAGTAAATTAGAGATAATTTCAAATTGATATAAATTAGGCATGCTTTTTGCTCCTCTGTCAGGTACCAACTCCTTTTAAGTTGCATAATAATTTGGACTTGCACAATATAATTATGAAAGTCCTAAACTATATCTGTGATAACTCGAGATTTCGAATAATCAAAAAATTGCGAATAATTTTTTTATTTTATTAATATTAATATTAATTATCAATTTTGTGATAAATATCTGTGATACGAGTCTCGAGAAAGTCAATTTGGGTATTGACTAATAAATTTTGAGTAGAGTTGTGCTTAACAAACTTTAGAAACCCTAACCCTAATTTCTAGATAGGAATTTGGTAGAAAATAAAATTAAAATAATTATATTAATGATTACGTGCTGTATAGAATTTTTGATCGGAAAAGGTTTGAAATTAATAAAACCTAATAAGAGATTAGAAATCCTAATCTCAGGATTAGAAACCCTAACGTACCGTTGGAAATCCTAATTGTACGCCGGGAAACCCTAATTTCATATTCGGGAATTTTAAACCCTAAATTAGGAAACCATAATCCTTATTGGCAAGCCTAATGTGTGTATTAAACTTAAATATGATTAGAAAATCCTAATTATATTTTAGTTATATTAATTTCTATTTTACAAACCCTAATTGTAATTTAAAAAAATTATTTTTCTAATTAAAACCCTAATTCGTGGGTTGTAAACCCTAATGACCATTTTGACCCTAATTGCTAAATTAAGCAATTTTAATTAGGAATATTAATTCTAATTAGCAAGATTGAATTTTATGATTAGGAAATATTAATATAATTATTGAATCCTAATTGTAATTTGAAATTATTAATTTTCTATTTTAGAAACCGAAATTTGAAAATTTTAGAAATTAAATTGCAAATCTAAAGGGTTTAAACCCTAAACTCTAAAGGGTTCAAACCCTAAACCCTAATCTAAACCCTAACCAAAACCCTAAACCCTAAAAGTTTGTACAAATGACAAGAATGTCATTAATTGTATTCTAGATATGACAAAAATGCCCTTTTGTTTATTTTAGTAAGCTAACTTGCAATTTTGGCTCAACTTTAGTTGGTCACCAACTATTTTGACATTTGTGACTTAAAATCTCAGCCAATTTAGCCTCTTAGTGACATCACATTACATCTAGCAACTTCATATCACAATATATAAAGATTGGGAGAGAGAAAGTGTTCATATTTTGCTTATTTGCTAGCTTAGCTCACACCAACTCTCATTCTCTCTCAAAGCTCCGAAAATCTAAAGTGTTTGTCACACAACAGCCCATTAAAAACCCAAGATCAGATCTGGAGAGTTGAGATAAAATATTGTTCAAGAAAAGGTCTAAACCTATTTTTATTTTTGATCCATGTTACTAAGAAAACTTTTGTGTTTTTGTGTTTAGATTCATGCTAGAGGATGTTTTATGTTGATCTATGATGATCAAACATATATCCATAGCATCAAAGTGCCTTAAAATAGAGTTTTTCAAAATCTGTTCTTGAGTATGAACTATGGTCTGACAATAAATGTCAGTGGCCGTAGATCTTGGTACGTTTGTGTTTTCTGTTTTCTGTTTTGGATCTATAGTCTGACATGAAGTCTTGGATCTAGAAGTGGTATAACAACCATTCAATGTCCAGATTGTAAGATATTCAAGGAAAACCCGTTGACCGACGTTGACTGGGATAAAATCTGGGCAGCCCATAACCTATGAAAGAGCGTCTGACAAGCTTTTGTAGTGTCCGGATTTGTTAGTGTTTACGAATTTTTTTGTTGTTGTTGTAATACATGTGTAGCCTGGTATCCTGAATATAGATTTATAACTTTATATCATATAGTTGATCAACAGGATGAGTGTAATACTTGGTCAAAGTAGGCCAAGCGGCCATGACTTTACTTTATGGGAATTTCTAGAAAATTTATGAACTTAGTTCTGACAATGTTTGACCGGATTACATCTGGATGTTGTGTTGTTTTTTATATGATCTGTTTCTTCGTGCTTGTTCCTTGACACAAGTAGTATGTAATGGAACCATTGTATTACATGAATCATGAACGGAGCTTATAGAAAAATTAATTGGAAAGTGGTCACTCAGACTGCTGGGTTTCTGGGTAATCCCAAAAACTGTCTGACAATGAATTCGAATGCATAGATCATCTTGTTGTGTTATTGTTTGATCAAAGTGTGAGTTGGATATTGTAGAGTTACATTTTCACTACACGATTGAAGATTTAACCTAGCCAGAACAAGAATATATTCGATTTTATGATTGGTCAAACAAGGCAGCCTGATAACGAAGCTGTCAGTGTTCTTGAGCTCAAGAACACCAACAACGACGCTAAGTGTCGCTATAGGCTATTAGCGACGATTTATTTATTTTTTATTTTCTGAATATTTCGAAAATTAATTAAAAATAGAAATAAATTTTAAAAATTGCCAAAAATGATTTTAAAAATTATTTTAAATTATGAAAAATAATTTCAGACCAATTAGAATATTTTTCTTTAATATTTATAATTATTTAAATATTAAAGGTATTTAATTTATTTACTTAGTGTACTAAATAAATTAGAAAAAAATGATTTAATATTATGAAAAATCATTTTAAGTAAGAATAATGTATTTAAAAATATTTTGAGTTATAAAATGTGCCTTTTAATATTTTTAGAGAATTTTCATTAATAATTTAATATTAATGATATTAGATTTATTTAATTATTATATTAAATAAATAAGATAAAAATGATTTTATGGATTTAAAAATCATTTTAAATAAGAATAAAGTGTTAGAAAATATTTTAAATTATAACCATACGCGAGATAGAGAAAACTCATTTAGAGTTCTAAGTGAGGGATTGTCGGAGTGCATCAATAGTGAGATAAGTGGACACAGTGTGAAGTCTGTACTAATCCAGTTATTTAAACTGATTGTAGGATGTCTGGAAAAGGTGAAAAAAGTGCAGAGATGCTAGCGGCTATTGCACCGGTGCCAGAAGCTGAGGTCCCAGCGCAAAGTGAATCAGTGGAGAAGGTGGGAGAAGATGAACCAATGGTTAATCTCGGGAGTGATCATGATGATTATCCCGAGATGTATCTGAGTGGAGATGAGGAGGCAGAGTCTGAGCCAGCTAAGGTGGATTTAAAGAATAAGACTAAAGTTGAAGAACAAGATTAGTTATCTGTAGAAGTCCAGGAACTCCGAAGTAAAGTGTTTCTTCTAGAGGAGTTGTGGAAGACAGAGCGAGCATTACGCGAAATGACTGAAGAAAGGAACGAGCTCAAGGCGCAGGTGGACAGAATGAAGGCTGAAGGTGGTGGATTATCTGAAGGAACCAGCAAGAAGGACAAGAAGAAGAGAAAGAGGGAAAAAGACAGCCCTAAATCTGAAAAATCAAGCCCGAAGAAGAAGCAAGCCTGTATCAAGTGTGGAAAGACTCGCGGGAGAATGCATGATGTGGAAGAACGTGTGCTTTAACTGCAAGTAGGAATGACATATTTCTCTGCATTGTCCTAAGCCGAATTTGAGGAAGTGTTTTTCATGTGGGCAGACAGGTCACGGATTCAGCAAGTGTCCCATCAAGAAGAAGATTGGTGAAGGGAGTGGTCGGTAGATAACTTAGATATATGGAATAGTATCTTTTGGGTAGAAGTCTATGATATTAAGTGTTGTAATATCGAGAATGATGTGTACGCATATGTAAATATATATATGTTTTATGGATGAAATCCTTATTTTCTATATGAATATAAGATTAAGATTAATTTGTGTGTTCTTAAAACTCATACTTATGGTAAGTTAATGACTCATAATTATATGAAGTGTTTTGAACCCCTCAGCGAATGGACGCCAAAGGTCTGACTAGGATAAGTTCATACACTCGTATAATTGTGGCAAGTTCCTGAACACATAAGTGTGGTAAGTTTGACGAACTGGTAATAACTATGTGTAAATGGAGAATTGCAACTTTTTGTGTAAAGTTGTGTCGTTAATCTTGGTATGATTTAAAAAGGGATAGTAATATGTTAAGTACTATATGTACTATGTGCTATTTGAATAAATATGCAAATATATGTGAATTATTTTTAAATTCTTATTGTGTTAAGAATTTGTGTAGAGAAAGAGAATTAATATAAGATTTTTATTTAAATCAGATCATGCCGCCTAGACGACAAAATCGAAACCAACGGGAAGAGCAATCGGTAAATAATGAAGGAGGTCAAGCTGACCCGATGCAAAACTTTGCGGATATGATAGCCCAAGCTATGGAGGATAGAGCTCCCACAGGAAAAGGAAGACTGAGGAATCAGCCAGCTGATAGATTGGCTAATTTCAAGTCTTTAAAGCGGTAGGATCGCCTGAATTCAAAGGGACCACAGATCCGATTGAAGCTCAAACTTGGGTAAAGGAGATGGAGAAAGCATTCATCATTGCACGTGTGACAGAAGAGCAAAAGACGGCTTTTGCAACTTATCTGATGAAGGGAGAAGCTAATTACTGGTGGGAGACGAACCAAGCGAGAGCTGGTACAGAAGTGGTGTTGTGGACAAGATTCAAGGAGTTGTTCTTCGAGAATTACTTCTCGCCAAGTATGCAATCCAGGATGGAAGTTAAATTTCTAGAACTGAAGCAGAAGAACATGTCGGTATCTGAATACGCTGCTAAATTCAACGAATTAACAAGATTTGCACCTCATCAGGTGGACACAGAAGCAAGAAAGGCGAGAAGATTCGAGAATGGATTGAAGCCGGGAATATACAACAAGGTAGCAGTATTACAGATCAATACGTTCGCGGCTTTGATGGAGAAGGCGTTAATTGCTGAAGGAGGGAGCGAAGCTGCATCCCGATTTCATCAGGAGAAGAAGAAGAAGAAGACAAATGATGGTGGAAGCAGTGGTGGAAGTAACCCTAACAAGAGGAAATGGAATGAGAATACCCAGTCGGGTAACAAGACAGAAGATAATAGGAAAGGGAGGGAGCCATGTGCAAATTGTGGGAAGAACCATGCTGGAGTTTGCCTGACGAAGAAGGGAGTTTGCTATAACTGCGGACAAGAGAAGCATATGTCACCCAATTGTCCTAGTCCCAAGAAAATTCAAGGTTGTTTTGGATGCGGATTGACTGATCATTTGGTTCGGAACTGTCCGAAGAAGAATGCAGAAAAGGAAAGTGGCAACAAGGGACCCAGTGGCAGAACCTTGGCAACTCGAGGACCTGCACAGCGAGGAAGACCAACTGCCCGTACATTCAACATGACGGCGCAGGACACTGTGGCTACTCAAGAGGTGGCAGCAGGTAATGATTTCGTTTAGAACTTTTAATACGCGAGTATTATGAGTCAGATATTTCTGTGAACTGTTTTCTTTTATAGATTCAAGTCACAGGTTAGAATTAGAGACACAAATTAACATTGTGTTGTTAAAAATAAATTGATGATACAACTTTAAAAGATTGTAGAGAATAAGAAAGCGGTGATTCCGAGGACAGAATCCTTTTAAGGAGGGGTGAATGTGATAACCCGAGATTTCGAATAATCAAAAATTTGCGAATAAATTTTTTTTTTATTAATATTAATATTAATTATCAATTTTGTGACAAGTATCTGTGATACGAGTCTCGAGAAAGTCAATTTAGGTATTGACTAATAAATTTTGAGTAGAATTGTGCTTAACAAGCTTTAGAAACCCAAACCCTAATTTCTGGATAGGAATTCGGTAGAAAATATAATTAAAATAATGATATTAATGATTACGTGCTTGTACTGTATATAATTTTTGATCGAATAAGGTTTGAAATTAATAAAACCTAATAAGAGATTAGAAACCCTAATCTCAGGATTAGAAACCCTAACGTACCGTTGGAAATCCTAATTGTACACCGAGAAACCCTAATTTCATATTCGAGAATTTTAAACCCTAAATTAGGAAACCCTAATCTTTATTAGCAAGCCTAATGTGTGTATTAAACTTAAATATGATTAGAAAACCCTAATTATATTTTAGTTATATTAATTTCTATTTTACAAACCCTAATTATAATTTAGAAAAATTAGTTTTCTAATTAAAATCCTAATTCGTGAGTTTTAAACCCTAATGACCATTTTGACTCTAATTGCTAAATTAAACAATTTTAATTAGGAATATTAATCCTAATTATCAAGATTGAATTTTATGATTAGGAAATATTAATATAATTATTGAATCCTAATTGTAATTTGAAATTATTAATTTTCTATTTTGGAAACCGAAATTTGAAAATTTTAAAAATTAAATTGCAAATCTAAAGGGTTTAAACCCTAAACTCTAAAGGGTTCAAACCCTAAACCCTAACCTAAACCCTAAGGGTTTGTACAAATGACAAGAATGCCATTAATTGTATTCTAGAAATGACAAAAATGTCCTTTTGTTTATTTTAGTAAGCTAACTTGCAATTTTGGCTTAACTTTAGTTGGTCACCAACTATTTTGACATTTGCGACTTAAAATCTCAGCCAATTCAGCCTCTTAGTGACAACACATTACATCTAGCAACTTCATATCACAATATAAAAAGATTGGGAGAGAGAAAGTGTTCATATTGAGTTTATTTGCTAGCTTAGCTCACACCAACTCTCATTCTCTCTCAAAGCTCCGAAAATCTCAAGTGTTTCTGTCACATAACAGCCCATTTAAAACCCAAGATCAGATCTGGAGAGTTGAGATAAAATATTGTTCAAGAAAAGGTATAAACCTACTTTTATTTTTGATCCATGTTGCTAAGAAAACTTTTGTGTTTTTGTGTTTAGATTCATGCTAGAGGATGTTTTATGTTGATCTATGATGATCAAACATATATCCATAGCATCAAAGTGCCTTAAAATAGAGTTTTTCAAAATCTGTTCTTGAGTATGAACTATGGTCTGACAATAAATGTCAGTGGCCGTAGATCTTGGTACGTTTGTGTTTTCTGTTGTTTTATGTTTTGGATCTATAGTCTGACATGAGGTCTTGGATCTGGAAGTGGTATAACGGCCATTCAATGTCCAGATTGTAAGATATTCAAGGTCAAAACTCGTTGACCGACGTTGACTGGGCTAAAATCTGGGCAGCCCAGAGCCTATGAAAGAGCGTCTGACAAGCTTTTGTAGTGTCCAGATTTGTTAGTGTTTACGAATTTTTTTGTTGTTGTTGTAATACATGTGTAGCCTGGTATCCTGAATATAGATTTATAACTTTATATCATATAGTTGATCAACATGATGAATGTAATATTTGGTCAAAGTAGGCCAATCGGCCATGACTTCACTTTCTGGGAATTTCCAGAAAATTTATGAACTTAGTTCTGACAATGTTTGACCGGATTACATCTGGATGTTGTGTTGTTTTTTATATGATCTGTTTCTTCGTGCTTGTTCCTTGACATAAGTAGTATGTAATGGAACCATTGTATTACATGAATCATGAACGGAGCTTATAGAAAAATTAATTGGAAAGTGGTCACTCAGACTGCTGGGTTTCTGGGTAATCCCAGAAACTGTCTGACAATGAATTCGAATGCATAGATCATCTTGTTGTGTTATTGTTTGATCAAAGTGTGAGTTGGATATTGTAGAGTTACATTTTCACTACACGATTGAAGATTTAACCTAGCCAGAACAAGAATATATTCGATTTTATGATTGGTCAAACAAGGCAGCCTGATAACGAAGCTGTCAGTGTTCTTGAGCTCAAGAACACCAACAGCGACGCTAAGTGTCGCTATATGCTATTAGCGACGGTTTATTTATTTTTTATTTTCTGAATATTTCGAAAATTAATTAAAAATAGAAATAAATTTTAAAAATTGCCAAAAATAGTTTTAAAAATTATTTTAAATTATGAAAAATAATTTCTGACCAATTAGAATATTTTTCTTTAATATTTATAATTATTTAAATATTAAAGGTATTTAATTTATTTACTTAGTGTACTAAATAAATTAGAAAAAAAAAATTTAATATTATGAAAAATCATTTTAAGTAAGAATAATGTATTTAAAAATATTTTGAGTTATAAAATGTGCCTTTTAATATTTTTAGAGAATTTTCATTAATAATTTAATATTAATGATATTAGATTTATTTAATTATTAAATTAAATAAATAAGATAAAAATGATTTTTTGGATTTAAAAATCATTTTAAATAAGAATAAAGTGTTAGAAAATATTTTAAATTATAAAATATAATTTTTAATATTTTTGGAGAATTCTCATTAATAAATTAATATTAATGATATTAAATTATGATATTAAATAAATGAATTAAAAATTATTTTATTGATTTAAAAATCATTTAAAATTGAGAAAAATGTTTTAAAAATATTTTAAGTTATAATTAATGACTTTTAATATTTTGATAATAATTACATTAATATTTAAATATTAATGGTAATGATTTAAAAATAATTTTAATTATTTTAAAAATCATTTAAGTAGAATATTGATGATTTAAAAATATTTTAAGTTATTAACAATAACTTTGATATTTTGACAAGTATGTTATTAATATTTTTATATTATTAAATATTAATAATAATAAGATTATTTGATAATTAAATCATTTAAAAATGATTTAAGTGTTTGAAAAATAATTATAAATTATAATAATTGTTTATAAATTATTAAAAGCTTCCAGAAAATATTATAAACGATATTTGACTTATCAAAAATAATATTGAAGCTTAGAGACCAAGTTTAATTGACAATCAATGTGTTAATTATCGGATAGGGTGACCAGAACACCGAGAATGGACCGAGGTCTAACCAGATCGAAATAGTTAGACTGGATAAGTATTTATATAGATTATAAACACTGATGTGGTTATGTGATAATATGTCTAGGAGAAGTTTGACTGTAAAATACAGTGTTACGTGTTATAAAATTTTATGCTAATTGTGAGACCGTCAATGTTGATTATAGGTCTTACGAACGCAGTTAATTATATTGTGTAGCTGTAATCAACGCGAAAGACAAGTTTCCTAACTCAACCTTGAGTTATATTAATTCAATTATTTTAATGGTTAATTATTGATAATTATACCATGTCCAGGGAATTTATTGTTGATTATTCGCAGATAGTGCATGATTAAAAATTCAAATTGAATTACTGATTTGAAATATATATATTCGTAGAATTACTGTTGTTGGATAATTATATCTGCAGAAACTAATATTGACAGTACAGATAATTCCTGTTTATTGTCAAATTATATTGAGAAATGTCTTAGCTAATTATTTTGGCTAGACGAACAATTGTTATAACTTGATAAATACGAGAAGAGAAATCAATTGTTATTGATAGATCGATGCCAATTGTTTCGGCTAGATCAATAAGTAGATAGAATTTGAAATCACAGTATTTCGTTGTTAAATCAAAAATCTTGATTCTGAGACTGAGAAGAACAACCTTTTATATAAAGGGAACATTTTGGGTCGTATATTCGACCATTACGCGCTGTTAAGTATTATGCATAATATAGGGTACAAGGAGTTGGCCGGCTCTAAGTACTTGCAGAGGGGTATAATTTAATCTTTATAGTTATCTAATACTCCTGCGTATGTATCAAAGTAAATCTTTGATAGATACCCGAGAAAAATAAGTTCCAGATCTAGTATGATCGCTCAGCATAAATCTGAAAAACATTCCACTTTGCTATTTCGTAAAATTTATTCTTGATTATTCATTGAATATCGTAGAAAACCTTGAAAGCGTTGTACCCTTTCATTATTAGATTATTGTTGCGGAGAATGTTAGAACAATTGATATTGATTTCTATAACTTTATTGTATGTCTTAACTTGCGGGACAAACTTGTTGCTCACCCTTGCTATAAATAAAACATTTCAGCTAGGGATGAAGTTGGAGAAGGTGCTGCGAAGAAGAACAAGGGAAAATGCATAGTTATAAATTAGTTATGATGAATAATATTATTATGATGTATTGTATTGTAAACCCTTTTTGTATATCTAAGGGGTATTTCTGTAATGTTAAGGTTAGTGGACCTGTGACTTATGTATTAACAACTTATGTTAATAACTTATGTAATCCTATTTATATATGAATGGGTAGTTAAATGGTATTATATTGTGGATCGTGAACACTAAACTCGGGGGTTAGGTAACCTGAATTTGGGGGTGTCACAATATCTAAATAGTATTACTAACTAAAAAAGTTATTGTTTTTCAATAATTCAGTAAATCACATAAATTTAAAATTTAAAAATATTTTAAATTAACTTTGAAACTAAAAACGGAGTACTCTATTATAGGTAGTTTGAAAGATGCAGTCATGCAACTACACAAGTTTTACCGTGTGGTGTTGTTTGTCAATGCTGGTGAGATCCTTGTAGTACTCTGTCTCCACAAACTCCTCTGGCACTTCGCTTCCATTGTATACCAGTTTCTGCCATAAAACAACAGTTCAAAAATTGGAAGTAATTTAATACTTTTCCATTTCAAAGTCAAATATACAATTTTAAAATGACAGCTTTTTAGGACTGACTTCATAATTTTAAATATATCATAATATTGACTAAATTATAAATCTAACTATTCTATTAGTCATGTTTTTACGAAGAGTGTTCTCTAAAACTTAATTTTTAGTACAAGTCTCCCTCGTACGTAAATACGTTAGTCATGCAAAACTGTTCTCCCATTCTTGTATTATTCTAAGGTTGTTATAATGCTAACAAGCATGTCATCATGTTCTCAAGGTGACAATCGAATTATCCATTCCATTTGCAACACTAATTTAAACCATATCGACTACTTGTAACTTTAATTTCACAAAATACGATTTGATTGAGATGAATTTTAACCCTAATTTAAAACTCATGATTTGATTAAGATGAATTTGAATCATAATTTGATATCTCTAAACTCACATTTGTTCCTTCTTAATCGTAAATACAAATTTGCTCTCAAATGTATCTCAAATATCATAATAACTATAATAACCTTACTTTAGGCATGAATAATATCTTGGCACTTTATGTCAAATTTAATTTGAAAAAAAAAATCAGCTTTTTATTGATAAAAGGGGATGAACAATTTTGCACAAATAATATATAGAAATTGTTAAATTCAAACACTTTTTGTTATTTTCACAATAAAAATATTGTTTTAGATATACAATGACGGTAAAAACCGTCGTTATAAGATCTATAGCGACACTTTTATTGTGAAAATAATATTTTCTGTGAATTTAATAATTTCCATAATATATCTATAGGAGGGTGCAATTTAATCCACAATACTAGTCAGAAATATAGTAGTAGTGGTGGCATGACAGTAACCAGATTACATAGAATATAAGTAATTTTATGTCATGAACTTCATATCATGTAATTTTATAATTTATAAACTTAAAAATGTATATCTAATTTTGAAATATACCATAAAAAAAAATATGAATATCTAAGAGGGAGTATAAATAAATAATATCCATATGTTATTATTTATCTAAGAACATAATTAAACCTTTGAATCCTTCTGAAGATGTTGGAACTCGAGATATTCAGGAATAACACCATTGTCATGATCATTAGAGACTGCATCAATGTACTGCGAGGAGTACTCGCTGCGCTGCGGCTTAGCGTGCCGCTTAGGCGCTAAGCCATCAAAGTACTCCTTCGTCTCGCCTTCGATCTTTGTTGCTTCTTCTTTAGACAGATGAGCATCACTGCGGTTTGGCCTTCCACAACATTCCATTTTTTCCCCTTCTTTTTCTTCTTGTTCTTTCCCTTCTCTTCGATATTTTTTTACCTTAATTTTTATTGATATATAAATGAACGAGGGATAATGAGTTCTTAGATTTAGAATTGAGATATTGGTTAATTATAAAAGCATCCTTCAAAGTTTTACAAAATTTTACTTTTTAACTCCAAAATATTAATTTTTTCAACAATATTCCTTAAAGTTTAACTTTTTATAAAAATTTACCCCTTTAACATAATGATAAAAATTATTGGTCAAAATTCATGTTTTATATATTTAAATACACATTTGAACTCTTTGAAATGTATAAATACAATAATATATATGTTATATGAAGCATAAATGATATAATTAACAATGATTTTGGACATTTTTGTGAAGGATTTGATTATGTAATTTTACCAATATGGCTAAAAGGGAATAATTTTATAAAAAAATTAAATTAAGGAATATAATTGAGAAAGTTGATACTTTTAGGCTAAAAGTGAAATCATGTAAAATTTTGAGGGATACTTTTGAAGTTATTCCAAAAAAAATTGGTAGGATTTTTGTGGAAGCACAGTTGTCTGCAGAAAATATCTCAAGAGGCTTATCCTTTGGTGGATAGGTGTGAAGTCTCTTTCAAAGGCAAAATGGTCTCAACAAGTCACATGAGTTGGGCGGGCCATCAAAGTGCAGAATTAGTTGGCACATTAAATCTGCATGTAGTGCTTCTGAAATTATATATATATATATATATATATATATATATATATATATATATATATATAGGTTAATGATCATAATATCTGCTTATTATAAATTAAAAATTAACAAATAATATCTTTATCTTCCATAATAATTATCAATGACCCTGATTAAAGTAGTAAAATCAGATTTTTAAATGATCCGCTAGAATTACTAGCGGATTAGTTTAGCGACGTCATTGATGAAGTGTAGACATAATTGAACATCAACTTAGCCAGAAATTAAAGGAGGCACACAAATTGTATTCATTTTACAAACTTCCCTCAACAAATTTTTAACCAAATGGTTCAGGAAGAATTTTGAAATAATAATTTGTCTGGCTACAAATAAAGGGAACCAATGATGAGAAAAATATGTATAATAAACATTCAATATAATTATTGTTAACAATACAGTTGAAAACAACCTTGAAAAGGCGGAAAACTTTCCGTGCCAAGCTAGTTGATTTGTAACATTTTGGGCTGTACCAGGCTCTCCATTACTCACGAATTTCGAATCATACTGTATTACCCTGCATATCTTGTCCCTAGCTTCAGCTTTGTTCAAATACAGTACTGCAAGAGCAAGTTCAGCTCTGGCAACATCTAGCGTACTCATATTCTTTTATCTTGGATGGCCCCTGTGGAGCCAAGGCAGCTGAATGACATATAAACCAAACAAAAAATAATAAGTCTGCTAACTACACCAACATGAAGCAACAGTGATTTTATAATAAATTATTTCGTTATTAATACATTTATGTTTGCTAGGAACAACTAACTTCGATAAGATTTATAAAGTGTATTAAGTATTAACTTGTCTGCCAGAAATAGAGAATGAATCATAGAAGATGCACGAATTTAACCAAATGTAAAGTATTTGAACCAATAACAACATTTCTTTCAACAAGAGCCAAGGGACCAAAAAAACTAACAATCCCAAATGTTTAAACAATAAATTTCAGAACAACAAGTAACAACCAAGTAAACTATTTAGATTCAGGTACGAATAATAACAGGTAATACCAACTTTCTTGTTATGCCATTTGTTCGGGAGCGTTTTACCGACACTCATGTGGGCTGAAGGCTTGGGCTGGAGTCGAGGAGATTGGGTCCATTGGGCCGAAGCTATGCAGGATGTTGAAGGTGTTCGGGTTCGGACATCCGAGCCCTCTGAGCTGGAGTCTTGTTTTGATCGATGGAGTTCGGGGTCGGGTATCCGAGTCTTTGGTTACCGGAGCCCAGACCAATGTATAGGAGTTCGGTTGGATTGGGCTTGTGCAGTGGGACAGTCCATGTACAGAGTCCGGAGTTATAAGGGGTTTACATGATTAAGGACTCTAGTCCTAATCATATTCGAATAAGGTAACTCCAAAGGTAGTGTTTGGATTGTATTCCACTTGCACCTTTTAAGGAGATTATGTTGGACCCAAATACTGGTAGCTGCCATATTTAGGAGTTCTAAACCGACTCGAAGATGGATTCTAAGGCAGTGAGAATATTATAAATACAAGGCTTGGTTTTCAATTAACAGGTAATACATCTTTGAGCACTAAACATTAAAACCTCTATTGTTAAACTTTGTAACGTCCTATACTCATTCTCACACCGGAGCTATCACCCGGCGACACAAGTCGTTAAGCTTCGTGTGTGATCTGTTATTGTACATGATTCAACGCGTGGATTTGGTGATTGGACGTTCCGACGAAACTTGGAGTTAACATTGGTGCTAGAAGGAGGGCGTTTAGTGCTTTTCACAATCACAGTAGATTTTTCCGGTGGAAGGCTATGGCAAGTAGGGATAACAATGCTTCCGTCCAGGAAAAAGCAAAAACTCACCAGACCACCCAGGTGAGGGGGTCGGTGAAAGATAGGCTGGGTTCTAGGACCCAGGGAGACCGTGCTGAACCCGTCCCATCTCTCCGGCGATAACTTTTTTTGGCCAGTCAACATACACCCATCCCCATCAGTCATGCCGATAACAATCAGTCTCGAGCACACGAAGGACGAGGGAGAGATCGGGTAGAGGGTAGCCGGGATCAACGAGATTTCATTCTCCTGAAGAAGATGGAACCGAATAAAGAGGCCATGACGGCACTACGCCTTCAGCAGGAAGAGCTCGAAGGGCAGATGGTCAAGATGGCCGGGGAACAAGAGGTTTCGTCAAAGAGACACATACATCGGAGTCGATCCCGATCACCTCATCACAAAGAGGCTAGAAAGGAAAGGTGCAGACCCAGGAGTCACTCTCGAGATGGAAGGAGCCGAAGGAGGAGTCGTTCTGTGGACAGAAAATCTGAGCGTCAGATCGGGGTAAAGGAGGAGACACAAGATCTTTGTTGATGTTCCTGCTCAACTATCCAGAAGTCAAGATGGAAACAAATTAAATATACAAAAAATACTTTCGCATGGGTTTGGTCTAATAAGTAAATGGGCTTTGGAAGATCATTAGAGATGAGAGCTTCTATGTCATTTTTTACTGGTATTCTGTCCATTAAAGTATTGGGAACAAAATACAATTTTGTTTGGAAAGGATGCAGTCACATTGAGTTACTTTTGTGAACACTTTCCCCACAACTGAAATGTGACATTTATTGCAGGACTGAAGGTCTGCATAAGGGCTTATTATCATACTTAAAATTTAGGGAGGTGCAGCGCAAATGGGCAAAACCAATTAAAAGTGTTTCCCTCTACTACTCCCCCCTCCCCTCCCCTCCCCTCTTTTGCAGGTGGAATTTCTTTGTTGTAACAACATTTCTTTGTCATCTTTCTTTCATTTTAGTGAAATCTGCATATAACAGTTGTTACTGATGTGCTAACTTAAAGCAAGAAATTTTGACATTGATTAATCTTCATTTCTTGTTGCTTAGAAATTTATGGCTCAAGTATGTCACGTGTTTTCATGAATTACTTCATATGCACTTTACATAGGGTACACCGTACACTTTTGTTTCCAACTGAAGTTGGGGAATTTAATACATTTACATTATATGATGATAGGTTTGAATATTGAGTGATATCCAGTAAATAGTTGATACATTTACTGCTCGTATAATCTTGTGTTTTTTAAGGCTCAAGGTAGACTAATAAAGTAAAAATTTAGCACCTTGATTTTTCTAAAGGGACATGTAATTTGGGACCTTGCAGAATGGAAAAAAGGACTCTAATATTACCCTGTGTATAATTGTATATAAACATCTTACCTGTGTTGATGAGTTGGCCAAGATAATGCCTGGGTTACAAATGGAGTATGAATCTCCCACGAATTAATTTATCAATGTGGTTACCACAGGCAATTTCATGGTGTATGATTACTCTGTCCTTAATGTGGATTCCTTGTTATTAAAGAAAATGGGGGGGAAATCATAACAGGCTCTTTAGTTTGTTTTTTTGTGTGTTGACTTTTTGTTTTTATGATAAATAAATCATAACAGGCTTTAGTTTATTATATTTCATGTGAAACATCCAAAGATACAACAAATATATCTACTCGAAACTAACATATCTTATACTGTCAATGTGGTTTTCTTCTATTCCCTCTCTTTATTTCGCAATTATAGGTATGTCCGATGGTTTGATGCACAACTGGTGGATCGCATACAATGAAATGGTCAATTCACATCAAGCAGGTTCCTCCGACATGGTAATCTGAGTTTGTTTTCTGTTTGTATGAATCACCCAATACAATTGCTATTTCCTTGTTTTAATCACACTGATGATTTATCTTTTACTCCTTAAGGTTGAGCATATGTCAAGTGCACTGCACATGACGCAACAAACTTACTTGTCGGAACAGCATTTATGCAATGAACGAATGATAAGGGAGCGGCTAACTGCTGGTAATGATTGTGGTATGCTTCCTCAGTAGTCTTAATCAGCTTGATGATAGCTTGAGATAATGCTGAATCGTCAATTCAAACTCTGTATTAGTTATCCAGTTGACCACATTTTTGCTTATTTGGTTTTCTTCATATAATCCCTCGGAATAGTTTGGTGAGCAGGCAATTACGCAGTTGAGCATCCTATATTAGCACATTATTGTAGTGACGATCATTTCCTTGGCATAATATGAACTTCCAAGCGAAGTGTAGGCTAACTAGTTATGAATTTGAAGTTCGGGGGAGATGTTGCCTACAATAGGATACTGTTCAAGAAACTATTTCTATGTTGGTCACTTACTCACTTCACACTAGTCATTGCTAACTTTGAAAACCTAAATGGATGATATCTCATTATCTTGGCATAGAATTGAATCCTATTCTAGTCATTTATGATACCCATATTTAGAAGTTGTAAATGTTGCTCGATGCCAAGAAGAAATGTCAATGTGATGACTGGGAATAGTATGTGCACCTTGATTCTCTCATATTTAGAGTGGGAGACGGGCACAGGAACCATATTCAGTGTTGTCATAATAATGGATATGTGGAGAAACTTATTTTATGGTTCTGAGTATGTTAGTCTGCTAAAATGTGCTTGAGGTCCTTTTTCCATCTTGGCATGTGTCAATTTGGTTGCATGGTAGTATCATTTTCTGTTTTGTTTCTATGTTTATATTACAGCTATTAACGCAAGATGTATATCGTTGGTTACGTTCTCTAACAACTCAAGTGTTAACGCCAAGATCTTCTCCCACGTCCCAATCACGTAAGACGCTATGATTCTGCACAGTTCAACAAGTCAACACCAAAAGCTTGACGGCCTGACCGTCGGGGGATAGCTCCGGCGTGAGAGTCAGTACAGGCGATCACAAGGTTAACAATGGAGGAAAAATATTGACTAGTGTCTGAGTGCGTGTGAAATAATAATGTTGTGTGTAGTGTTTTGTTACCTCTTTTCCTTTTGTGATCCTTGCCCCATACGTTCTTCAGACCCGGTTTACTGTGCCACCCACTATCTCCTGACACCTCCTCTCATCCCCGGTCATCTCAGCCGAAAGTGTGTAGCTTATTTTCCCACCTACTATCACTGTTACCTCCCGCCGGTAATCGGAGTCCCATCCTCATTAATGCCATGCAGAAAGGTGGCAGACATAACAGTCAACTCTACTTTTGTGATGATTACTGGTCAAAGATAGGATAAGTGACAACTCACATAGTGGGCCGATCCAATGACTGAGCCCAATATTATAGTCAAGTAGCGAGGCCCAAGTTGTTTGACCCAATATGATAAAAGTGACATAGTCCAAAAGATAAGCCCATTCGGACTGGCCCAGTAGGAAAAGTATTATGACCCAACATTGCCCCCCAGTCTTTTATTAAACAGGATGTTTAGTAGAAGACTGTAAATGGTGCGAGTCCATAGGGAGGAGGGATCCAATAAGCGCCGGCCCGCCTTGGATAACCCCTTAAAAACAAAATTTGGACATTACCCATTCCTCTCCCACATCATTACCTCCAATTAATGCGCCGCCCTCGGTTCTTGTGCAAAATTTAAAAAGACCGCTATAAAAGCCTTTTTTCCCCAATTCTGACGACTTTACTAGCTTAATTTGAATTTGATATACAGTGTTTTCTCCTTATCTCCGACCTCTTTCTCTCCTACAAGATCTCAGTAACAATGGCGGCCCAAGATTCTGACAACTCCACCCCTATTCTTGCTGTTCCGATTTCAATCACTCCTCCTGCACACAACCCTACTGAGTCAGTTCCAAACCCTAACCCCTAAATCATGGCTAACCCTGCCGGGACCTCTTCAAACCTCCTACCTAACCCCTCCGAGTTCTTTGAGAGTGAAGAACAATATCCTCATGCCAACATCCCCTCCATCATTACCGAAATCGAGCTGCGTGCCATCAGGAGTCGGTACCAGATTCCGGACACCCATCCGGTGAGGGCTCCGGAGTCGCACGAACGGATGTACCAACGGCCGGATGGGTGGACCGCCGTACCGGTAACTGTTCTAGATAAGGGAGTTAGATTCCCTCTCCACTCCTTCCTTGTTACCCTCCTAGGATTTGTCGGAGTGGGATTCGCCCAATTGGTGCCGAATTCATACATCCACATCCTGGCTTTCATAGCATTCTATTATGAGCTGGGGATACCCCCAACAGTCGATTCCTTCTTCACTCTCTTCTCTGCCGGGAAGTCTCGGGAACGAGGCTTCAAGGTGCTAAGCAAACAGTCTCCCAAGCCCAACGCCAAGTTCGAGAAGCGATCTTTGATGGATACCCCCTCGAGCAACAAGGGTTGGCACAGAGAATGGTTTTTCGTGAAGGGACCTGAAATCTCATCTATTCCGGAATGGACCACCTCCGAACGGATTTCTGCAGACTTTGGGGACATTCCAGAGGAGCGTGTGAAAGAAATGGCGAGCATACTCGAGAGGATTCCCCTGAAGGAATGGAGCTTCGGACTCCTGAGTAAGCAAGCATGGTTGTATGACCATAAATTATCTTTGATAAAACCAACATCAATCGACCGAAGGGATTTGGATAAATTCCTTTCGGGTAAATCATCATCATCCCCCACAGACATCCCCCAGGAAGAACACCTGGCTTCGGAAGCCACAGACGCTGAAATCTTCCACGGATCAGAAACTGTGGAGGAGCCTAGCCGACCTCGACAGAAGAAGAGGGTTGTTCGGAAAATTCGGATAAATCCCCAAGGATCTCAATCAGCTTCTGCAGCGAGTTTGATTGACCTGCCTGCTAACGAGCGAATGCAAGCTCTTCGGATCAAAAAGAGGAAGACCAAAGTGACTCCTCTGTCCGCCGATGAGCTTCGGGTTCCTCCCGCTGCAGCTGATCCTCCTGTCATTATTCCTGTGGAGATTCACGTTTCAGAAGACGAGCTCGAAAACCCGAACGAGTCTCCTCTTCTGTCTCGTAAAAGGAAGCAGCCTTCCGAGGATCAACCACCACCGCCCCCCGAACCAGCAATGCCTTCTCCGACAGGATCTTCCCCCTCCGCCTTCAGACGAGAAGCTGCATCTTCTCCCACTGTGTGGCCGGAGTTCAACGCCAACTTCCCCTTTCAGCTGTTCGACTCCTTTGTTCGGGAGACCGATGATCATCGGTTCGGAAACAGCTCGATTAGGGATTTGATCGAAGAAGGCATGAGCTATCAGGCTAAGGTTAGTTTGTTCACTTTGAAATATTTGAAAATCATTTGTTTCATATGTTCCTTCTACTAATTCACCGACTTTCTTTAACTGTCTGTAGGCAAATGCTGTCTTCGGGAGACTTCTTCCCCGATACAGAGAGTCCGAAGCCGAAGAAGATACAGCTAGGCGAGAGAAAGCCATTCTGGCTTCGTCTCTGGAAAGGGAGAGAAGGGCCCATGGTGCCACTCTCCTCAATAATGAAGGCCTCTAGAAGGATGTGAATAATTTAAAGGAGAAACTGGAGACAGCCGAGGCCACCCACCAGCTGACCGTTACTACAAACACAGACCTGGTCCGTCGCAACGAGGTCCTTGTTGGGAAGAACGAGACGATGGTGAAGACCAATAAAAGTCTGGCGATACAAGTACATGATCTTGAAGCCAGGGACTTGAGACATCTGAAGGAGCGGGCAAAACTCGAAGAGGAGCTCCGTGAACTTCGGGCTCTGAGAGATTTGGGTCCTTCTTTAACCGGAGATCTTCGGAGGGAAGTTTAACAAGAATACCGGAAATCTGTCGAGTTAAACGAGGAGATCGTCCAGATGTTCTCGGATGGGTACGACGAATGCCGAAGCAAAGACAATGCAAGACTTGTAACTGCTAAGGTTGACCCGACCATCCTGGATTCTTCGGAAGACGAAGCCGATCCCTAAAGATGATTCTCTTTTCCCTTAGCTGTTAGGATTCTTGTAAAGCTTCTATTTTGTAAACAGCATTATGTAAATAAAATATCGGCATTATTCCTTATGACTTCGGTGTATTTACTGTTTATCAACACTTCAATATCGATCCAATCTTAAAAAAAAATAAAAAAAATAAGAAATGTGCAAACTCCTTCACGGACTTAACTTAAACTGTTAATTAACAACTAGACAAGTCGTATAACAGATGAGATGAAGTTAAAGAACGTGGCTTTCCGAACTCAATACTTAGAAAAATTTAGGCGATAATAACAAAGTAAATGAATACTTATTCGTTACCAAAGTGTGAGGTAGATGCCGTGAGGGGCTTGACGAAGTCTGAACGACGACACTTGCCTACCCCAAAGGGCCTGACAAAGTCTTAAGGAACACCTACCGATGTGGCTACCATCGTATGGTCAGCGAGTCCGCCCGAACCTCCTTACCCCGATGACGTTCGCCTACCACGAAGGGCCTGACGAAGCCATAAGGACCACCTGCCAATGAGGCTACCATCGAATGGCCAGCGAGTCCGCCCGAACCTCCTTACACCGATGACGTTCGCCTACCACGAAGGGCCTGACGAAGCCATAAGGACCACCTGCCAATGAGGCTACCATCGAATGGCCAGCGAGTCCGCCCGAACCTCCTTACACCAATGACGTTCGCCTACCACGAAGGGCCTGACGAAGCCATAAGGACCACCTGCCAATGAGGCTACCATCGAATGGCCAGCGAGTCTGCCCGAACCTCCTTACACCGATGATACTAACAACAATGAAGACAAGATTTGCTTGAAAAGAAAGGAATTTTTATTGATGATGACTTGAAATCATTTACAGACTTTCGGTGTACTGGCAATGTAGCTACTGAAAATATTTTCGAAGCCTGCCTGCATGCCAAGTATTTTTGATTTCTGATCCGTCCAGAGCCTTCAACCGATAAGTCCCCGGCTTCGGTACTTCTATGACTTCATACGGCCCTTCCCAATTCGGCATCAGCTTCCCCACATTCTGAGGCGTAGATGCTTCGGCTTCTCTAAGAACGAAATCTCCTACTTCGAACCTGCGAAGCTTTACCCCTTTGTTATAATGCTTAGCCACTCTTCGCTGATAGGCTGCAAGTTTGACCAAGGCTGTTTCCCTGACTTCTTCAAGTAAATCAAGGTTGGCTTTCAGCCCTTCATCGTTGTATATTTCTCTGAACTGACTAACTCGAAGACTTGGAGATCCAATTTCAACTGGGACCAAGGCATCAGTACCGTAGGCCAGTCTGAAAGGTGAATCCCCCGTTGTAGTCCTCGGAGTCGTCCGATAAGCCCATAATACGCTGAGAAGCTCTTTCGGCCATCTTCCCTTGGCTTCATCCAATCTGTGCTTGATCCCGTTTAGAAGTGTTCTGTTAGTCACCTCGACCTGCCCATTTGACTGTGGATGAGCCACTGAAGTCTTCCTATGCTGGACTCCCAGTTCCTTCAGAAATCCTTCAAATTTTGATCTCACAAACTGGCGTCCGTTGTCTGATATCACCACTTGAGGGATCCCGAAGCGAAACACTACGGATTCTTTCATAAATTTCAGACACTCCTGTTCCGTTATCAGCCGGAGTGGTTTCGCCTCGACCCATTTGGTCATATAATCAATAGCGACGATGACGAAACTGACCTGCTCTTTAGCTTTCGGTAATGGACCCAGTATATCAACCCCCCAGACAGCGAAGGGTATAGGAGATAGAATCGAGTATAGCTCTTCCGGTGGCTGATGTGGGATCGGACTGTTGAGCTGGCACTTCTCGCACTTCTTGACGTATTCAGTTGCTTCCTTGAAGATCGTTGGCCAGTAGTATCCCTGCCGAAGAACCTTATATGCCAGCGACTTAGCAGCCATATGGTCGCCGCAGATACCCTCGTGAACTTCCCGAAGAGCATAATCGGCTTCGGACGGAGTCAAACACTTTAGCAGTGGAGACGAGAAGGCTCTTCGGAATAGATCCCCATCTATCAAAACGAAATTAGCACTCTTGTACCTGATTTTCTTGGCCAGCATCTGATCCGAAGGTAGACCGCCATCTGCCAGATATTCCAGGTATGGGGTCAACCAACAGTTGGTTCGATCAACACACATTACCGATTCATGATGGACACTAGGATGTTGCAGAATTTCCAAGTATACTGATCCATCAAAAACGTTAACATCCGTAGTGGCTAATTTGGAGAGTGCATCGGCAATGGAATTGCCATCACGTTCGACCCCCTGGAATTTGTAGAACTGGAAATACAGAAGCCGTTCTTTCAATTCCATCAAATACTTGATCATTCGATGACCTCGGGTTTCGTACTCCCCGGAGACTTGTTTAACGACTAACTGAGAGTCGCTGAAGATAACTATTCTTTGCACTTCGAGACTCTTAGCTAGTCACAAAGCCGCCAACACTGCCTCGTACTCTGCCTCATTGTTCGTCGCTTTAAACTGAAATCTGATGGCCTGTTACACCTTGAATCCCTCCGGACTAGTTAGAATAATCCCTGCTCCGCTGACGTCTGCGGTAGAAGACCCATCTGCATACAGCGTCCACGAACTCTGCTTCTGCTGAAGAGCCGCAACTATGATGTCAGATCCTCCAGCTTCTGCTACAGGCTCATCAGCTTCAGAAAACGAACACTCGACCACAAAATCAGCCAAGGCCTGCCCCTTGATGACAGTTCGGGGATGATATTCAACGAAGAACTAAGACAACTCCATCGTCCAAGCAGCTAATCTCCCCGATACCTCAGGTTTGCCCATAATTTTCTTCAAAGGCTGATCTGTGTATACTATTACCAACCTACCCTGGAAGTACTGCCTAAGCTTTCTACTAGCAGTTATTAAAGCAAAAGCAAACTTTTCAATATTTGAGTACCTTGTTTCGGCATCCCAAAGGACGTGGCTTACATAATAAACCGGGTGCTGCTTAACCCCAACTTCTCGTACCAAAACTGCTCCTACTGCCAACGAACTAGCTGCTAAGTACAAATATAAAGGCTCAGCAGGAGCGGGCTTCACCAACAAAGGCGCCGAAGATAAGTATGACTTGATGCTTCTGAAGGCGTCTTCGCATTCCGAAGTCCATTGGAACGTCTTGGCATTCTTCGGCCCTTTCAACGTGTCAAAAAACGGCAAACACCTTTCTGCCAATTTGGACATAAACCTCCTCAAAGCTGCAATCCTTCCAGTCAGACGCTGAACGTCTTTGAACGACTGAGGAGTCTTCATGTCCAAGATCGCTTTAATCTTCTCTGGATTAGCTTCAATTCCCCTCTGACTGACCAAGTAACCCAAAAATTTGCCGGCCCCTAATCCGAAGGTGCATTTGGCAGGATTCAGTCTCAATTTGTGGTGACGGACTGTCTGAAAGCATTCCTCCAGGTCATCCAGATGTTTGTGTACCAACATGCTCTTAACAATTATGTCATCCACATATACTTTCATATTCTTTCCCAACTGACGCCTGAAGACATAGTTCATCATCCTCTGGTAAGTGGCCCCGGCGTTGATGAGGCCGAAGGTCATTTTCTTGTAGGCATATACCGACCGATGCGTAATGAACGCCGTCTTCGGTATATCCTCTTTACACATGGAGATTTGATGATAGCAAGAGAAGGCATCCATGAAGCTTAACAAGGCATACCCCGAAGTTGCATCGATGAGCTGGTCAATGTGGGTAATGGATAGAAGTCCTTCGGACAAGCTTTATTCAGGTCTGTGTAGTCAATGCAGACCCGCCATTTCCCGTTCTGCTTCTGGACCAGTACCACGTTTGCCATCCATTGCGGATAGTCGATCTTGAAGATGAAGTCAGCAGCTAGCAGCTTCGCAATCTCTTCATCGATGATTCTCTGACGCTCAGGCGCGTAGATCCTCCTCTTTTGCCGAACTGGCTTCTTCGACGGGTCCACTTCTAGCCAATGCTCAGCGATATCCCTACTCACTCCTGACATGTCCTGAGGCTCCCAGGCGAAAATGTCAACATAGCACTGCAGGAGTTCAATGAGGTTCTTCCTGAGAGGTTCCGGCAGACCCGAACCTATTTTCACCGTCTTGTTCACCTTGCCCGGGATGAGCTCTATCTCTTCTGTCTCTTCGGCTGGCATGACCAACGGTTCTGAACTGCTTTCCGTGAAGGGTTCGATCTCTATTGCCATGGTCTATTTTTGCTTCGACACCCCTACTCCCGAAGTAATCACGGCATTTCTATAACACCTTCTGGCCAGATCCAAATCTCCTTTTACCTCCCCAACCCCATGAGCCGTAGGAAATTTGATTTTGAAATGAGGGATAGAGGTTACAGCTTGCAAAGCAATCAAAGTGGGTCTCCCCAAAATAGCATTATAAGCAGAATCCACATTCACAACGTAAAATTTGCAAATGATTTCTACCTGTTGGGGGGCCGTTCCGAAGATAACTGGCAGTTCAATGGTTCCAGCCACTTTGACCGGATCGTTGCTGAAGCCGTATAAAGGGGCCTCCTGTCCGATCTCCATCTTCTGCCCATCAAGATGCATCCTCTGATAAGCATGAGCATATAGGATATCCACAGAAGACCCGTTGTCGATCATCATGCGCTTCATGTCCACCGAACCCACTTGTGCTGTTACGACCAATGATCCCTCATGTGGTTCGATGGTTTCCGAAGGGTAATCCTCATCGGTAAAGGAAATTACAGTACCCGGGAAGGGTCTGTCGGTCTTCGGGAGAGTACCCGCCACTGACATGACCGAATCTAGATAGCTTCGGCGCTTTCTCCCAACAAGTTTACCCGAGGTTCCCCCAGTGATGACATCTATTACTTGCCTTGCGGGTGGTTCGGGAGCAGGAAACACTGGCTGAATTGGTTGGGCTGCCTGAACATGTAACGACCCCAAAATAGGTCCATTCCATCCAACCCATTCTGAGTCGTCAAATACATGGTACAGAAAACAACTACAACTTTATTACAACAATTATCGTGCAAAATACAACAACACATATGCTGTGAGTTTGGATACAAATATATACCAAATGTGACTCATGTTCCAACCGTGGACATCACCTCACAATAACACCTTACATAAAGGTATAGTCAAAAACTGTTTTAGAAATTAGAATCTTTGGGAAGTGCTCAAGGAAACCTTCGTACATGGGAGGCCACGCGTCTAGGTTATGATAGATATCATATGGCCACAGAATTATCCTTGGTTGACCCAATAGACCCCAAAGAAAAACGAGAAGATTACTATCATATTCTTCCCAATGGTGAGTCTTCTCTTGACATATCATTATCTCTACTGTCTCTAATTGAGAAGTATACTTTAAACAAACACCAAGATTATATAGGTAGTGCTCGTATATATACTCAGCAAGTGGATGAGCACATCCCTGTCTTATGATGACACGAGGTTGTATGTCGTCAGACATCTTGTATGATAGTGGCAAACCACCCTTCCAACGTTGGGTACACCTTACCCTATTGGATTCACCAAATATAACTACTAAATGAACTTTTCTATACTGCTTCGGGAGAACATCCACAGCTAGAGACCACTGTTCTATTTCCCCGTTACCCTCGCTCGACCCAGCTACACTCTTATTACCTGAAAGGAATTGTGAAGCAAAAGGGTGAGCACAACTAGCCCAGTAAAGAATATCATGACTAAAGATAATTAAATTATCAATAGCCTTCATCAATAATAAATCAGAGATTTAGAACATATGGTAAATGATAAAAATTTCAACCATAGTTGCAGCGGAACGAGCAATCCATTAGAAGAGTCAAATAGACTATAAAGTCTATTATTTTCTCCATGTTAAAAATCCACCAACAATGTTTTATCCCTGTAACATCAATCAACAGTTCCTTTCCACAATCATATGAATAACTCATAATCATAATTGTGATTCTAAATTTTTCTTCGCACCCAGGACGAAGAATATTTTCATCACCTGTCTTTACCTGAAACATCAAAGATCATGGTTATACCAAATCACAGTTCCTGTTTATAATCATACTAACAAATCCATCTTTGCACTACGGGCAAAAAATATTCATCAACAAACCATCTTTGCACTACGGGCCAAAGATATTCAACAACAGTTCATCTTTGCACTACAGGCCAAAGATATTCATCAACAAACCATCTTTGCACTACGGGCCAAAGATATTCAACAACAATTCATCTTTGCACTACAGACCAAAGATATTCATCAACAGACCATCTTTGCACTACATGCCAAAGATATTCATCAACAATTCATATTTGCACTACAGGCCAAATATATTCATATCTCAAAGAAATATATAATCATTTCAGAATTTATATAAACAATAATTATAACCATGTTGATCAATTCACCTTTGCACTTAAGCTTAAGATATTCAATTATAAATTCAATGGTCATGATCATACCAGTCACAATTCAACTTTGCACTACAGGCCAAAGAGAACCCTAGTCATGATCATACCAATAATCTACCCATCTTTACACTCCAGTGAAAGAGAATTTCAACATCAGGGTTATAAAAATGTTATATATGATGATAAAAATAATATGATCAACATATAGTTTTAATCTCAAGAGTAATATTCGTAACTCATGAATAGTAACCCCGACATAAAAGATAGAAATTCTACAATAAAATTCATACCAATATTTCGGTATAATGATATTGAAAGAATAACATTACTTAAATTTATAAACAATTTATTTTAATTGTTTACACTTTACTAATTAATGCATTTAATCATCATAAAATGCCAACTCTTACAATTTCATCATCAATAACCAAAACCCTCATCAAAAATCTGCATATACCTCATATAGGATTCTCAAGCCATAAAATCCTATTTTCCAATTTTTTTTTTCACAAAACATATTTAATTCATTTACTCATAACTAGACCATTTTTATGAAAAATACCAAATCAGTTCCAAAAATATTTCTTTTCTGGGATTTAGCATAATATAGTCCCATAGTGAACATATATTTTTCTCAGAATTTTTAAAAGTCATTTACTATTTTTCATATGGCCAAAATAGCCGAATATTTAGACATTTATCAAAAATTGTACTTTTGTCTAAAAATTCTGAAATTTACAGAGTATACTTCTATCATATACATGTACTCCCAATAAAAATTTCATCAATTTTGGAGTTAACCACAAGGAATTATAAGCTGTTACTTTTAAAATAGTCTTTTCTTATAAAATTCATAACTCTCAATCTATACATCCAAAAATCACCATTTTTGGACACAATCAAGAAAACTCATCAAAATATCATTTCAAATTTTTCCAGAATTTTTGAAGATCAGAAAAATTACGAAACTGAAAATCATAACAACCCTTAAAATCCCTTAATATCCCTTACAATCCCTTACCTCAAAAGAGCAGTACTTCTGATCGGTATAAGGCTGAAGGAAACTTGCACTGATGAATAGCAACTCACCAAGTATCTAAATACTCACAAAATACACTCAATAATCTAGAGAGAGAAAGAGAGAAAGCTTATGTTTCTGGTGTGATTTTCAATTCTAACTTAGCCCTCTATTTATAGGAAAATTTTGGTAGGTTTGACCTGCAACCTGATGGCTTTACCTGCTACTATTCCCACCCACCACATTTGAAATATAATTCAGCACATTTCTTCACCAACCACAAGTGGGGCCCACCAATTCTAGAATTTTCCACCAAAAATAATTTATAACCTGATTTCCGAATCAGCCACCTCTTAAAATTCATAACAAATCATACGTTCATTTTTAACGGTTCAAAATTTGTGGACATATACTCAACTTATATATGTATAACATATCCAAAAATTACCACGATCCAACGGTCGGATTAAAAATTATAACCCTCGCAAAATATCTCAAAAACCCTGACTTTTAATACCTCCATTCCGACAAAAATACTGATAAAAACCTCAACATTAACTCCTTCATTTTTAACCACAAAAATATATCCCTCATTTATATCCACATAAAATAAATATTTCCTTATCATATGAATCAATAATTAATTATTCATAAATAATATTACAGAATCACATTTATGACAACCAGGCCGTTCCCAGGAAAGAGGGGGCTTTCCAATAAGGATTTCTCCTTACTGGCGCGCAATTAGATGACCAAACCTCTCCTTAGACAGAACTTTCTAGACATTGCCAATAATGCTATCTAATAATACTATTCAAATAATATGAATTATTGATCTGATAATGGGAAATACTGTGCAACAACAATTATTGAAACAACAATAATACAAAATTTTAACGTAGCAATTATTGAATCAATAAAATAAAATATTGAACAGTAATTACTGTAACAATTATTGAGTAGTGCCTTCTTACGTAAGAATCAATAATTTCAAAAATACTGTGCAATACCGTGTGCTACTGTGCAATAACGCGTATTACTGTATTTTAACCACCGGGTATTTCAACAGTATTAACGATAACAACTACGCCGTTATTTGTAAAAATTCAAATTTGTCGTTTTTCTTCACCCGACAGTTATTCGTTATGGGGCCCACAAATAGCTGCGCCGTCGTACGAATATTCTCCGACAGAAAGAATATTCTACGACCAAACGAATATTCCCCGACAACAATGATTATTTTATAACCACTTGCTTATTTTGAAAAAAAATTCATATTTCACCCATAACTTTAAACTTTTATCAATTTAACCATTTACTGAATAGTAATTATAAGAAAAATTGAATACTTTTATTTCATAAAATTCGGGGTCTTACAATCTCCCCTCCTTATGAAATTTCGTCCCCGAAATTTACGTACCTGGTATTTCGAAGAGTTGAGAATACCTTGCTTCCATTTCAGATTCTATCTCTCAGATCATCATGATTTCTCCATTGCTCATCTCCCATGATAACTTCATTTGGGTTCCTCATTTGTTGGGAAGTCATGACAACCGCCATCCCTCGAACTACTCGGCTTTGACTTGTCTGGAGCAGCATTTGGCGTCATCATTACCGTTGGAATATACCTTTCTATAGGACATATTCCTCCCTCAACTGCCTCTTCGTACTCCTCATTCATGATCTGAATCATCAATCTTCGATCCATATCGGATTCAGGTTGACCGCTATGTACAGGGTAATTCAAAACTCGATGTTGGGTTCTCCCAATTGCTTTCCAAAAAGAGAAATTCATATCATCTATTTTAGCCTTCTTAGATCGAATATCTCTTTCCACAATATCCACGTGTCGTGCGGCTTTTGCCCATGCATCACTTATTCTCACTCGTTCAATTTTTTCTTCTTTCAGCTCAGATTCCATTTTTATCATCTTATACTCTGCCAAAGAATGCTTCTGTTCAAGCATCACATATCGGGTAACACAAGCTTGAATTGTTGCATCCTTTTGTTCCACGACCGCCTGTCGTTCTTCTGCCTGCTCTTCTAACTCATGAATACGATTTTGAAATTCTACATTTTGATCATATAATACCTCTAATAAACTCTCCTCTGGTACTTCTTCTTCCTCTTCTTCCTCAGTCTCAGCTGTTACCTCTGCGACTATCTCGGGTGCAACTATCAATTCTTCACTCACCACATAGATATCTCTAATTCCTTCTTCGTCTGACATCACATTATCATGGTTAGTGATTAGAGGTATCCCCACAGTCTCATTCACTCCATTGTTAGCATTCTCAGCTGCCATTCTCAAATACTGCCATAAAATAAGGGTTAATTAAACAAATTAACATATCACATAATATCCCAATATTATGACTAACCAACAAATAAGCTTAGGTAGGACACACTAGCGAAGGATTTACGCATCTCTCCCCTCCTAGTTATATTCCCCGATCTCCACCAGAGATCATATCCCTAAGCTCTGATACCAACTGTAACGACCCCAAAATAGGTCCATTCCATCCAACCCATTCTGAGTCGTCAAATACATGGTACAGAAAACAACTACAACTTTATTACAACAATTGTCGTGCAAAATACAACAACACATATGCTGTGAGTTTGGATACAAATATATACCAAATGTGACTCATGTTCCAACCGTGGACATCACCTCACAATAACACCTTACATAAAGGTATAGTCAAAAACTGTTTTAGAAATTAGAATCTTTGGGAAGTGCTCAAGGAAACCTTCGTACATGGGAGGCCACGCGTCTAGGTTATGATAGATATCATATGGCCACAGAATTATCCTTGGTTGACCCAATAGACCCCAAAGAAAAACGAGAAGATTACTATCATATTCTTCCCAATGGTGAGTCTTCTCTTGACATATCATTATCTCTACTGTCTCTAATTGAGAATTATACTTTAAACAAACACCAAGATTATATAGGTAGTGCTCGTATATATACTCAGCAAGTGGATGAGCACATCCCTGTCTTATGATGACACGAGGTTGTATGTCGTTAGACATCTTGTATGATAGTGGCAAACCACCCTTCCAACGTTGGGTACACCTTACCCTATTGGATTCACCAAATATAACTACTAAATGAACTTTTCTATACTGCTTCGGGAGAACATCCACAGCTAGAGACCACTGTTCTATTTCCCCGTTACCCTCGCTCGACCCAGCTACACTCTTATTACCTGAAAGGAATTGTGAAGCAAAAGGGTGAGCACAACTAGCCCAGTAAAGAATATCATGACTAAAGATAATTAAATTATCAATAGCCTTCATCAATAATAAATCAGAGATTTAGAACATATGGTAAATGATAAAAATTTCAACCATAGTTGCAGCGGAACGAGCAATCCATTAGAAGAGTCAAATAGACTATAAAGTCTATTATCTTCTCCATGTTAAAAAT
Source organism: Panax notoginseng (assembly GCA_016801055.1). Lineage (NCBI taxonomy): Eukaryota > Viridiplantae > Streptophyta > Magnoliopsida > Apiales > Araliaceae > Panax > Panax notoginseng. The sequence goes on from CM029015.1 coordinate 41,863,565, forward strand.
CCACCAACAATGTTTTATCCCTGTAACATCAATCAACAGTTCCTTTCCACAATCATATGAATAACTCATAATCATAATTGTGATTCTAAATTTTTCTTCGCACCCAGGACGAAGAATATTTTCATCACCTGTCTTTACCTGAAACATCAAAGATCATGGTTATACCAAATCACAGTTCCTGTTTATAATCATACTAACAAATCCATCTTTGCACTACGGGCAAAAAATATTCATCAACAAACCATCTTTGCACTACGGGCCAAAGATATTCAACAACAGTTCATCTTTGCACTACAGGCCAAAGATATTCATCAACAAACCATCTTTGCACTACGGGCCAAAGATATTCAACAACAATTCATCTTTGCACTACAGGCCAAAGATATTCATCAACAGACCATCTTTGCACTACATGCCAAAGATATTCATCAACAATTCATATTTGCACTACAGGCCAAATATATTCATATCTCAAAGAAATATATAATCATTTCAGAATTTATATAAACAATAATTATAACCATGTTGATCAATTCACCTTTGCACTTAAGCTTAAGATATTCAATTATAAATTCAATGGTCATGATCATACCAGTCACAATTCAACTTTGCACTACAGGCCAAAGAGAACCCTAGTCATGATCATACCAATAATCTACCCATCTTTACACTCCAGTGAAAGAGAATTTCAACATCAGGGTTATAAAAATGTTATATATGATGATAAAAATAATATGATCAACATATAGTTTTAATCTCAAGAGTAATATTCGTAACTCATGAATAGTAACCCCGACATAAAAGATAGAAATTCTACAATAAAATTCATACCAATATTTCGGTATAATGATATTGAAAGAATAACATTACTTAAATTTATAAACAATTTATTTTAATTGTTTACACTTTACTAATTAATGCATTTAATCATCATAAAATGCCAACTCTTACAATTTCATCATCAATAACCAAAACCCTCATCAAAAATCTGCATATACCTCATATAGGATTCTCAAGCCATAAAATCCTATTTTCCAATTTTTTTTCTTCACAAAACATATTTAATTCATTTACTCATAACTAGACCATTTTCATGAAAAATACCAAATCAGTTCCAAAAATATTTCTTTTCTGGGATTTAGCATAATATAGTCCCATAGTGAACATATATTTTTCTCAGAATTTTTAAAAGTCATTTACTATTTTTCATATGGCCAAAATAGCCGAATATTTAGACATTTATCAAAAATTGTACTTTTGTCTAAAAATTCTGAAATTTACAGAGTATACTTCTATCATATACATGTACTCCCAATAAAAATTTCATCAATTTTGGAGTTAACCACAAGGAATTATAAGCTGTTACTTTTAAAATAGTCTTTTCTCATAAAATTCATAACTCTCAATCTATACATCCAAAAATCACCATTTTTGGACACAATCAAGAAAACTCATCAAAATATCATTTCAAATTTTTCCAGAATTTTTGAAGATCAGAAAAATTACGAAACTGAAAATCATAACAACCCTTAAAATCCCTTAATATCCCTTACAATCCCTTACCTCAAAAGAGCAGTACTTCTGATCGGTATAAGGCTGAAGGAAACTTGCACTGATGAATAGCAACTCACCAAGTATCTAAATACTCACAAAATACACTCAATAATCTAGAGAGAGAAAGAGAGAAAGCTTATGTTTCTGGTGTGATTTTCAATTCTAACTTAGCCCTCTATTTATAGGAAAATTTTGGTAGGTTTGACCTGCAACCTGATGGCTTTACCTGCTACTATTCCCACCCACCACATTTGAAATATAATTCAGCACATTTCTTCACCAACCACAAGTGGGGCCCACCAATTCTAGAATTTTCCACCAAAAATAATTTATAACCTGATTTCCGAATCAGCCACCTCTTAAAATTCATAACAAATCATACGTTCATTTTTAACGGTTCAAAATTTGTGGACATATACTCAACTTATATATGTATAACATATCCAAAAATTACCACGATCCAACGGTCGGATTAAAAATTATAACCCTCGCAAAATATCTCAAAAACCCTGATTTTTAATACCTCCATTCCGACAAAAATACTGATAAAAACCTCAACATTAACTCCTTCATTTTTAACCACAAAAATATATCCCTCATTTATATCCACATAAAATAAATATTTCCTTATCATATGAATCAATAATTAATTATTCACAAATAATATTACAGAATCACATTTATGACAACCAGGCCGTTCCCAGGAAAGAGGGGGCTTTCCAATAAGGATTTCTCCTTACTGGCGCGCAATTAGATGACCAAACCTCTCCTTAGACAGAACTTTCTAGACATTGCCAATAATGCTATCTAATAATACTATTCAAATAATATGAATTATTGATCTGATAATGGGAAATACTGTGCAACAACAATTATTGAAACAACAATAATACAAAATTTTAACGTAGCAATTATTGAATCAATAAAATAAAATATTGAACAGTAATTACTGTAACAATTATTGAGTAGTGCCTTCTTACGTAAGAATCAATAATTTCAAAAATACTGTGCAATACCGTGTGCTACTGTGCAATAACGCGTATTACTGTATTTTAACCACCGGGTATTTCAACAGTATTAACGATAACAACTACGCCGTTATTTGTAAAAATTCAAATTTGTCGTTTTTCTTCACCCGACAGTTATTCGTTATGGGGCCCACAAATAGCTGCGCCGTCGTACGAATATTCTCCGACAGAAAGAATATTCCACGACCAAACGAATATTCCCCGACAACAATGATTATTTTATAACCACTTGCTTATTTTGAAAAAAAATTCATATTTCACCCATAACTTTAAACTTTTATCAATTTAACCATTTACTGAATAGTAATTATAAGAAAAATTGAATACTTTTATTTCATAAAATTCGGGGTCTTACAATCTCCCCTCCTTATGAAATTTCGTCCCCGAAATTTACGTACCTGGTATTTCGAAGAGTTGAGAATACCTTGCTTCCATTTCAGATTCTATCTCTCAGATCATCATGATTTCTCCATTGCTCATCTCCCATGATAACTTCATTTGGGTTCCTCATTTGTTGGGAAGTCATGACAACCGCCATCCCTCGAACTACTCGGCTTTGACTTGTCTGGAGCAGCATTTGGCGTCATCATTACCGTTGGAATATACCTTTCTATAGGACATATTCCTCCCTCAACTGCCTCTTCGTACTCCTCATTCATGATCTGAATCATCAATCTTCGATCCATATCGGATTCAGGTTGACCGCTATGTACAGGGTAATTCAAAACTCGATGTTGGGTTCTCCCAATTGCTTTCCAAAAAGAGAAATTCATATCATCTATTTTAGCCTTCTTAGATCGAACATCTCTTTCCACAATATCCACGTGTCGTGCGGCTTTTGCCCATGCATCACTTATTCTCACTCGTTCAATTTTTTCTTCTTTCAGCTCAGATTCCATTTTTATCATCTTATACTCTGCCAAAGAATGCTTCTGTTCAAGCATCACATATCGGGTAACACAAGCTTGAATTGTTGCATCCTTTTGTTCCACGACCGCCTGTCGTTCTTCTGCCTGCTCTTCTAACTCATGAATACGATTTTGAAATTCTACATTTTGATCATATAATACCTCTAATAAACTCTCCTCTGGTACTTCTTCTTCCTCTTCTTCCTCAGTCTCAGCTGTTACCTCTGCGACTATCTCGGGTGCAACTATCAATTCTTCACTCACCACATAGATATCTCTAATTCCTTCTTCGTCTGACATCACATTATCATGGTTAGTGATTAGAGGTATCCCCACAGTCTCATTCACTCCATTGTTAGCATTCTCAGCTGCCATTCTCAAATACTGCCATAAAATAAGGGTTAATTAAACAAATTAACATATCACATAATATCCCAATATTATGACTAACCAACAAATAAGCTTAGGTAGGACACACTAGCGAAGGATTTACGCATCTCTCCCCTCCTAGTTATATTCCCCGATCTCCACCAGAGATCATATCCCTAAGCTCTGATACCAACTGTAACGACCCCAAAATAGGTCCATTCCATCCAACCCATTCTGAGTCGTCAAATACATGGTACAGAAAACAACTACAACTTTATTACAACAATTATCGTGCAAAATACAACAACACATATGCTGTGAGTTTGGATACAAATATATACCAAATGTGACTCATGTTCCAACCGTGGACATCACCTCACAATAACACCTTACATAAAGGTATAGTCAAAAACTGTTTTAGAAATTAGAATCTTTGGGAAGTGCTCAAGGAAACCTTCGTACATGGGAGGCCACGCGTCTAGGTTATGATAGATATCATATGGCCACAGAATTATCCTTGGTTGACCCAATAGACCCCAAAGAAAAACGAGAAGATTACTATCATATTCTTCCCAATGGTGAGTCTTCTCTTGACATATCATTATCTCTACTGTCTCTAATTGAGAAGTATACTTTAAACAAACACCAAGATTATATAGGTAGTGCTCGTATATATACTCAGCAAGTGGATGAGCACATCCCTGTCTTATGATGACACGAGGTTGTATGTCGTCAGACATCTTATATGATAGTGGCAAACCACCCTTCCAACGTTGGGTACACCTTACCCTATTGGATTCACCAAATATAACTACTAAATGAACTTTTCTATACTGCTTCGGGAGAACATCCACAGCTAGAGACCACTGTTCTATTTCCCCGTTACCCTCGCTCGACCCAGCTACACTCTTATTACCTGAAAGGAATTGTGAAGCAAAAGGGTGAGCACAACTAGCCCAGTAAAGAATATCATGACTAAAGATAATTAAATTATCAATAGCCTTCATCAATAATAAATCAGAGATTTAGAACATATGGTAAATGATAAAAATTTCAACCATAGTTGCAGCGGAACGAGCAATCCATTAGAAGAGTCAAATAGACTATAAAGTCTATTATTTTCTCCATGTTAAAAATCCACCAACAATGTTTTATCCCTGTAACATCAATCAACAGTTCCTTTCCACAATCATATGAATAACTCATAATCATAATTGTGATTCTAAATTTTTCTTCGCACCCAGGACAAAGAATATTTTCATCACCTGTCTTTACCTGAAACATCAAAGATCATGGTTATACCAAATCACAGTTCCTGTTTATAATCATACTAACAAATCCATCTTTGCACTACGGGCAAAAATATTCATCAACAAACCATCTTTGCACTACGGGCCAAAGATATTCAACAACAGTTCATCTTTGCACTACAGGCCAAAGATATTCATCAACAAACCATCTTTGCACTACGGGCCAAAGATATTCAACAACAATTCATCTTTGCACTACAGACCAAAGATATTCATCAACAGACCATCTTTGCACTACATGCCAAAGATATTCATCAACAATTCATATTTGCACTACAGGCCAAATATATTCATATCTCAAAGAAATATATAATCATTTCAGAATTTATATAAACAATAATTATAACCATGTTGATCAATTCACCTTTGCACTTAAGCTTAAGATATTCAATTATAAATTCAATGGTCATGATCATACCAGTCACAATTCAACTTTGCACTACAGGCCAAAGAGAACCCTAGTCATGATCATACCAATAATCTACCCATCTTTACACTCCAGTGAAAGAGAATTTCAACATCAGGGTTATAAAAATGTTATATATGATGATAAAAATAATATGATCAACATATAGTTTTAATCTCAAGAGTAATATTCGTAACTCATGAATAGTAACCCCGACATAAAAGATAGAAATTCTACAATAAAATTCATACCAATATTTCGGTATAATGATATTGAAAGAATAACATTACTTAAATTTATAAACAATTTATTTTAATTGTTTACACTTTACTAATTAATGCATTTAATCATCATAAAATGCCAACTCTTACAATTTCATCATCAATAACCAAAACCCTCATCAAAAATCTGCATATACCTCATATAGGATTCTCAAGCCATAAAATCCTATTTTCCAATTTTTTTTCTTCACAAAACATATTTAATTCATTTACTCATAGCTAGACCATTTTTATGAAAAATACCAAATCAGTTCCAAAAATATTTTTTTTCTGGGATTTAGCATAATATAGTCCCATAGTGAACATATATTTTTCTCAGAATTTTTAAAAGTCATTTACTATTTTTCATATGGCCAAAATAGCCGAATATTTAGACATTTATCAAAAATTGTACTTTTGTCTAAAAATTCTGAAATTTACAGAGTATACTTCTATCATATACATGTACTCCCAATAAAAATTTCATCAATTTTGGAGTTAACCACAAGGAATTATAAGCTGTTACTTTTAAAATAGTCTTTTCTTATAAAATTCATAACGCTCAATCTATAAATCCAAAAATCACCATTTTTGGACACAATCAAGAAAACTCATCAAAATATCATTTCAAATTTTTCCAGAATTTTTGAAGATCAGAAAAATTACGAAACTGAAAATCATAACAACCCTTAAAATCCCTTAATATCCCTTACAATCCCTTACCTCAAAAGAGCAGTACTTCTGATCGGTATAAGGCTGAAGGAAACTTGCACTGATGAATAGCAACTCACCAAGTATTTAAATACTCACAAAATACACTCAATAATCTAGAGAGAGAAAGAGAGAAAGCTTATGTTTCTGGTGTGATTTTCAATTCTAACTTAGCCCTCTATTTATAGGAAAATTTTGGTAGGTTTGACCTGCAACCTGATGGCTTTACCTGCTACTATTCCCACCCACCACATTTGAAATATAATTCAGCACATTTCTTCACCAACCACAAGTGGGGCCCACCAATTCTAAAATTTTCCACCAAAAATAATTTATAACCTGATTTCCGAATCAGCCACCTCTTAAAATTCATAACAAATCATACGTTCATTTTTAACGGTTCAAAATTTATGGACATATACTCAACTTATATATGTATAACATATCCAAAAATTACCACGATCCAACGGTCGGATTAAAAATTATAACCCTCGCAAAATATCTCAAAAACCCTGACTTTTAATACCTCCATTCCGACAAAAATACTGATAAAAACCTCAACATTAACTCCTTCATTTTTAACCACAAAAATATATCCCTCATTTATATCCACATAAAATAAATATTTCCTTATCATATGAATCAATAATTAATTATTCATAAATAATATTATAGAATCACATTTATGACAACCAGGCCGTTCCCAGGAAAGAGGGGGCTTTCCAATAAGGATTTCTCCTTACTGGCGCGCAATTAGATGACCAAACCTCTCCTTAGACAGAACTTTCTAGACATTGCCAATAATGCTATCTAATAATACTATTCAAATAATATGAATTATTGATCTGATAATGGGAAATACTGTGTAACAACAATTATTGAAACAACAATAATACAAAATTTTAACGTAGCAATTATTGAATCAATAAAATAAAATATTGAACAGTAATTACTGTAACAATTATTGAGTAGTGCCTTCTTACGTAAGAATCAATAATTTCAAAAATACTGTGCAATACCGTGTGCTACTGTGCAATAACGCGTATTACTGTATTTTAACCACCGGGTATTTCAACAGTATTAATGATAACAACTACGCCGTTATTTGTAAAAATTCAAATTTGTCGTTTTTCTTCACCCGACAGTTATTCGTTATGGGGCCCACAAATAGCTGCGCCGTCGTACGAATATTCTCCGACAGAAAGAATATTCTACGACCAAACGAATATTCCCCGACAACAATGATTATTTTATAACCACTTGCTTATTTTGAAAAAAAATTCATATTTCACCCATAACTTTAAACTTTTATCAATTTAACCATTTACTGAATAGTAATTATAAGAAAAATTGAATACTTTTATTTCATAAAATTTGGGGTCTTACAGAACAGGTCCTCTATTCTGCTGCTGGTTCGTTCGGGCAGCCACATAATGAACTAACGCCCCGTCCTGCACCTTTCTCTCGATAAAATCTTTCAGGCTAGCACAGTCGTTCGTATCGTGACCCGAGGCTTGATGATAGTCACAATACTTGCGAGAATTCCCTTTCCCGGGCTTAAAGTTATCTCGAGGTGGCTCGAAAATAGGTTGATTCTTTATCTGCTATAAGATAACAGCCCTATCGGCGTTGAGCGCCGTATACGTCCTGTTTACCCTCTGAGCGGGAGCGGACGAGCGTTCTCCACCCTGCCTCCAATTATTATTGTATTTCTTTGATTTGCCGTCGCGACGGCCTCTATCTCCTTCATTTCTACTCTGGTCACCCTCTGCTCTGTCCCGATCTGTCTCTTTAAGTCGCTCTGAGGAGGGTCGTTTGAGGCTATTCATGGCGTCTTCTACCATAATGTAGCCTTCTGCTTTGTCGAAGGCTTCTGCGAGACTCTTCGGGTGGTGAAACATCAACTTCTTTACTAACTTTTTCGATTTGACCAGATCTAATCCGTTCTGAAACAGTCCCACGGCTTGTAGATCGTTCAGCTCTGTCACTTGGCCGACTGCTTCACGGAATCTCTTCACATATTGGCCCAAAGACTCATTCGAGAACTGCCGAACCTGAGCCAATGAGCCAGTTGGTTTCCCCCTTCTTCTGTTGCTCCCGAAGCGGGCATGGAACTGGCTGCACATATCCGCCCAGGATGAAATTGAATCTGAAGGCAAAGTCCCCATCCACTGTCTGGCGTCCTTTCGGAGGGTCGTGACAAAAGTATGACACTTAGCAGCATCGCTAAAGTCATAATAATCCATCAGTCGGTCGAACGCCTGACTGTGGTCGTAGGGATCCCCCGATCCGTCATAACTTTTAATATGAGGCAACCTCTTGGTGGGGTCAGCCTTTTCTCTCAGAATCTCCGCGGAAAAAGGGGATGCCTTCTTTCCCGAAGTCTCCTTCACTTTCTGTACTTCGGCAAGCTGCCTCCGAAGCTCCTTCACCTCCTTCACCAGATATCCCACGCCCTCGGGTTGGGACGATGCTTCTTTTTTCGGTGACCCTTCCCTCTTCTGGGTGGATCGGCGATTTACAATAGAACCCCCAATTTTCGAGGGGCTTTTCTGACGATGATGGTCCACAGAGCGGAGTGCATTCGGTGGACTTTCGGGTGTACGACCTCTAGATCTACTTCGTCTCAGTACCCGGCTGCCGCGGTGGGAATGCGCAACAATGAGCGCCCCCTTAGTATTCTCCGGAGTACGTTCTTCGGATCGACCTCTTCGTTCACTTCGACCCAGCTCCTTATAACCGACAGGGTGATGTGCCCTCTTCGATCTTTGAGGAGTAGGGCTTCTGGACCTTCTTCTTTCCCGAGGTCGATCCTGATATTCACGCTCGGAATGAGCAGGCTCCTTCCCGCTCCGATGCCCCCGTTCTTCAGACTGGACATAGCTGGAAGCTTCGTCCCTCAGCTCGGCCATTTGAGACATCTGTTCAGCTATATCCCGTCGTTGCTTTACAAGCGCCTCCATGGCCCTATCAGCTTCATCTGCCATCTTAGCCAAGCGGGCAGCCTTTTCGTCTTGGTCGTCCTGGTATCGAGTTCTAGGCGAGGTGCCTTCTACTCGTTTCCGGCCATGACCGGACCCTTTCTCCGCTGTAAAAATTAGTTGTCGCTTGGCTTTACTCACAGCTCTCGGACGAGAATCTCCATGCGATCGTTTGGACGCCGTGCTGGCGTGAACACTTAGTGCAGGTCCCAAACGGTCCTTCACAGATACTCGCGGTACTGATTCACTAGCAGCCCTCGGCTGCCCCTCAGGCGTAGGTGTCCTACTCTTTCCCATGAACACCGACGTAAAATGAACAAGGTTTGTGATTGAAAAATATTCAGGACACTAGAACTCAGCCCTCCTTCTAGCGCCAATGTTAACGCCAAGATCTTCTCCCACGTCCCAATCACGTAAGACGCTATGATCCTGCACAGTTCAACAAGTCAACACCAAAAGCTTGACGGCCTGACCGTCGGGGGATAGCTCCGGCGTGAGAGTCAGTACAGGCGATCACAAGGTTTTTCAACACTGTTATCGCTGGGACTCAGCTTAATAAAATAATTCACATCATCGAATGACCCCTGCACTACGGCCAAGGATATTCGTGTATTCATTAATGGTTATGATCATGCCAACAACTGTCCATCAATGCACTACGGGCCAATGAGGGCTTTTACCACATCATTTGTAACATTACGGTCATGATTATACCGAATAATCCCTGGTCATAATCACACCAAGTCCATCTATGCACTACAGGCCACAGATGACTTTCAACATTTTATAAATATGAGGATGATGACAATGATATAAGAATTCAATAAAACAAGTTCAAGAATTAATTTATCCAAGAATTAATAACGTCCAAATTGGCAATATGATACTACTTTGTGGAGTAAAATTCAAGAATGCTTAGAAGAATATTTTCATGAAAAGATACTGGATGAACCGCAATTATCAAGGATATTCCACTAATTTCATGGAGTATAGAAGTTAAAACTTAACCAACTGAGTATAATAAAGAATGGAATAACAAAAGAAATCACCCGACATGCGATAGACCGCACAGACAAGTTATTCCAACAGAATAATATATAATGGAACCAGGTCCGGCGTAAACGGACAGACAGGATATTCTGACAGAATAATAAATAATGGAACCAGGTCCACAGACAGGATATTCTGACAGAATAATAAATAATGGAACCAGGTCCGGCGTAAACGCACAGACAGGATATTCTGACAGAATAATAAATAATGGAACCAGGTCCGGTGTAAAACACACAGACAGGATGTTCCAACAGAATAATAACAAGACGGAACCAGGTCCAGTGTAAAACACACGGACAGGATGTTCCAACAGAATAATAATAAAAACGGAACCAGGTCCGGTGTAAAACACACAGACAGGATGTTCCAACAGAATAACAGAAGAATGTCACCAAGTATAGGGTAGACCGCGTATACAGGTTATTCCAATAGAATAATAAGAAATGGAATAACAACAGTTCTCTTCATGAATAAGAAAGAATAACACCCCTTACCGTTTTAAAGAAGAACTGAAATAAGGAAGTAGTTAAGTAGCAGAATACTTTTCTTCTCTCTCTCTCTATAGTTTCTCTCTCTAGAGTTCAGTGAATTCGTAAGAAATAATGAAGGAATGAGCTGCTATTTATAGAAAAATGGAATGCATAGTAACTAATCCATGAACGGTCCAGATTGATTACTTTAATCTGACGGTCCATATTTAAAGAAAAATCTTTTTAATAAAATATAATATATTCTATTTATAGAATAACATTAATAAAGTTTTCTGTTTTATATAAAAAGATGTTTCTGTTTTATTACGTTAATAATACGAATAAAACAAAACTTCATTATCGCTGAATAATTCATATTATTAACTGACAATAATTGAATCAAACTGAGTGACTTCTCACATAAGCATTAATAATCAATACCGTGTGCTACTATGCAATCACACGTATTACTGTACTTTTACTATCGAGTAGTTCAACAATATCAATGATAAAACTTCCGCCGTTATTTTTAATAAAATATTTTTGTCGTTTTCTCAATCCGACAATAATTCCGTTGTGGGGTCCACCAATGATTATGCCGTTGAACTAATATTCCCTGTTAAAACGAATATTCTCCGACCAATCGAATATTATATAACAACTTGCGTACTTTGCAAAATTTATAAATATTATCCACAACTATAATATTATATCAAATTAACTCCATAATATTCAAAAATGATATTTATAGAAAATTCATCTTTATTTATAAAAGTTGGGGTCTTACATTTATACTTCATTTATATTCATAAACTTTTACAAACCCAATTAGATGAGATTTGAATATAAATCGATTAGAAAGTTAGAAATAACATAATTGATCGGTAAACATCACAAGCGTAACTGATCGCGAAGGTTACAAACAAAGGAATGAAAAAAGATTACAAAAGTTCTAAGTAATAAACCCTAAAAGAAACTATTCTTTAGGACCTTCATCTTCATCTTCGGATTCTCCATCAGAGGAGTCAAGGACAGAGACATCGAGTCCAGCAGCCTCCATCTTCGCCCGAGCCTTCTCTCGAATTGCTTCATAGCCTTCAGCGAACTGAGCCTTCTCGGTCAGGGCAGATGATTCTTCGTACTCTTCGATGGCACACAACTTGACTTCGTACATTATTTCTCCAAGGCACTGTTTGTCTGAATCACATGCATCAACTTGTTGTGCGTCTCGGCAAACTTCTCCCTAAAAGCTTCCATGGCTTTCTCCCGATCCTTGTTTTCCTCTGACAAGAGATCCTTCTCCTGGATGAGTTTTTTGGCATGGTTATCCAGACCGACGAACTCCTGCTGCAGAAGAGAATACTGTTCTCAGAGTTCATCAGTCTAGCATTCGGCCTGGGTCACTTTATTACGGGTCTCGGCGTGGAGATCCTCTCTTTCGTGAGGTCCTAGTTCAAACCCCAAACCTCAGCTTCGAGAAGCGCCACATCCGACCTCAATTGAGCCTCTTTTTTAGTAGTGCGGGCCACAAGTGGAATGGCTCGAGCGAGGATGGCATTGGTCTGCAACAAAAGAATACATCAGCTATGAAAAACATTAACATCAAAGAAAAATTTGAATGCTTCCGGGATTACCTGACACTGAGCCTTGATGTAAGTTACTAGATACTCTTTGGAGGAGTATCCCTTGAATCGTTCATCATCTCTAGGTAGTTTGAAATGGTCGAACAGATTGAAAGGGAACACCTTTGAAGGACTCTTCGGCCAGTAGGTAGTCAGAGTACCTTGTGACAAGCTTGCCTTGGAAGTGGGGGTCAAGGTAGGAAGAGGATCGGCCTCCATGACTTACAGTTCGGGACCTTCAGTCAGGCGAGGCTTCTTGGGTCGGGGTTCGAGAGGAACCTCATCGGTTTCCTTCGAATCTTCGATCACTATAATTAGTGTGGGGGGGGGGGGTGGAGGAGTCGGTTTCAGAAGGGCCGGAGTAGAGGCCTTAGGGAGGGGGCTTTAGAAGAAGGCTTCTTCATTTTCTTTAGCATGTCCATCTTCTCGACCCTATTCATCTTCAGCACATTTTGGTTGACAGGATCGACAGTGGTGGTATTCGGAGGGATTGAACTTGATACAAACCTAGTTGATAGCTCTGCGATCAGAATGGTCTCTGAATCGGGTGAATCGTCCATGGCCAGGGGGGCGAATGGGCCCCGTCGGGATGGGCAGAGGCACGAAGGAGGCATCAGCCCCTTCAGGTTTGAAAATGGTTACTGCATTACAAATGAAACGGTTAATAAAGAATGATGGGAAGATAATAGAAAACTCGTGAAAGTTTGGAGGAGATGACTTAAAGCCGTGTTTGTAGTGCCAGGACTCGTTGGCTAAAATCCCCAGACTCCACTCTGTCTTGCACAATTGGTTGTAGAATGCCTTGAAGGCGTTGGATCTGTCCTTCGGGAATTTGTATATCTTGGCTATGGGATCTACAGGAGTGGACCAGTTTGGCAAAAGCTTGAGGTCAGATCCCTTCATGAAGAACCATTATGGGTGCCAACCCTTGTTGCTAGTAGATGTTTTGATGAATGTGGCTCGGCCGGCCATGTGATTTAGCTGCCGAAAGCCAGGTTCCTTCGATTTCCTGATAGTGAATAAGATTAAAAAGAAAACGAGGCCCGGAGTTATCCCGACTTCCTAACACAGGGCGATAAAAGTGATCAAGTGGATATATGAGTTTGGCATAAGCTGTACGAACCCGATCCCCACAAAACAGAGGAAGGAAGATATAAATTCATGAAGAGGGAATCAGACCCCATATTTTAGGGCCTAGAGAGGAATGGCAGTCCAGTCGCCTTCGGGGAGCTAGAATATTCACTCTTGAGACTCTGACACCCGAAGCTTGTACTCCTTCAGAATGTTGAAGAGAGTTCGGATGTCAAAAAGTTGGGATAGAGTGATGGAAGACTTGGTGTTGATGTGAGAGAAGTTGGTTTCGAAAGCATAAATGCTTCAAATTTTGGATTCGACATCATCTGTGGTGATATCAATAGGGGATGCTGGTAAATCGATCGGAATCAGATCTCCAGTAGTGACAGTTAGAGGAACTTGCTCAGTGGTAGGAGAGAATCTAGAATCAGCTATTTGAGGAGAGGGAAATATGAATATGAAGTTTCAGAAGTGAGAATGATCACAAAAGAGGCTGGAGATGTGAAGATTTAAAGCAGAAACAAGCAGGAAAGCTTGAATGGGAAGTAGTTGGGGAGGTTGAAGTGTTTGCCAGAAATCGTCTCGCCAAAAAGTTTCAGAAGGAAATTTAAAATGAAGAAAGCTTGGAAAAAGTGACAGTGATGGTTGGTTTAGGGATTTTATAATGAGGCTGCACGAATCCCAAAGACAGCTGTTAAGGAGATTGTGTTGGACCCAAATAATGGTAGCTGCCATATTTAGGAGTCCTAAACCAACTCGGAGATGGATTCTAAGGTAGTGAGAATATTATAAATACAAGGCTTGGTTTTCAATTAACAGATAATACATCTTTGAGCACTAAACACTAAAGCCTCCATTGTTAAACCTTGTAATGACCTGTACTTATTCTCACACTAGAGCTATCACCCGGCAGCATAAGCTGTCAAGTTTCGTGTGTGATCTGTTACTGTGCAGGATTCAGCGCGTGGATTTGGTGATTGGATGCGCCGACGAAACTTGGCGTTAACACCATTGAACTAATAGCATGATTCTAAAGGAATTCAAATAAATTTTGACTGCAAAAGTAATATTAAGTTAACACCCAATAATATTCAAAATCAATTAACCGTACAATATAGAAACAACTGAGCATAAGAACCAACACATTCTATAACAAAACTGAAACCAACTGCTACTGCTTGGGGTGATCATGGTGCGATTTGAAACCCATACCGCACACGAATGGCAAAAATATAGAGATATACTCACAGCTCACAATGGCAAAATGGGAGCATCCAGTGGTTTCTGGAACATCACTTTGTCATCTCCAGCAAAGAAGCAATTTTCACGAGATCAGCCTCCCACTTCCGGTTTGAACAAAACCACGCCACCAACCTGAAGTAATGCCCGAGCAAAAATGAACTCATTAATTCAATGAAAAAATCAAATCTGAAAACCATTGGAGAGAAAGTGCCATGCAATCACTCACCATTCAAAGGACCTGATGCAAAAGTATTAAACCATACAATGAAGGAAGTGACTGTTATAAAGAAGAATTAATATGTGTTAACCTTAAACACAAGATACATGAGAACAAAATGAGTATTTGACTTCTCGATCTCACCCAATTTGACTTCACAGCCCCAATTCGATTATGTCCTCAGATTATGCCCCATAGAACTGATTCAATTAATACGTCCGCTAGAAGTACTGGCGGATGCAAGGAAGTTCAAACAGTTTTAACACGAAAACTAGTCAATACAACATGTACCAATCACAAATAGCGTAACACCTCAGTCCCACATCGAAAGATAGGGGAAAAATTTCTCTGTATATGAGGAATTAAGTAACTACCAATAGTACCTTCAACAAGTCATGACCTTTAAGGTGAGTCTGTAGTGGGCTAAGATGACCCAAGAAGATACTATTTGGCCAGTGGTTTGAGGCCTTATTTTGATAGATTTGATTCGATTTGGACTTGGGATTTGACATAAGATATATTCCGGACTTGGGATTTGACCCGGGTTGTTACATATATAAAAGTCTAATAATAATCTAGAAGGGGGGTTGAATAGATTATTACTCGTTAAAAATTATATTAGGCCTTTTTGAATTTTTAATAATTAATTTGCTGTTTTAGAAGTTAACATGCAAGACAGTAAAAATTTAATCACACAATGCACAGAGATTTATCTGGTTCATAACATACAACCCTGATATGTTGCTACGTCCAGTCTCAAGTCCCTATTTGGAACTTGAGATCCTATTACTATCAGTAATAAAAACTCATTCAACAGGCGAAGAAGCCTTTACAAAGTTTTATAGATAAACTTCCAACTTTTCAACTTTTTTATCTTGGACAACAAGCTCCCCGCTCCCTCCTCAAGTTTAGTTGTACCTTCTTTTGAGTTCAGTACTATTCTATGATCTGGTCTTAAAACAACAACCTCTTCCTCACCTCACAAGTACACTAGAGACCTAACTTCCCGCTGACCTCTCTAAGACTCTGGTCTTGGTCGAAGAATTACTCGTCTTTCTCACAGGTACATAAAATAAACTAACTCTGAACTTTTCTCTTTTTACAATTTAATTTTTCAACAATGTGCTTCTCAAATAAGCAGATAAGAATTTAGTTTAGATGGATGCTTCTCAACTAAACAGATATCAATTAAAGAACAAATTTATAAAAGTTAAAAAACTTTTATACTTGAGAAAATATGCTTCAAAGTAAGCAGATAATAATTTATGTTTAGATCAAATAATGCTTCTGATTAAGCAAATATGTAAAATATGCATAGTTATAAAAGTTTAAATAACTTTTTTATTTTTGAGAAATGCTTCTTGAATAAGCAGATAAGTCAAATTTAGCTTTAGCTCAAAAATGCTTCTGTTTAAGTAGATATATAATTTTAATGCGATATATAAAGAATTATTTACTCCTTAAAATAAAGAGTGTTTTTCTATGGATTAAAAAGATTTATTTCTCAGATATTCTTTAACAAGTATTATATGAATGGTTTTTATGTATCAATACTTGTATATAAAAAGTATAAATTAATTCAAACAATATATGTAGAGTATAATTAAATAAGTTAAACACAAACTGATATAACAAATATTATTGTTTAACTCAGATAGTATATAACAATATTTTATCTATTATGTGATTTTATAAATAAAGTCACTTAATACTATAAGGAATCGTATGGTTCGATTCCCTCACTTAAGAGGAATATCTCCGTAGCCTTGCGGCGTCTAAGTATGAAAAAATTTATATTATCACAATTGATATTTATATAAATATTTTCAATAGATCACTACGATTTTCAAATTCGATTCGGATGATTCTTCTTTTTGGAGGAATATCTCAGTGTCATTTTGAACTATCAAGTGTCGTATCTATTTTACGATATTTATATAAATAATATCAATAAAAGGTTACTGAAGACTATAAGGAATCGTATGGTTCGAATTCTTTTCCGTAGAGGTGTATCTCCGTAGCCTTACGGCGCCCAAGTATCCTTTTATTTGATAAATAGATGAAATATAGATATATAAAATTATGTATAACAATGTATATTTGTATATCTATAAATATAAAGCAAGTAAGAAATAATTCAACTAAGTAAACTCAAATGACTTATCTTAGTACTTGGACCAATTTCCTTTTCTAAAAAAAAAAGAACTCTTGTAAGAAGAGATATAAAGCTTTTAGAGAGAATGTAGGCAAGGAGAGTATGCATTGCTTTTCACTGAATTGGTAAAAACCAAATGAATGAAAGACTCCCTATTTATAGAATTTTAAAGTCAGGGGCAAAAATGTAAGACCCCGAATTTTATGAAATAAAAGTATTCAATTTTTCTTATAATTACTATTCAGTAAATGGTTAAATTGATAAATGTTAAAGTTAAGGGTGATATATGATTTTTTTTCAAAATACACAAGTAGTTCTAAAATAATCATTGTTGTCGGGGAATATTCGTTTGGTCGTGAAATATTCTTTCTGTCGGGGAATATTCGTACGACGGCGCAGCTATTTGTGGGCCCCATAACGAATAACTGTCGGGTGAAGAAAACGACAAATTTGAGTTTTTACAAATAACGACGTAGTTGTTACTGTTAACACTGTTGGAATACCCGGTGGTTAAAATACAGTAATACGCGTTATTGCACAGTAGCACACGGTATTGCATAGTATTTTTGAAATTAATGATTCTTACGTAAGAAGGCACTCAATAATTGTTACAGTAATTACTGTTCAATATTTTATTTTATTGATTCAATAATTGCTACGTTGAAATTTTATATTATTGTTGTTCAATAATTGTCACTGCACAGTATTTCCCATTATCAGATCAATAATTCATATTATTTGAATAATATTATTAGATAACATTATTGGCAATGACTAGAAAGTTCTGTCTAAGGAGAGGTTTGGTCACCTAATTGCGCGCCAGTAAGGAGAAATTCTTATTGGAAAGCCCCCTCTTTCCTGGGAACGGCCTGGTTGTCATAAATGTGATTCTGTAATATTATTTGTGAATAATTAATTATTGATTCATATGATAAGAAAATATTTATTTTATGTGGATATAAATGAGGGATATATTTTTGTGGTTAAAAAATGAAGGAGTTAATGTTGAGATTTTTATCCGTATTTTTGTCGGAATGGAGGTATTAAAAATTAGGGTTTTTGAGATATTTTGCGGGGGTTATAATTTTTAATCCGACCGTTGGATCGTGGTAATTTTTGGATATGTTATACATATATAAGTTGAGTATATGCCCACAAATTTTGAACCGTTAAAAATGAACGTATGATTTATTATGAATTTTACGAGATGACTGGTTCAGAAATTGTTGAATTTTCGGAGTTTATCATTTTGGTAGAAAATTCTAGAATTGGTGGGCCCCACTTGTGGTTGGTGAAGAAATGTGCTGAATTATATTTCAAATGTGGTGGGTGGGAATAGTAGCAGGTAAAGCCATCAGGTTGCAGGTCAAACCTACCAAAATTTTCCTATAAATAGAGGGCTAAGTTAGAATTGAAAAACACACCAGAAACATAAGCTTTCTCTCTTTCTCTCTCTATATTATGAAGCATATTTTGTGAGTTTTTAGATACTTGGTGAGTTGCTATTCATTAGTGCAAGTTTCCTTCAGCATCATATCCGATATCCAGTCAGAAGTACTGCTCTTTTGAGGTAAGGGATAGTAAGGGATAGTAAGGGATATTAAGGGATTTTAAGGGTTGTTATGATTTTCAGTTTCGTAATTTTTCTGATCTTCAAAAATTCTGGAAAAATTTGAAATGATATTTTGATGAGTTTTATTGATTGTGTCCAAAAATGGTGATTTTTGGATGTATAGATTGAGAGTTATGAATTTTATGAGAAAAGACTATTTTAAAAGTAACTGCTTATAATTTCTTGTGGTTAACTCCAAAATTGATGAAATTTTTATTGGGAGTACATGTATATGATGGAAGTATACTCTGTTAATTTCAGAATTTTTGGACAAAAGTACAATTTTTGATAAATGTCTAAATATTCGGCTGTTTTGGCCATATGAAAAATAGTAAATGACTTTTAAAAATTCTGAGAAAAATATATGTTCACTATGGGACTATATTATGCTAAATCTCAGAAAAGAAATATTTTTGGAACTGATTTGGTATTTTTCATGAAAATGGTCTAGTTATGAGTAAATGAATTAAATATGTTTTGTGAAGTAAGAAAATTGGAAAAATAGGATTTTATGGCTTGAGAATCCTATATGAGGTATATGCAGATTTTTGATGAGGGTTTTGGTTATTGATGATGAAATTTAAGAGTTGGCATTTTATGATGATTAAATGCATTAATTAGTAAAGTGTAAACAATTAAAATAAATTGTTTATAAATTTAAGTAATGTTATTCTTTCAATATCATTATACCGAAATATTGGTATAAATTTTATTGTAGAATTTCTATCTTTTGTGTCGGGGTTACTATTCATGAGTTACGAATATTACTCTTGAGATTAAAACTATATGTTGATCATATTATTTTTATCATCATATATAACATTTTTATAACCCTGATGTTGAAATTCTCTTTCACTGGAGTGTAAAGATGGGTAGATTATTGGTATGATCATGACTAGGGTTCTCTTTGGCCTGTAGTGCAAAGTTGAATTGTGACTGGTATGATCATGACCATTGAATTTATAATTGAATATCTTAAGCTTAAGTGCAAAGGTGAATTGATCAACATGGTTATAATATAAAATTCTGAAATGATTATATATTTCTTTGAGATATGAATATATTTGGCCTGTAGTGCAAATATGAATTGTTGATGAATATCTTTGGCATGTAGTGCAAAGATGGCCTGTTGATGAATATCTTTGGCCTGTAGTGCAAAGATGAACTGTTGTTGAATATCTTTGGCCTGTAGTGCAAAGATGGTTTGTTGATGAATATCTTTGGCCCGTAGTGCAAAGATGGATTTGTTAGTATGATTATAAACAGGAACTGTGATTTGGTATAACCATGATCTTTGATGTTTCAGGTAAAGACAGGTGATGAAAATATTCTTCGTCCTGGGTGCGAAGAAAAATTTAGAATCACAATTATGATTATGAGTTATTCATATGATTGTGGAAAGGAACTGTTGATTGATGTTACAGGGATAAAACATTGTTGGTGGATTTTTAACATGGAGAAGATAATAGACTTTATAGTCTATTTGACTCTTCTAATGGATTGCTCGTTCCGCTGCAACTATGGTTGAAATTTTTATCATTTACCATATGTTCTAAATCTCTGATTTATTATTGATGAAGGCTATTGATAATTTAATTATCTTTAGTCATGATATTCTTTACTGAGCTAGTTGTGCTCACCCTTTTGCTTCACAATTCCTTTCAGGTAATAAGAGTGTAGCTGGGTCGAGCGAGGGTAACGAGAAAATAGAACAGTGGTCTCTAGATGTGGATGTTCTCCCGAAGCAGTATAGAAAAGTTCATTTAGTAGTTATATTTGGTGAATCCAATAGGGTAAGGTGTACCCAACGTTGGAAGGGTGTTTTGTCACTATCATACAAGATGTCTAATGACATACAACCTCGTGTCATCATAAGACAGGGTTGTGCTCATCCACTTGCTGAGTATATCTATGGGCACTACCTATATAATCTTGGTGTTTGTTTGAAGTATAATTCTCAATTAGAGACAGTGGAGATAATGATAAGTCAAGAGAAGACTCACCATTGGGAAGAATATGATAGTAATCTTCTCGTTTTTCTTTGGGGTCTATTGGGTCAACCAAGGATAATTCTGTGGCCATATGATATCTATCATAACCTAGACGCATGGCCTCCCATGTACGAAGGTTTCCTTGAGCACTTCCCAAAGATTCTAATTTCTAAAACAGTTTTTGACTATACCTTTATGTAAGGTGTCATTGTGAGGTGATGTCCACGGTTGGAACATGAGTCACATTTGGTATATATTTGTATCCAAACTCACAGCATATGTGTTGTTGTATTTTGCACGACAATTGTTGTAATAAAGTTGTAGTTATTTTCTGTACCATGTATTTGACGACTCAGAATGGGTTGGGTGGAATGGACCTATTTTGGGGGCGTCACAGGTGGTATCAGAGCTTAGGGATATGATCTCTGGCGGAGATCGGGGAATATAACTAGGAGGGGAGAGATGAGTAAATCCTTCGCTAGTGTGTCCTACCTAAGCTTATTTGTTGGTCAGTCATAATATCGGGATATTATGTGATATGTTAATTTGTTAAATTAACCTTGTTTTGAAGCTGTATTCTAGAATGATATTTGAAATACAGGAGATGAGGAATGGAGAAATTATGATGACAGAGAAGATGGAATTTGAAATGAAAGGAAGGTATTCTCAACTCTTTGAAATACCAGGTACGTAAATTTCGGGGACGAAATTTCATAAGGAGGGGAGATTGTAAGACCCCGAATTTTATGAAATAAAAGTATTCAATTTTTCTTATAATTACTATTCAGTAAATGGTTAAATTGATAAATGTTAAAGTTAAGGGTGATATATGATTTTTTTTCAAAATACACAAGTGGTTATAAAATAATCATTGTTGTCGGGGAATATTCGTTTGGTCGTGGAATATTCTTTCTGTCGGGGAATATTCGTACGACGGCGCAGCTATTTGTGGGCCCCATAACGAATAACTGTCGGGTGAAGAAAACGACAAATTTGAGTTTTTACAAATAACGGCGTAGTTGTTACCGTTAACACTGTTGGAATACCCGGTGGTTAAAATACAGTAATACGCGTTATTGCACAGTAGCACACGGTATTGCATAGTATTTTTGAAATTATTGATTCTTACGTAAGAAGGCACTACTCAATAATTGTTACAGTAATTACTGTTCAATATTTTATTTTATTGATTCAATAATTGCTACGTTGAAATTTTATATTATTGTTGTTCAATAATTGTTGCTGCACAGTATTTCCCATTATCAGATCAATAATTCATATTATTTGAATAATATTATTAGATAACATTATTGGCAATGTCTAGAAAGTTCTGTCTAAGGAGAGGTTTGGTCATCTAATTGCGCGCCAGTAAGGAGAAATTCTTATTGGAAAGCCCCCTCTTTCCTGGGAACGGCCTGGTTGTCATAAATGTGATTCTGTAATATTATTTGTGAATAATTAATTATTGATTCATATGATAAGAAAATATTTATTTTATGTGGATATAAATGAGGGATATATTTTTGTGGTTAAAAAATGAAGGAGTTAATGTTGAGATTTTTATCCGTATTTTTGTCGGAATGGAGGTATTAAAAATCAGGGTTTTTGAGATATTTTGCGGGGGTTATAATTTTTAATCCGACCGTTGGATCGTGGTAATTTTTGGATATGTTATACATATATAAGTTGAGTATATGCCCACAAATTTTGAACCGTTAAAAATGAACGTATGATTTATTATGAATTTTACGAGATGACTGGTTCAGAAATTGTTGAATTTTCGGAGTTTATCATTTTGGTGGAAAATTCTAGAATTGGTGGGCCCCACTTGTGGTTGGTGAAGAAATGTGCTGAATTATATTTCAAATGTGGTGGGTGGGAATAGTAGCAGGTAAAGCCATCAGGTTGCAGGTCAAACCTACCAAAATTTTCCTATAAATAGAGGGCTAAGTTAGAATTGAAAATCACACCAGAAACATAAGCTTTCTCTCTTTCTCTCTCTATATTATGAAGCATATTTTGTGAGTTTTTAGATACTTGGTGAGTTGCTATTCATCAGTGCAAGTTTCCTTCAGCATCATATCCGATATCCAGTCAGAAGTACTGCTCTTTTGAGGTAAGGGATAGTAAGGGATATTAAGGGATTTTAAGGGTTGTTATGATTTTCAGTTTCGTAATTTTTCTGATCTTCAAAAATTCTGGAAAAATTTGAAATGATATTTTGATGAGTTTTATTGATTGTGTCCAAAAATGGTGATTTTTGGATGTATAGATTGAGAGTTATGAATTTTATGAGAAAAGACTATTTTAAAAGTAACGCTTATAATTCCTTGTGGTTAACTCCAAAATTGATGAAATTTTTATTGGGAGTACATGTATATGATAGAAGTATACTCTGTAAATTTCAGAATTTTTGGACAAAAGTACAATTTTTGATAAATGTCTAAATATTCGGCTATTTTGGCCATATGAAAAATAGTAAATGACTTTTAAAAATTCTGAGAAAAATATATGTTCACTATGGGACTATATTATGCTAAATCCCAGAAAAGAAATATTTTTGGAACTGATTTGGTATTTTTCATGAAAATGGTCTAGTTATGAGTAAATGAATTAAATATGTTTTGTGAAGTAAGAAAATTGGAAAATAGGATTTTATGGCTTGAGAATCCTATATGAGGTATATGCAGATTTTTGATGAGGGTTTTGGTTATTGATGATGAAATCTTAAGAGTTGGCATTTTATGATGATTAAATGCATTAATTAGTAAAGTGTAAACAATTAAAATAAATTGTTTATAAATTTAAGTAATGTTATTCTTTCAATATCATTATACCGAAATATTGGTATGAATTTTATTGTAGAATTTCTATCTTTTGTGTCGGGGTTACTATTCATGAGTTACGAATATTACTCTTGAGATTAAAACTATATGTTGATCATATTATTTTTATCATCATATATAACATTTTTATAACCCTGATGTTGAAATTCTCTTTCACTGGAGTGTAAAGATGGGTAGATTATTGGTATGATCATGACTAGGGTTCTCTTTGGCCTGTAGTGCAAAGTTGAATTGTGACTGGTATGATCATGACCATTGAATTTATAATTGAATATCTTAAGCTTAAGTGCAAAGGTGAATTGATCAACATGATTATAATATAAATTCTGAAATGATTATATATTTCTTTGAGATATGAATATATTTGGCCTGTAGTGCAAATATGAATTGTTGATGAATATCTTTGGCATGTAGTGCAAAGATGGCCTGTTGATGAATATCTTTGGCCTGTAGTGCAAAGATGAACTGTTGTTGAATATCTTTGGCCTGTAGTGCAAAGATGGTTTGTTGATGAATATCTTTGGCCCGTAGTGCAAAGATGGATTTGTTAGTATGATTATAAACAGGAACTGTGATTTGGTATAACCATGATCTTTGATGTTTCAGGTAAAGACAGGTGATGAAAATATTCTTCGTCCTGGGTGCGAAGAAAAATTTAGAATCACAATTATGATTATGAGTTATTCATATGATTGTGGAAAGGAACTGTTGATTGATGTTACAGGGATAAAACATTGTTGGTGGATTTTTAACATGGAGAAGATAATAGACTTTATAGTCTATTTGACTCTTCTAATGGATTGCTCGTTCCGCTGCAACTATGGTTGAAATTTTTATCATTTACCATATGTTCTAAATCTCTGATTTATTATTGATGAAGGCTATTGATAATTTAATTATCTTTAGTCATGATATTCTTTACTGAGCTAGTTGTGCTCACCCTTTTGCTTCACAATTCCTTTCAGGTAATAAGAGTGTAGCTGGGTCGAGCGAGGGTAACGAGAAAATAGAACGTGGTCTCTAGTGTGGATGTTCTCCCGAAGCAGTATAGAAAAGTTCATTTAGTAGTTATATTTGGTGAATCCAATAGGGTAAGGTGTACCCAACGTTGGAAGGGTGTTTTGTCACTATCATACAAGATGTCTAATGACATACAACCTCGTGTCATCATAAGACAGGGTTGTGCTCATCCACTTGCTGAGTATATCTATGGGCACTACCTATATAATCTTGGTGTTTGTTTGAAGTATAATTCTCAATTAGAGACAGTGGAGATAATGATAAGTCAAGAGAAGACTCACCATTGGGAAGAATATGATAGTAATCTTCTCGTTTTTCTTTGGGGTCTATTGGGTCAACCAAGGATAATTCTGTGGCCATATGATATCTATCATAACCTAGACGCGTGGCCTCCCATGTACGAAGGTTTCCTTGAGCACTTCCCAAAGATTCTAATTTCTAAAACAGTTTTTGACTATACCTTTATGTAAGGTGTTATTGTGAGGTGATGTCCACGGTTGGAACATGAGTCACATTTGGTATATATTTGTATCCAAACTCACAGCATATGTGTTGTTGTATTTTACACGACAATTGTTGTAATAAAGTTGTAGTTATTTTCTGTACCATGTATTTGACGACTCAGAATGGGTTGGGTGGAATGGACCTATTTTGGGGGCGTCACAGGTGGTATCAGAGCTTAGGGATATGATCTCTGGCGGAGATCGGGGAATATAACTAGGAGGGGAGAGATGAGTAAATCCTTCGCTAGTGTGTCCTACCTAAGCTTATTTGTTGGTCAGTCATAATATCGGGATATTATGTGATATGTTAATTTGTTAAATTAACACTTGTTTTGAAGCTGTATTTTAGAATGTTATTTGAAATACAGGAGATGAGCAATGGAGAAATTATGATGACAGAGAAGATGGAATTGAAATGAAAGGAAGGTATTCTCAACTCTTTGAAATACCAGGTACGTAAATTTCGGGGACGAAATTTCATAAGGAGGGGAGATTGTAAGACCCCGAATTTTATGAAATAAAAGTATTCAATTTTTCTTATAATTACTATTCAGTAAATGGTTAAATTGATAAAAGTTAAAGTTAAGGGTGAAATATGATTTTTTTTCAAAATACACAAGTGGTTATAAAATAATCATTGTTGTCGGGGAATATTCGTTTGGTCGTGGAATATTCTTTCTGTCGGGGAATATTCGTACGACGGCGCAGCTATTTGTGGGCCCCATAACGAATAACTGTCGGGTGAAGAAAACGACAAATTTGAGTTTTTACAAATAACGGCGTAGTTGTTACCGTTAACACTGTTGGAATACCCGGTGGTTAAAATACAGTAATACGCGTTATTGCACAGTAGCACACGGTATTGCATAGTATTTTTGAAATTATTGATTCTTACGTAAGAAGGCACTACTCAATAATTGTTACAGTAATTACTGTTCAATATTTTATTTTATTGATTCAATAATTGCTACGTTGAAATTTTATATTATTGTTGTTCAATAATTGTTGCTGCACAGTATTTCCCATTATCAGATCAATAATTCATATTATTTGAATAATATTATTAGATAACATTATTGGCAATGTCTAGAAAGTTCTGTCTAAGGAGAGGTTTGGTCATCTAATTGCGCGCCAGTAAGGAGAAATTCTTATTGGAAAGCCCCCTCTTTCCTGGGAACGGCCTGGTTGTCATAAATGTGATTCTGTAATATTATTTGTGAATAATTAATTATTGATTCATATGATAAGAAAATATTTATTTTATGTGGATATAAATGAGGGATATATTTTTGTGGTTAAAAATGAAGGAGTTAATGTTGAGATTTTTATCCGTATTTTTGTCGGAATGGAGGTATTAAAAATCAGGGTTTTTGAGATATTTTGCGGGGGTTATAATTTTTAATCCGACCGTTGGATCGTGGTAATTTTTGGATATGTTATACATATATAAGTTGAGTATATGCCCACAAATTTTGAACCGTTAAAAATGAACGTATGATTTATTATGAATTTTACGAGATGACTGGTTCAGAAATTGTTGAATTTTCGGAGTTTATCATTTTGGTGGAAAATTCTAGAATTGGTGGGCCCCACTTGTGGTTGGTGAAGAAATGTGCTGAATTATATTTCAAATGTGGTGGGTGGGAATAGTAGCAGGTAAAGCCATCAGGTTGCAGGTCAAACCTACCAAAATTTTCCTATAAATAGAGGGCTAAGTTAGAATTGAAAATCACACCAGAAACATAAGCTTTCTCTCTTTCTCTCTCTATATTATGAAGCATATTTTGTGAGTTTTTAGATACTTGGTGAGTTGCTATTCATCAGTGCAAGTTTCCTTCAGCATCATATCCGATATCCAGTCAGAAGTACTGCTCTTTTGAGGTAAGGGATAGTAAGGGATATTAAGGGATTTTAAGGGTTGTTATGATTTTCAGTTTCGTAATTTTTCTGATCTTCAAAAATTCTGGAAAAATTTGAAATGATATTTTGATGAGTTTTATTGATTGTGTCCAAAAATGGTGATTTTTGGATGTATAGATTGAGAGTTATGAATTTTATGAGAAAAGACTATTTTAAAAGTAACTGCTTATAATTCCTTGTGGTTAACTCCAAAATTGATGAAATTTTTATTGGGAGTACATGTATATGATAGAAGTATACTCTGTAAATTTCAGAATTTTTGGACAAAAGTACAATTTTTGATAAATGTCTAAATATTCGGCTATTTTGGCCATATGAAAAATAGTAAATGACTTTTAAAAATTCTGAGAAAAATATATGTTCACTATGGGACTATATTATGCTAAATCCCAGAAAAGAAATATTTTTGGAACTGATTTGGTATTTTTCATGAAAATGGTCTAGTTATGAGTAAATGAATTAAATATGTTTTGTGAAGTAAGAAAATTGGAAAATAGGATTTTATGGCTTGAGAATCCTATATGAGGTATATGCAGATTTTTGATGAGGGTTTTGGTTATTGATGATGAAATCTTAAGAGTTGGCATTTTATGATGATTAAATGCATTAATTAGTAAAGTGTAAACAATTAAAATAAATTGTTTATAAATTTAAGTAATGTTATTCTTTCAATATCATTATACCGAAATATTGGTATGAATTTTATTGTAGAATTTCTATCTTTTGTGTCGGGGTTACTATTCATGAGTTACGAATATTACTCTTGAGATTAAAACTATATGTTGATCATATTATTTTTATCATCATATATAACATTTTTATAACCCTGATGTTGAAATTCTCTTTCACTGGAGTGTAAAGATGGGTAGATTATTGGTATGATCATGACTAGGGTTCTCTTTGGCCTGTAGTGCAAAGTTGAATTGTGACTGGTATGATCATGACCATTGAATTTATAATTGAATATCTTAAGCTTAAGTGCAAAGGTGAATTGATCAACATGGTTATAATATAAATTCTGAAATGATTATATATTTCTTTGAGATATAAATATATTTGGCCTGTAGTGCAAATATGAATTGTTGATGAATATCTTTGGCATGTAGTGCAAAGATGGCCTGTTGATGAATATCTTTGGCCTGTAGTGCAAAGATGAACTGTTGTTGAATATCTTTGGCCTGTAGTGCAAAGATGGTTTGTTGATGAATATCTTTGGCCCGTAGTGCAAAGATGGATTTGTTAGTATGATTATAAACAGGAACTGTGATTTGGTATAACCATGATCTTTGATGTTTCAGGTAAAGACAGGTGATGAAAATATTCTTCGTCCTGGGTGCGAAGAAAAATTTAGAATCACAATTATGATTATGAGTTATTCATATGATTGTGGAAAGGAACTGTTGATTGATGTTACAGGGATAAAACATTGTTGGTGGATTTTTAACATGGAGAAGATAATAGACTTTATAGTCTATTTGACTCTTCTAATGGATTGCTCGTTCCGCTGCAACTATGGTTGAAATTTTTATCATTTACCATATGTTCTAAATCTCTGATTTATTATTGATGAAGGCTATTGATAATTTAATTATCTTTAGTCATGATATTCTTTACTGAGCTAGTTGTGCTCACCCTTTTGCTTCACAATTCCTTTCAGGTAATAAGAGTGTAGCTGGGTCGAGCGAGGGTAACGAGAAAATAGAACGGTGGTCTCTAGATGTGGATGTTCTCCCGAAGCAGTATAGAAAAGTTCATTTAGTAGTTATATTTGGTGAATCCAATAGGGTGAGGTGTACCCAACGTTGGAAGGGTGTTTTGTCACTATCATACAAGATGTCTAATGACATACAACCTCGTGTCATCATAAGACAGGGTTGTGCTCATCCACTTGCTGAGTATATCTATGGGCACTACCTATATAATCTTGGTGTTTGTTTGAAGTATAATTCTCAATTAGAGACAGTGGAGATAATGATAAGTCAAGAGAAGACTCACCATTGGGAAGAATATGATAGTAATCTTCTCGTTTTTCTTTGGGGTCTATTGGGTCAACCAAGGATAATTCTGTGGCCATATGATATCTATCATAACCTAGACGCGTGGCCTCCCATGTACGAAGGTTTCCTTGAGCACTTCCCAAAGATTCTAATTTCTAAAACAGTTTTTGACTATACCTTTATGTAAGGTGTCATTGTGAGGTGATGTCCACGGTTGGAACATGAGTCACATTTGGTATATATTTGTATCCAAACTCACAGCATATGTGTTGTTGTATTTTGCACGACAATTGTTGTAATAAAGTTGTAGTTATTTTCTGTACCATGTATTTGACGACTCAGAATGGGTTGGGTGGAATGGACCTATTTTGGGGCGTCACAGGTGGTATCAGAGCTTAGGGATATGATCTCTGGCGGAGATCGGGGAATATAACTAGGAGGGGAGAGATGAGTAAATCCTTCGCTAGTGTGTCCTACCTAAGCTTATTTGTTGGTCAGTCATAATATCGGGATATTATGTGATATGTTAATTTGTTAAATTAACACTTGTTTTGAAGCTGTATTCTAGAATGTTATTTGAAATACAGGAGATGAGCAATGGAGAAATTATGATGACAGAGAAGATGGAATTTGAAATGAAAGGAAGGTATTCTCAACTCTTTGAAATACCAGGTACGTAAATTTCGGGGACGAAATTTCATAAGGAGGGGAGATTGTAAGACCCCGAATTTTATGAAATAAAAGTATTCAATTTTTCTTATAATTACTATTCAGTAAATGGTTAAATTGATAAATGTTAAAGTTAAGGGTGATATATGATTTTTTTTCAAAATACACAAGTGGTTATAAAATAATCATTGTTGTCGGGGAATATTCGTTTGGTCGTGGAATATTCTTTCTGTCGGGGAATATTCGTACGACGGCGCAGCTATTTGTGGGCCCCATAACGAATAACTGTCGGGTGAAGAAAACGACAAATTTGAGTTTTTACAAATAACGGCGTAGTTGTTACCGTTAACACTGTTGGAATACCCGGTGGTTAAAATACAGTAATACGCGTTATTGCACAGTAGCACACGGTATTGCATAGTATTTTTGAAATTATTGATTCTTACGTAAGAAGGCACTACTCAATAATTGTTACAGTAATTACTGTTCAATATTTTATTTTATTGATTCAATAATTGCTACGTTGAAATTTTATATTATTGTTGTTCAATAATTGTTGCTGCACAGTATTTCCCATTATCAGATCAATAATTCATATTATTTGAATAATATTATTAGATAACATTATTGGCAATGTCTAGAAAGTTCTGTCTAAGGAGAGGTTTGGTCATCTAATTGCGCGCCAGTAAGGAGAAATTCTTATTGGAAAGCCCCCTCTTTCCTGGGAACGGCCTGGTTGTCATAAATGTGATTCTGTAATATTATTTGTGAATAATTAATTATTGATTCATATGATAAGAAAATATTTATTTTATGTGGATATAAATGAGGGATATATTTTTGTGGTTAAAAAATGAAGGAGTTAATGTTGAGATTTTTATCCGTATTTTTGTCGGAATGGAGGTATTAAAAATCAGGGTTTTTGAGATATTTTGCGGGGGTTATAATTTTTAATCCGACCGTTGGATCGTGGTAATTTTTGGATATGTTATACATATATAAGTTGAGTATATGCCCACAAATTTTGAACCGTTAAAAATGAACGTATGATTTATTATGAATTTTACGAGATGACTGGTTCAGAAATTGTTGAATTTTCGGAGTTTATCATTTTGGTGAAAATTCTAGAATTGGTGGGCCCCACTTGTGGTTGGTGAAGAAATGTGCTGAATTATATTTCAAATGTGGTGGGTGGGAATAGTAGCAGGTAAAGCCATCAGGTTGCAGGTCAAACCTACCAAAATTTTCCTATAAATAGAGGGCTAAGTTAGAATTGAAAATCACACCAGAAACATAAGCTTTCTCTCTTTCTCTCTCTATATTATGAAGCATATTTTGTGAGTTTTTAGATACTTGGTGAGTTGCTATTCATTAGTGCAAGTTTCCTTCAGCATCATATCCGATATCCAGTCAGAAGTACTGCTCTTTTGAGGTAAGGGATAGTAAGGGATATTAAGGGATTTTAAGGATTGTTATGATTTTCAGTTTCGTAATTTTTCTGATCTTCAAAAATTCTAGAAAAATTTGAAATGATATTTTGATGAGTTTTATTGATTGTGTCCAAAAATGGTGATTTTTGGATGTATAGATTGAGAGTTATGAATTTTATGAGAAAAGACTATTTTAAAAATAACTGCTTATAATTTCTTGTGGTTAACTCCAAAATTGATGAAATTTTTATTGGGAGTACATGTATATGATGGAAGTATACTCTGTTAATTTCAGAATTTTTGGACAAAAGTATAATTTTTGATAAATGTCTAAATATTCGGCTGTTTTGGCTATATGAAAAATAGTAAATGACTTTTAAAAATTCTGAGAAAAATATATGTTCACTATGGGACTATATTATGTTAAATCTCAGAAAAGAAATATTTTTGGAATTGATTTGGTATTTTTATGAAAATGGTCTAGTTATGAGAAAATGAATTAAATATGTTATGTGAAGTAAGAAAATTGGAAAAATAGGATTTTATGGCTTGAGAATCCTATATATGAGGTATATGCAGATTTTTGATGAGGGTTTTGGTTATTGATGATGAAATCTTAAGAGTTGGCATTTTATGATGATTAAATGCATTAATTAGTAAAGTGTAAACAATTAAAATAAATTGTTTATAAATTTAAGTAATGTTATTCTTTCAATATCATTATACCGAAATATTGGTATAAATTTTATTGTAGAATTTCTATCTTTTGTGTCGGGGTTACTATTCATGAGTTACGAATATTACTCTTGAGATTAAAACTATATGTTGATCATATTATTTTTATCATCATATATAACATTTTTATAACCCTGATGTTGAAATTCTCTTTCACTGGAGTGTAAAGATGGGTAGATTATTGGTATGATCATGACTAGGGTTCTCTTTGGCCTGTAGTGCAAAGTTGAATTGTGACTGGTATGATCATGACCATTGAATTTATAATTGAATATCTTAAGCTTAAGTGCAAAGGTGAATTGATCAACATGATTATAATATAAATTCTGAAATGATTATATATTTCTTTGAGATATAAATATATTTGGCCTGTAGTGCAAATATGAATTGTTGATGAATATCTTTGGCATGTAGTGCAAAGATGGCCTGTTGATGAATATCTTTGGCCTGTAGTGCAAAGATGAACTGTTGTTGAATATCTTTGGCCTGTAGTGCAAAGATGGTTTGTTGATGAATATCTTTGGCCCGTAGTGCAAAGATGGATTTGTTAGTATGATTATAAACAAGAACTGTGATTTGGTATAACCATGATCTTTGATGTTTCAGGTAAAGACAGGTGATGAAAATATTCTTTGTCCTGGGTGCGAAGAAAAATTTAGAATCACAATTATGATTATGAGTTATTCATATGATTGTGGAAAGGAACTGTTGATTGATGTTACAGGGATAAAACATTGTTGATGGATTTTTAACATGGAGAAGATAATAGACTTTATAGTCTATTTGACTTTTCTAATGGATTGCTCGTTCCGCTGCAACTATGGTTGAAATTTTTATCATTTACCATATGTTCTAAATCTCTGATTTATTATTGATGGAGGCTACTGATAATTTAATTATCTTTAGTCATGATATTCTTTACTGGGCTAGTTGTGCTCACCCTTTTGCTTCACAATTCCTTTCAGGTAATAAGAGTGTAGCTGGGTCGAGCGAGGGTAACGAGAAAATAGAACAGTGGTCTCTAGATGTGGATGTTCTCCCGAAGCAGTATAGAAAAGTTCATTTAGTAGTTATATTTGGTGAATCCAATAGGGTAAGGTGTACCCAACGTTGGAAGGGTGTTTTGTCACTATCATACAAGATGTCTAATGACATACAACCTCGTGTTATCATAAGACAGGGTTGTGCTCATCCACTTGCTGAGTATATCTATGGGCACTACCTATATAATCTTGGTGTTTGTTTGAAGTATAATTCTCAATTAGAGACAGTAGAGATAATGATAAGTCAAGAGAAGACTCACCATTGGGAAGAATATGATAGTAATCTTCTCCTTTTTCTTTGGGGTCTATTGGGTAAACCAAGGATAATTCTGTGGCCATATGATATCTATCACAACCTAGAAGCATGGCCTCCCATGTACGAAGGTTTCCTTAAGCACTTCCCAAAGATTCTAATTTTCAAAACAGTTTTTGACTATACCTTTATGTAAGGTGTCACTGTGAGGTGATGTCCACGGTTGGAACATGAGTCACATTTGGTATATATTTGTATCCAAACTCACAGCATATGTGTTGTTGTATTTTACACGACAATTGTTGTAATAAAGTTGTAGTTATTTTCTGTACCATGTATTTGACGACTCAGAATGGGTTGGGTGGAATGGACCTATTTTGGGGGCGTCACAAAAAAGGTAATTTGTAAAAACTGATTTTGAATGCATGGTCCGAATTGCTTATTTTTGAATTCAACGGTCCAGATGAGCAGGCAAAAATTTTCACGCGGATGGTTAAATTAAATGACAGCCCACTTTCAAAAGTTCCTTCTTTTTCTTATCAACTTGGTCATTAAAACCAGTCAACATAAAGCATTAAAGCTTTACCGTGTGGCTTGTCCCAAAAATAATGTCACACACGGTTTCAAACATTTAAAGATGCCATCACATATTTTCTTTATACACACACACACTGTGAGACCCCAGATTTTATGAATAAAGATTTAAATTTCTCGAAATATTTTTTTAATATTATGGTGTGGATTTGATATAATGTTATAGTTGTGGGTGGTATTTAGAAATCTTTCAAAGTATGCAAGTTGTTGTATTATATTCGATTGGTCGGGGAATATTTATTTTAGCAGGGAATATTCGTACAACGACGCAATCATTGGTGGACCCCACAATGGAATGATTGTCGGATTAAGAAAACGACAAAAATATTTTTATGAAAATAACGGCGAAAGTTTTACCGTTAATACTGTTGAAATACTCGATAGTAAAAGTACAGTAATACGCGTGGTTGCATAGTAGCACACGGTATTGATTATTGATGCTTACGTGAGAAGTCACTCAATTTTGCTTATTATTTGGATTCCTATTTATCCATTTTTCAAAATAATCGGTAGAAAATTATTTAAAGGTGGGGCCCACATGTGGGGGCCATATGTGTTGAAAAACTTATTTTAAAATTGGGGGTGAGAGGAAGTTACGTATAGAGGAGGAAATTATATATATAAGTGTGAGAAGATGTGTGTGTGTGTGTGTGTGTGTATATATATATATATATATATATATATATATATATGTGATATGGGTGAGAGTGATGTGTGAGAGTGACTTGTTGGTGGAATTTAGTGTGTGAGTGTGTGTGGTAGTGGGTTTTGGTGGAAAAGTGGATGGATTGATAATTAATGTTGGTTGTTTTATTATAAATTGATTTTGGGTGGTGGAAAAGTCGATGGATGTTGTAATATTATATATATATATATATATATATATATATATATATATATATATATATGTATTATATTTTATTTTTGTTTTGATCCTATTGGTTGGTTGTTTGAAATTTGCATCAGTGTGTTATCACAACTTTGATCCGTGAATTTGCAAAGACATCATGTTATATAAATGTAATATATATATAATATATATTATTTTTATTAATACTGCATAGTAAATCAATCTGGACCGTTCATGAATTAGTTACTATTCAATCCATTCTCCTATAAATAGAAGTTCATTCCTTCATTATTTCTTACAAATTCACTGAAACTCTAGAGAGAGAAATTATAGAGAGAAAGAAGAAAAGTATTCTGCTACTTCACTACTCCAGTATTCAATTTTTCTAAAGGTAGGGAATATTATTTGTTGTACTCGTAAGGGGCATTATTCTTTCGTATTCATGAAGAGAGCTGTTGTTATTCCATTCTTATTATTCTGTTGGAATAACCTGTTTATGCGAAGTACCGCATACATGGTAAAATTCTTCTAATATTCCGTTCTTTAATATTCTGTCAGAATATCCTATCTGTGCGTTTACGCCGGACCTGGTTCCATTCTTTATTATTATTCTGTTGGAATATCTTGTCTGTGCATTTTACGCTGGACCTAGTTCCGTCTTTATTATTATTCTGTTGGAACATCCTGTCGGTGCGAATTTCGCCTGACCTGGTTTCGTTACTTATTATTCTGTTGGAATAACCTGTCTATGCGAAGTACCGCATGCATGGTGATTTCTTTTGTTATTCCATTTGTTATTATACCCAGTTGGTTAAAGTTTTGACTTCTATACTCCATGAAATTAGTGGAATATCCTTGATATTTGCGCTTCATCCAGTATCTTTTCATGAAAATATTCTTCTGAGCATTCTTGAATTTTACTCTACAAAAAAGTATCATGTTGACAATTTAGACATTATTAATTCCTGGATAAATTAATTCTTGAACTTGTTTTTATTGAATTCTTATATCAATATTGTCATCATCCTCATGTTTATATTTTGTTGAAAGTCATCTGTGGCCTGTATTGCATAGATGGACCTAGTATGATTATGACCAGGGATTATTCGGTGTAATTATGACCGTAATGTTACAAATGATGTGAAAAAAGTTCTCATTGGCCCGTAGTGCATTGGTGGACAGTTTTTGGTATGATTATGGCTATGGATTCTCTTTGGCCGTAGTGCAAAGATGAATTATTTTATGGCATGATCAGGACCGTTGATGAATACACGATTATCTTTGGCCCGTAGTGCATGGATAATTTGTGGTCGTGATACTAATGAATACACGATTATCTTTGGCCCGTAGTGCATGGATAATTTGTGGTTGTGATACTAATGAATACACGATTATCTTTGGCCTGTAGTGCATGGATAATTCATGGTCGTGATACTAAAGAATATCCTTGGCCTGTAGTGCAGGGATGATTTAATGATGTGGATTATTTATTAAGCTGAGTTTCAGCGATAAAAGTGATGAAAAACCTTTTAAATCATAGAAGATAGTAGATTTTATTTCTCTACTTGACTCTTTTAATGGATTGCTGGTTCCGCTGCAGTTAAACTTGATGTCTATTGTATTTTATCAGTTTAACATTGTTGAAGACTAATGATAATTTATTCTGCGTTATCTTAGTCATAATATTTCTTACTGGGCTAGTTGAGCTCATCCTTTCTTTCACTGTTCTCTTCAGGAAATGAGAATATAGTTGGGACGAGTCGGGAAACGGAGTGATGGACCAGATAATAGCATTAGTAGTCCTCACTATTCTATGTAATAGTGTGATAATAATTGTAATGAGGACTCCTTTTGAGTATGGATACTCTCTAGAAGACAATATTTGTATTCAAACTCACAGTTTATGTTTGTCGTATTGTACACGACAGTTATATTATTAAGTTGTATTTGAATTCTGTACCATGTATCTGGCGACTCAAGATGGGTGATATATACCTAATTTTGGGGGCGTCACAGTTGGTATCAAAGCTTAGGGATATGATCCCTAGCAGAGATGTGAGACAAGAACTAGGAGGGGAGAGACGGAAAATTCCTTCGCTAGTATGACCTACCTAAGTTTATTTGGTATTTAATATTGGTCGGTCAGAGTATAGGGATAATATGTGATATGTCAATTAACCCTTGTTTTGTGACAGTATTTGAAAATGGCATCCGAAAATGTTGAGAATAGCAATAGAGCACATGAGACCGTGGAGACACCTCTAATCAGCAACCAAGATAATGTGATTAGAGATATCCATGTGGTGATTGAGGAATTAAAAGTTGCACTCAAGCTAGTCGCAAAGGTAGCAACTGAGAGTGAGGAAGAAGAAGAACCTGAGGATGATTTATTAGAAGAACTTATTGATCAAAATGTAGAATTGCAAAATCGTATTCATGAGTTAGAAGAGCAGGCTGAAGAACGGCAGACGGCCGTAGAACAAAGGGATGCAATAATTCAAAATTGTATTACCCGATGTGCGATGGTTGAACAGAAGCACTCTTTGGCAGAGTATACGATATTAAAGCTGGAATCTGAGAATTCAAATGTCAAGGAGCCGCTGAAAGAAGAAATAACTGAAAGAGTGAGAATGAAAGATGCATGGGTAAAAGCCGCACGACGCGTTGATATTGTGAAAAAAGAAGTCCGATCCAAGAAAGCTAAAATAGGTGATATGTATTTCTCTTTTTCGATAGCAATTAGGAGAATCCGGCATCGAGTTTTGAATTACCCTGACGAGGAATCAAACGAAGTTATCACGGGTTAGTTAATTATAAATTTTTGCAGAGTCTATACCTTATTAGATACCGGTTCTACCCATTCTTTTATCTCTCTTGCTTGCGCTCAACGTTTAAATTTGACTCTAGAGAGATTAGACTTTGACTTACCGATTGAAACTTCGTTAGTAGAAACCTTCATTTCATGTGCTATCCAAGTCTTGGATGAGAGTCACAGTTTTTAAATGATATTTCTATTGTTAATAAATCTCTTGACGTATTCTCGAAGGACTTCTTAGCCTACCCCTAGAGCATGAAATCGAATTTTGTATTGACTCCAGTACAAAACCCATTTCTTAAACTCTCAAATAATTCTTCAACCAAAACGAACGTATAATGCGCCAAAGAAGTTGGCTCGAGCTGTTGAAGATTACGATCGTACCATTCAATATCATCGTGGAAAAGCGAACGTGGTAGCTGACGCGTTGAGTAGAAGATCGTATGCGTTTACAAGTGCGAATATACGAACCCACGTGAAGATAACGAATATACGATTAGAATTGACTTTAATCGATAATGTTAAAGCCGCTCAAGCTATAAACCCGGAGCTGACGAATATAAAGAAGAAGGTTCAAGAGGGCATTATTCTAGAAGCAAGAATCGACGAAGAGAGAAAATCTCAACCCTCAATTTAATTGACCCATTTGAAATTCTCGATCGAGTAGGAACTGTGGCCTATAGACTCGTTTTACAGCCAAGTATGTTGCGTGTTCAGAACTTTTTTTTTACGTATCGATGTTACGTAAATATGTGGACGACCCGAACCACATTATTGATTTAAAACCGGACGAGATAGCGGATGATTTAACGTATGAAGATATACCTGTTTAAATCATGGAATATATTCTACGCTTAAAGGTTATACCTCAAGAGTTAGAATCTGACGAAGTGTCCGCATCTGTTTGGCATACCAGGTACGTATATAAATTTTGAGGGCGAAATTCTATAAGGAGGGGAGATTGTGAGACCCCAGATTTTATGAATAAATATTTAAATTTCTCAAAATATTTTTTTAATATTATGGTGTGGATTTGATATAATGTTATAGTTGTGGGTGGTATTTAGAAATTTTGCAAAGTATGCAAGTTGTTGTATTATATTCGATTGGTCGGGGAATATTTGTTTTAGCAGGAAATATTCGTACAACGGTGCAATCATTAGTGGACCCCAGAACGGAATGATTGTCGGATTGAGAAAACGACAAAAATATTTTTATGAAAATAACGATAGAAGTTTTACCGTTAATACTGTTGAACTACTCGGTAGTAAAAGTACAGTAATACGCGTGGTTGCATAGTAGCACACGGTATTGATTATTGATGCTTACGTGAGAAGTCGCTCAGTTTTGCTTATTATTTAGATTCCAATTTACCCATTTTTCAAAATAATCGATAGAAAATTATTTAAAAGTGGGGCCCACATATGGGGCCCATATGTGTTGAAAAACTTATTTTAAAATTGGGGGTGAGAGGAAGTTACGTATAGAGGAGGAAATTATATATATAAGTGTGAGAAGATGTGTGTGTGTGTGTGTGTGTGTATATATATATATATATATATATATATATATATATATATATATATATATATATATATATATATATGAATGTGATATGGGTGAGAGTGATGCGTGAGAGTGACTTGTTGGTGGAATTTAGTGTGTGAGTGTGTGTGGTAGTGGGTTTTGGTGGAAAAGTGGATGGGTTGATAATTAATGTTGGTTGTTTTATTATAAATTGATTTTCGGCGGTGGAAAAGTTGATGGATGTTGTAATATTATATATATATATATATATATATATATATATATATATATATATATATATATGTATTATATTTTATTTTTGTTTTGATCCTATTGGTTGGTTGTTTGAAATTTGCATCAGTGTGTTATCACAACTTTGATCCGTGAATTTGCAAAGACATCATGTTATATAAATGTAATATATATATATAATATATATTATTTTTATTAATACTGCATAGTAAATCAATCTGGACCGTTCATGAATTAGTTACTATTCAATCCATTCTCCTATAAATAGAAGCTCATTCCTTCATTATTTCTTACAAATTCACTGAAACTCTAGAGAGGGAAATTATAGAGAGAAAGAAGAAAAATATTCTGCTACTTCACTACTCCAGTATTCAATTTTTCTAAAGGTAGGGAATATTATTTGTTGTACTCGTAAGGGGTATTATTCTTTCGTATTCATGAAGAGAGCTGTTGTTATTCCATTCTTATTATTTTGTTGGAATAACCTGTTTATGCGTAGTACCGCATACATGGTGAAATTCTTCTAATATTCAGTTCTTTAATATTCTGTCGAAATATCCTGTCTGTGCATTTACGCCGGACGTGGTTCCATTATTTATTATTTTGCCGGAATATCCTGTCTGTGCCTTTACGCCGGACCTGGTTCCATTCTTTATTATTATTATTCTGTTGGAATATCCTGTCTATGCATTTTACGCCGGACCTAGTTCCGTCTTTATTATTATTCTGTTGGAACATTCTGTCGGTGCGAATTTTGCCTGACCTGGTTCCGTTACTTATTATTCTGTTGGAATAACCTGTCTATACGAAGTACCGCATGCATGGTGATTTCTTTTGTTATTCCATTCGTTATTATACCCAGTTGGTTAAAGTTTTGACTTCTATACTCCATGAAATTAGTGGAATATCCTTGATATTTGTGCTTCATCCAGTATCTTTTCATGAAAATATTCTTCTGAGCATTCTTGAATTTTACTCTGCAAAGAAGTATCATGTTGACAATTTAGACGTTATTAATTCCTGGATAAATTAATTCTTGAACTTGTTTTTATTGAATTCTTATATCAATATTGTCATCATCCTTATGTTTATATTTTGTTGAAAGTCATATGTGGCCTGTATTGCATAGATGAACTTGGTATGATTATGACCAGGGATTATTCGGTGTAATCATGACCGTAATGTTACAAATGATGTGGAAAAAGTCCTCATTGGCCCGTAGTGCATTGATGGACAGTTTTTGGTATGATTATGGCTATGGATTCTCTTTGGCCGTAGTGCAAAGATGAATTATTTTATGGCATGATCAGGACCGTTGATGAATATACGATTATCTTTGGCCCGTAGTGCATGGATAATTTGTGGTCGTGATACTAATGAATACACGATTATCTTTGGCCGTAGTGCATGGATAGTGCATGGATAATTTGTGGTCGTGATACTAATGAATACACGATTATCTTTGGCCTGTAGTGCATGGATAATTAGTGGTCGTGACACTAAAGAATATCCTTGGCCTGTAGTGCATGGATGATTTAATGATGTGGATTATTTATTAAGCTGAGTTTCAGCGATAAAAGTGATGAAAAACCTTTTAAATCATAGAAGATAGTTGATTTTATTTCTCTACTTGACTCTTTTAATGGATTGCTGGTTCCGCTGCAGTTAAACTTGATGTCTATTGTATTTTATCAGTTTAACATTGTTGAAGACTAATGATAATTTATTCTGCATTATCTTAGTCATAATATTTTTTACTAGGCTAGTTGAGCTCACCCTTTCTTTCACTGTTCTCTTTAGAAAATGAGAATATAGTTGGGATGAGTCGCGAAACAGAGTGATGGACCAGATAATAGCATTAGTAGTCCTCACTATTCTATGTAATAGTGTGATAATAATTGTAATGAGGACTCATTTTGAGCATGGATACTCTCTAGAAGACAATATTTGTATTCAAACTCACAGTTTATGTTTTGTCGTATTGTACACGACAGTTGTATTATTAAGTTATATTTGAATTCTGTACCATGTATCTAGCGACTCAAGATGGGTGATGTATACCTAATTTTGGGGACGTCACACACACATTATGCATTCATGGTTCTTATATATATAAACGGTTATCATATATATATATGTGTGTGTGTGTGTGTGTGTGTGTGTGTGCGTGTGACAACCCGAGTAAAATCGGATTGTCCAGAATTTAAGTTAAAGAATTAGTTATCAATAAAATAATTTTTTTGTATTATTCTGTGCTATGTGTTTATTAATCATTCTAGAACCTATGATGATTATAAGTCGGGAGGATTCTGGCTACAAGCTAAACTGAACGAGTAAAATTTTCAAGACGAAACTAAAATTTTTTTGGGAAAAAAGACGAAATAGGCACTATTCACCCAACGAAGCCTAAGGGTTAGGGTTTGAATAATCTAAGCCTTTTTGAGAGTTCGATATGTCGAAATGACGTTCTGTCGAAAGATTTGATGATCATATGTCGTGAAAAGTTAAGTAAGCTGATAAAATTTTTTCTCGAAAAACGAGCAAAAATTGGACGAAATAAAAATGACGAAAAATACTGCTATGTACTTTTCATTCGTTTAGCTACGTTAGGGAAAAACTTGAAGGAAAACGCTTAACATTAAAAAGTGTTTTTTTAGTTTTTCAGAGTTCTGAAGAATGCGTAAAAATTAGACTGTAAAGGAAAGACGCAATATCCAAAAATATTTGAATTTTGAGAATCGAAGTTTTTCAAACAGTCGGACGAATTCTGCAAGACGGAAGCACGAAGCTTCCAAGGGAAGCTTCTTGAATAGTAAGGAGGTGGAGTAAGGAGGTGTGAATAGTAAGGAGGTTGGGGCGAAATGACTATTTTGCCCATAGCCTTGAAAATCTATAAAAGGAGAGCTTAATTCATTTGTTGGTTAATGAAAAAATTTCCAACACTTGAGAGAGAGAGAGAGAGAGTTCTGATGAAGAGGAAGAGGAAGAGGAAGAGGAAGAGGAAGAGGAAGAGCTAGCCCGAGTGCACGCTTCGTCCAACGGAAGAGAATTAAAGAAGAGAGGTAATCTAAAAACTTAGCTTCTAAGTAATTTTTTCTTTAAGTCTTCTATGTTAAAACATAGCTTAATGAGAATAAGAAGTAAAAGATGTTAAGAATGATTTCATATGGTTGAAATCATGAGAAAATGAAGAAATAAGAATTAGGAGTTTAGTTTATAAATTTTTAAGGAAGTATAAGATTCGTAATGAATTTGAACGATCCGAATGTATCATATGAACGATTCGGTGATATTAGTAAGGAATGATGTTTTATAACATCAAATTCCAAGAAAAAGTAAAATCATAATCAAATATCGATTAAAAATGAAGAACGAGCGAAGAACGCAAAGAACACACGAAGAACGTTGTTGATAGACAAATTTAAAACCATCGTAGTATAACTTGTTGATGGATAATTTTAAAACCATCGCGTATAAGTTAGCTGCTTATTGCTTGGTTAGGAACAGTAGAAACTTTCATGAAGAATGGATTAAACTTAGCTATAACGAAGTTATGACAAAAATTTCGTAAAAGACAAACGAGAAATAGAAAGTGTGTAAATGAACCCGTGTGTGTAGGGTTTCATAAAAATGTAAGAGAACGTAGAAAATGTGAGTCATCGACTCAAGAACGAGCGAGTTCGGATGATCAAATTACGGACGAATGGTTGAAGAACGTTAATAACATAAAACGAACGAGTAATGAAATTTAAACTAATCAAATGGCGGGTTAATGGATTCATAATGAATTTCTGTCCAAGGGAAGTTGAAGTACGTAAGATAAGGAAGAGAATGGCTTTGGAACGACCATGTTTCGAGTTATAACGAAGAGGATATGAGATTTAGAAGTAAGCGTCTCAAACTAGTTAAAGACTTAGAAAATTTTTTCTAGGTTTTGTGCTTGGCGTCGCAGCGCCAGCTGTGCGTTGGGAGGTAGAGCCGCAACTTCAACCGGGCCATCAGTTACTGCTGAGTGGCACTGCAGTGCAAAGAAAAGGGAAGGACCCGGCGCCGCAGCGCCGGTGCAGGGCAAGACCCAGTAATGAGCTTTTAAGTGCTCAATTATTGGGGGATGTGCAAGAAAGAAATATGAACATATAGTTCACCTAAAATAACACTTAAACAAGTGATTTAAACCATTAGTAAAGGTTGAACGAAAAGATTTAACGGAATTAAAAGACAAAGAATGAAATTGCTAGATTACGTAACCGATATCCAGGGACCGTAGTCGCGATAAAACGAACGTCTGGGATTGCTATGATGGTGATTCCTTAGACGTTGAGTGACGAGGATGATGTATAACATTTCAATGTTATGATGTCATAATGAGAGTTAAGCATAAAGCATATAGACGCTGGGAACGCAATGCAGTTACGATGAACGACTGGTCTTAGCATACAACGAACCGTATGACTTTGACATTAAGAAAGAATAATGAACATGTGGTTCATGGGATGGATAACGATTGAAAGCGATTAAAACCTTGAGAAAAGGTTGAATGAGAGATTAAGAGACGAGCAACGTAAATGCTGAATACGTAAATGACCCTCGTGAATCGTATTCGCGTTGGACGAACGTTCTAATTGTACAATGGTTGTATGACTTGGACATTGACGAAAGTAGTAAGTAAGATAGGAATTATCATGAAAACCGTAGCGAATGGTAATAAGAGTAAGGAAAATCCGATAGGGGTTGGATAAAGAATGAATGTAAGCGTTAAACACTTTAGCCGACGTGAGGGTTGAGTGTACGCGAATATTAAACAGGTTGAACCTACACTCCGTGTATGGTTTGACCGTAAGGTAATGAAGAGTAATGATTTAACCTGCGAAGGAGGAAGAAACTGTATTAATGACAAAAGACTGTATGACTTTGACGATAGAGAATGAATCCTAAGGTATGACATTTAGTTGCTAGAAAGTCATAAGCAATAAGAAATTGACTTAACGAACATTATAGTTTAATGGTTCGGATTGATTAAGATAAGGTTAGGTTGTAGTACAATCGTAATATTTGATAGTTGACATATGGGAGCTGGGCTAAACAATTCCCTCATAGAGCAGAGGTATATACGAAACTGTCAACTGATCTAACTCACTGTGAAAGA
The DNA here is from genome assembly GCA_016801055.1 of Panax notoginseng. NCBI lineage: Eukaryota > Viridiplantae > Streptophyta > Magnoliopsida > Apiales > Araliaceae > Panax > Panax notoginseng. The sequence goes on from CM029015.1 coordinate 41,908,128, forward strand.
CAGTGTAGACGAGACGGGAACTTGTTTGTTGGTTGTTTATGGGAAATCACTTAGAGTACCATATGGACTACTAGGAGAGATACGATGTGTGCTGAGTCCTAGAAGAGTTATAAGAAGAGGATAAGAATGTAAATCATCAAAGATGATGAACGTATGAGTAAGACATCTCCGTATGTCATGAAGCCGTAAAACGGTAAAGAATTGGTTGCGTAAGCTTAGATTACAAGAACGCAAACCCTCAGAAGTAAAGTTAAGTAAACCAATGCGTAAGTCAAGTATATGATTGATTGGTGTATGTGTTATTTCCTTATGTGTTATTTAGGATTTGCAATGAGCTGTTCAGCGTAAACTTTAAGCTGTAGCTGTGCGTAAGACAAGTTTCCTAACTTTATTCTTATTTTACATGAATGCTAGTTTCTTAAACTTCTTAGATGTCAAACTTGAGAAGTCTTGTTTATGTGCATATGTGGGATATATGTTCAAGGTGGTAGTATGTATGAGGCTTTGAGCCACAATTTAAACACTTCAGTGTTTCTATGAGATGAACTATTTTGTGATCAAACTGTTCAATATGAGTATGTTTTGTTTATATATGAACCGTTATTGCTAAGTCTGTGCTAATGATTCTAGCCAGACAGGATATGTATGAAAAAGGTAGAAGAATGAAAGTATTTCAAAGTGTATATGACTAATGTTTTAAAATGATAGGAATCGAGATTATTCCTATTGTTTAAGCTGCTTCATAACCTTTGTTCAGTTATTGAAGTCTTAAAAGAATGTTTAGATTCTTGAAGTTGTTTGTTCAACTGCTATGACTTGCTGGGCAATTGAATGCTCATACTTACTTTAAATAAAAATATTTTCAGCGAACGATGTTAGGAAGAACTTAAGGATCCCATAAAGATCAAGATGATCAGTATCCAGACAAAGTGCCATTCATTATATGAATGAGCGTGAAGATCAAGCGAAGACTTGTAATATAGAATAGTTTAATGAATTGATATGCATCTTTGGTGGCAGATAAAAGTCACTCGTGTAAGATGTAAAGAATAATGTAATTATCATTATTTGTAATGAACGAGGTTATAAGGTAATAGAACCTGGGATTTGAGAATGTATGTTGTTATATTTAGCTATATAATGACAAATGTTTGGAAGGAGATGGAATCGTGACGTACGAAATCCGGGTGTGAAGATAGGCCAGATTTTGGGGTGTTAAAAGTTGGTATCAGAGCTGATAGGTTATAACTCTTAGGTATGAGTACCTAAGACTATAATCGTAGACAGAGAACGATTAAGGAAGAAGATCACCACGTGATCATAGTAAATCGTAATAACAGTTGTTCTGTTCAATGATGGATAATTTATAGCTAATGCTATAAATGGATGGTACTATGAAGTAGTACAGGAAAAAGAACTCAGATTGAGTTATAAAGGTTAGCATACGAATTAAAAAAATTCGTATTAGGTAAAGAGAAAGTAAGAAGTTTTAGGATTTCAATTGAGGACTCATATCAACAGCAGAGTTATATGATTCCTTGTATGGGCGGGAAATTTGTACTTGGTTTTAGAACCACTTAGCTTCTTATTCGATATAGTTGTTAAGTTGAATAATTCTTTGTATGGGCGGGGAATTTTCCTTGGTATAATAACCGCTTAGCTTCTTATATCGATTTGTGGCTGAGTTGACCAATTCTTTGTATGGGCAGGGAATTATGTTTGGTTTGACAATCACTTAGCTTCTGGTTGTGATAATTATTGAAATAGTAGGTCGCACTATCAATATGTATATGGTGAGAAGGTGAATCTTTTCTCATGTATATGTGTGATAGGTAGAGAATGTTAAGATAGGTGCGAGTTCTTGAAACTCATACTTATGCAAAGTTTGTAACTCATAGTTATATGCTATGTTTCTGAGCCCTAAGCATATGGATAGTCCTTGATTTGTTCTTGGATTACATATTGCGAAGAAAAGTTCTTAAACACATATGGTTGTGGAAAGTTCCTAAACACATAAAGTGTGGTAAGTTGATGGCCAATACTAGGGTATAGGAATGTTTAGACTGAAAATGAGTTATTTTCAGTAGACTTAGCATTGAAGGTGCTAGAGAAGATTAAGTATTATCACAAGTAAGACAATGAAGGAAGATGAAGAAATAGAATATTCCAAGTCATCTATCTACGCTAGATTTTGAATTTTATTGAAATCGTGCTTATATGTGCATTTTAAAAAGAAAAGACTTGGTTTAACTTTTGGAACCAACGAATTTTAAAAGAGCTATTCTTGGTATGTCTATGCTAATTGTTTCGGCTAGACAGAAGTTGATTTAAAATATCAAAATGAATTTTATATCATCAATGCATTTGATGCAAAGATGGTAAACGGATGGAGTTATTAATGCAATTAAACCTAGTGTTGGATGTGGTCTTATGATCAACAACCCGCTATGGTATGATGTAAAATGACGAAGTCATAAAACTAACGAAGTCCTCAACGTACTGTGAGAAGTACGGTATCATGACGTCATGAAACATTTTGATGTATTGTGAAAGAATTTAAAGAAGTAGTCAATGTCAATTGATTTGACTAGACGAATGTTTAAAGTTGATGTCCAATTTATTGGTATGGTCTAAGCTATTTGATTTGGCTAGACAAATGGTATGTCATGTTATAAGAAATCGAGCTTTCTTTGACAAGTTATGCCAAGCCGAATTGATTTGGTGAGAAATCTAATGATTAAGTCTGAGGTGAACATATCCCGAAATGGGGATATACAATGGGTTGATCGCCTACGTATGGTAGAGGTAGTTTACCTTCTTGGTGATTGTAAACTGACCGTGGAAGAGAGGTTTACGGCGAAATGCTGTTAAACCTAGTAAGAGTTCATGGTTGATTTGACCCCTCAGCAGAAGTATGAAATATTTTAAAATAATTTTTATGTTCCTCGTTATTCCTTCTACTTCGTGATTCTTGATAGGCTATGGAGATTAGGAAATATTTGAAAGATAAGAACTTCTTTGAAGAGAAGTTGGGAAGTAGAGTAAGCTAAAATTTCGAGAACAAAATTCTGTGAAGAAGGGGAGAATGTGAGAATCCGGGTATGGGGGTGGTTTTAGGAAATTTCGAGGATGGAATTTTTATAAGGAGGGAAGTGTGACAACCCGAGTAAAACCGAATTGTCCAGAATTTAAGTTAAAGAATTAGTTATCAATAAAATGAAAATTTTTATACTATTCTATGCTATGTGTTTATTAATCATTCTAGAACCTAGGATGATTATAAGTTGGGAGGATTTTTGCTACGAGCTAGACTGAACGAGTAAGAATTTTCAAGACGAAAATAAAAAATTTTCGGGAACAAAAATATTTCTGGGGAAAAAGACGAAATAGACACTATTCACCCGAAGAAATCTAAGGGTTAGGGTTTGAATAACCTAAGCCTTTTCGAGAGTTTGGTATGTTGAAATGATATTCCGTCGAAAGATTTGGCGATAATATATCGTGAAAAGTTAAGTAAACTGATAAAAATTTTTCTCGAAAAATATGCAGAAATCAGACGAAATAAAAATGATGAAAAGTACTGCTGTGTACTTTTCATTCGTTTAGCTACGTTAGGGGAAAACGTGAAGGAAAATGCTTAACGTCAAAAAGTGTTTTTTAGTTTTTCGGAGTTCCGAAGAATGCATAAAAATTAGACTGTAGAGGAAAGATGAAATATTCAAAAATATTTGAATTTCGAGAATCGCTGTTTTTCAAACAGTTGGATGAATTCCGCAAGACGGAAGCATGAAGCTTCCATGGGAAGCTTTGTGAATAGTAAGGAGGTGGAGTAAGGAGGTGAGAATAGTAAGGAGGTTGGGGCAGAATGACTATTTTGCCCCTAGCCTTGAAAATCTATAAAAGGAGAGCTTAATTTATTTGTTGGTTAATGAAAAAATTTCCAACACTTGAGAGAGAGAGAGAGTTCAGATGAAGAGGAAGAGGAAGAGGAAGAGGAAAAGTTAGCCCGAGTGCACGCTTTGTCCAACGGAGGAGAATTAAAGAAGAGAGGTAATCCGAAAACCTAGCTTTTAAGTAATTTTTTCTTTAAGTTTTCTATGTTAAAACATAGCTTAATGAGAAGAAGTACAAGATGTTAAGAATGATTTTATATGGTTGAAATCATGAGAAAACGAAGAAATAAGAATTAGGAGTTTAGTTTATAAATTTCTAAAGGAAGTATAAGATTCGTAATGAATTTGAACGATCCGAATGTATCATATGAATGATTCAGTGATATTAATAAGGAATGATGTTTTATAACATCAAATTCCAAGGAAAAGTGAAATCGTAATCAAAATATCAATTAAAAATGAAAAACGAGCGAAGAACACATGAAAAACGTTGTTGATGGACAAATTTAAAGCCATCGTAGTATAACTTATTGATGATGGACAAGTTTAAAACCATCACATATAAGTTAGTTGCTTATTGCTTGGTTAGGAAAGGTAGAAACTTTCATGAAGAAACGATTAAACTTAGCTATAACAAAGTTATGACAAAAATTTTGTAAAAGACGAACGAGAAATAGAAAGTGTGTAAATGAACCTGAGTGTGTAGGGTTTCTTAAGAATGTAAGAGAACGTAGAAAACGTGAGTCATAGACTCAAGAACGAGCGAGTTCCGAGTTTGGATGATCGAATTACGGACGAACGGACGAAGAACATTAATAACGTAAAACAAACGAGTAATGAAATTTACGCCAATCGAATGGTGAGTTAATGGATTCAGAATGAATTTCTGTCTAAGGGAAGTTGAAGTACGTAAGATAAGGAAGAGAATGGCTTTGGAACGACCTCGTTTCGAGTTATAACGAAGAGGATATGAGATTTAGAAGTAAGCATCTCAAACTAGTTAAAGACTTAGAAAATTTTTTCTAGGTTTTGTGCTTGGCGTCGCAGCGCCAGTTGTGCGTTGGGAGGTAGAGCCGCAACTTCAACCTGGGCCATCAGTTACTACTGAGTGGCGCTGCAGTGTGAAGAAAAGGGAAGGACCCGGCGCCCGGCGCCGCAGCGCCGGTGCAGGGCAAGACCCAATAATGAGCTTTTAAGTGCTCAATTATTGGGGGATGTGCAAGAAAGAAATATGAACATATAGTTCACCTAAAATAACACTTAAACAAGTGATTTAAACCTTTAGTAAAGGTTGAAAGAAAAGATTTAACAGGATTAAAAGATAAAGAATGAAAATGCTAGATTACATAACCAATATCCGGGGACCGTAGTCGTGATAAAACGAACGTCTGGGATTGCTATGATGGTGATTCCTTAGACGTTGATTGACGAGGGTGATGTATAACATTTCGATGTTATGATGTCATAATTAGAGTTAAGCGTAAAGCGTATAGACGCTGGGAATGCAACGCAGTTGCGATGAACTATCGATCTTAGCATACAACGAACCGTATGACTTTGACATTAAGAAAGAATAATGAACATGGGGTTCATGGGATGGATAATGATTGAAAGTGATTAAAACCTCGGGAAAAGGTTGAATGAGAGATTAAGAGACGAGCAACGTAAATGCTGAATATGTAAACGATCCTCGTGAATCGTATTCGCGTTGGACGAACGTTATAAGTGTACAATGGTTGTATGACTTGGACATTGACGAAAGTAGTAAGTAAGATAGGAATTATCATGAAAGCCGTAGAGAACGGTAATAAGAGTAAGGAAAATCCGATAGGGGTCGGATAAAGAATGAATGTAAGCATTAAACACTTTACTCGACGTGAGGGTTGAGTGTACGCGAATATTAAACGGGTTGAACCTACACTCCGTGTATGGTTTGACCGTAAGGTAATGAAGAGTAATGATTTAACCTGCAAAGGAGGAAGAAACTGTATTAATGAGAAATGACTATATGACTTTGACGATAGAGAATGAATCCTGAGGTATGACATTTAGTTGCCAGAAAGCCATAAGCAATAAGAAATTGACTTAACGAACATTATAGTTTAATGGTTCGGATAGGTTAAGATAAGGTTAGGTTGTGGTACAATCATAATATTTGATGGTTAAGATATGGGAGCTGGGCTAAACAATTCCTTCAGAGAGCGGAGGTATATACGAAATTGGCAACTGATCTAACTCACTGTGAAAGATAGTGTAGACGAGACGGGAACTTGTTTGTTGGTTGTTTGTGGGAAACCACTCAGAGTACCATATGGACTACTAGCAGAGATGCGATGTGTGCTGAGTCCTAGAAGAGTTCTAAGAAGAGGATAAGAATGTAAATCATCAAAGATGATGAACGTATGAGTAAGACATCTCCGTATGTCATGAAGCCGTAAAACGGTCAAGAATTGGTCGCGTAAGCTTAGATTATAAGAACACAAACCCTAAGAAGTAAAGTTAAGTAAACCAATGTGTAAGTCAAGTATATGACTGATTAGTGTATGTGTTATTTCCTTATATGTTATTTAGGATTTGCAATGAGTAGTTCAGTATAAAATTTAAGCTGTAGCTGTGTGTAAGGCAAGTTTCCTAACTTTATTCATATTTTACATGAATGATAGTTTCTTAAACTTCTCAGATGTCGAACTTGAGAAGTCTTCTCTATGTGAATATGTGCGATATATGTACAAGGAGGTAAGTATGTATGAGGTCTTGAGCTACAATTTGAACACTTTAGTGTTTCTATGAGATGAACTGTTCTGTGATCAAACTGTTCAATATGAGTATGTTCTGTTTATACATGAACCGTTATTGTTAAGTCTGTGCTAATGATTCTAGCCAGACATGATATGTATGGAAAAGGTAAAAGAATGAAAGTATTTCAAAGTGCATGTGACTAATGTTTAAAAATGATAGGAATCGAGATTATTCCTATTGTTCAAGCTGCTTCATAACCTTTGTTCGGTTATTGAAGTCTTAAACGAATGTTTAGATTCTTGAAGTTATTTGTTCAACTGCTATGACTTGCTGGGAAATTGAATGCTTACACTTGCTTTAAATAAAAATATTTTCAGCGAATGATGTTAGGAAGAACTTAAGGATCCCGTAAAGATCAAGTTGATCAGTATCTAGACAAAGTGCCATTCAGTATATGAATGAGCGTGAAGATCAAGCGAAGACTTGTAATGTAGAATAGTTTAATGAACTGATATGTATCCTTGGTGGCGGATAAAAGTCACTCGTGTAAAATGTAAAGAATAATACAATTATCATTATTTATAATGAACGAGGTTATAAGGTAATAGAACCTGGGATTTGAGAATGTATATTGTTATATTTAGCTATATAATGATGTATGTTTTGAAGGAGATGGAATCGTGACGTACGAAATTCGGGTGTGAAGAAAGATCAGATTTCGAGGTGGTACAGTATATATGTAATACCTATATTATATAATGCATATGCATGCAACACTTATATATATATATATATATATATATATATATATATATATATATATATATATATATATGTATATGGTTCGGATCTTAAGCTCACCCCTTATCATTCATACCTTGCTCACCCCCTTTTAGCGACGGACCGGGCGATTGTGACAACCCGAGAATTTAGATATTTATTAAAATCTTAAAATAATGAATTAATGTTAAATAATAAATCTAGACAGCAAATAAGTGAATGAATTTGTCATTTTTGGGAAGAAATTTTATGGATTTAAAATTTTTGTGGTGAATTATTCAGGATTAAGGGTATAAGTGTATATGTTCTGTGTATATGGTTGTATATGTGTACAATATGTGAATAAGGGTCAAGGGTTGACCAGATAAGCTATATCTGTGAGAAACCCTAATTATATATTAAGAACGTTAACGTTCAGTTAGAAAACCCTAACGACATATAAGAAGCCCTAGAAATCGGCTCTGGAAACCCTAATTTTAGTTCCGGGAATTCAAAACCCTAATTCAGAATATTAAAACTCTAAATTGGGATCTCAGAGACTTAAGTGTATTGATTATTAGATTAATTAGGGTAAAGTCTAAGAAATTAGTTAGAAACCCTAATTTCAAAAAATTTGAAACCCTAATTGATTATTAGAAAACCCTAATTATTTAGGTAGAAACATTAATGTACAATTATGGGACCTAATTGCTAAATTAATAATTTTAATTAGGATATATTAATCATAATTAGCAAGCTTGAATTATGATTAAGAAATCTTAATATAATTAGAGAATCTTAATTATAATTTAGAAATATTGATTTTCTATTTTGGAAACCTAATTTGGAAATCCTAGAATTAATTTTTAAAGTCTTAGGTTTAAACCCTAAGGGTCAAACCCTAAGGGTTATAGCAAATGTCATTTGTGCCATTAAAATTGGAAGGAAAATGCCTAAAATGCCCTTTTGTTACATTTTTTTAATATGTTGAGTGCAAATCTTGCCAAAATAAGAGTTGTTGACCAACTAAATTCTTCCATGTTCTCAAGATATTAGCAATCTCAGCCACATTTCATCAGTCAAATACATTGAATAGAAAATCAAATTATAAAGTAAGTAAAGTAACTTACTTTACTTAACATACTTGCCAATACCCTTCTCTCTCTAAAAATTCAAAAATGTAGAGTGAGAGTGTGTAAAAAATTAAACTTAGATCATGTGTTAGCTCACCAAGAACAAATATCAATGATCAGATTCTAGATCAAGGCTCAAAAAGGTATAAAACCCTAAACATAGAAACTTTTGTGATTCATGTTATTTGTGGTTGTTTGTTGTTAAAAGTTATGTTAGAGAGTGTCATTTAGTGATCTAGGTTATTATAACTTAGATCCATTTCATCTAGATGCACGAAAATCAAATTTTTGGAACTGACTGATGAACCCTAAAAACTTGTCTGACAAGCAAATATCAGTGCTTCTAGATCTCTATGTGGTTGATGATATGTGTGTTTTATGTTATGGATTTGTTATATGCCATGAGGGCTATGATCTGGAACTTGAATCAAGCCCAGATCATAAGTAGTTTTAAGTTATTAAGGGTCAAAGGTCGTTGACCGACCATGACCAACTGGTTTCTGGGCAGCCCAGAAACCCAGAAATGGTTTGACAAGATTTTCTAAGCTTCTGATCTTGCTGTATATTAGTTTTTAGGCCATGTTGTTGTTTGATCTTTGTAGCCTGTCGTGTGAACTACATATCCAAGCCCTTAGAACAAACAGAGCTTCCACAGAATCATTGATAACCGTGGTCAAACAACCGTTGACCAACTTGTCGGATGAAGATTTTGGGTAACCCAGAAATCTTCAAAGGCGTTTCCTGACCAGTACTTTGACCGGCCATTGATATTTTGTCATGAAAAACATTAATATTTAATATTAATGGCAATTATCGAATAATGAATTTAACTGTTTAAAAATTATTTAAATATGATTTTAAAGTATTAAAAATACTTTGAGATATTATAAATATATTATAATATTATGTTATAATTTTCATTAATATTAAATATTAAATAAATATTAATGATAATGAAATTAAGTGGAATTTAATTCATATAAATATGGTATTAATGATTGAAAAATTATGGAAAATTGTAATAATTATCTGAAAATTATTACAAGCTTATGAAAAATATTTTGACTGATAATAAATTATCTAAGATAATTTTTAAGTGTTTAGGCAGAGTTTAATTAAACTTAAACTCGATATTTGTCCGATTAGGCAATCGGGATGTCAGAATTGTACCGAACTCGACTCAAACTGTAAACGTTTGACTTAAGGTATGTGTTTTATAGACTGATAGGGTTATGTGTTATGTGTTTAGGTTATTCTATGATTATATATAATAGTATTATATTGTGATGATATTATTCTAATATTTGGAGATCGGTATTGTTTATATTAGGTTTTTAGACAAAGCTAAATAAGTTGCGTAACGATAATCAACGGATCATGCAAGTTTTCTTGAACTATTCTTTTAACTTGTGGTTAATCATTGTTGATTATCATGTATATGAATTGTTGAATCATACTCAGTGCATATTGCATGTATTCATTAGGTATGAAAGGCTAATCACCTTCATTACCATTTGGTCCAGATATAATTGATATGTTCATGTTCAATGTTCGTTCAGCTATGAAAAATTATCCATGCTAGTCCACAATTATATTGTTGAATGTTAGTCAGCTATTATTCAAAATTCTTCCTATCATAATATATCTTTAATTTATTGAACTTAAACTTGCTGGGCAAACTTGTTGCTCACCCTTGCTATATCATGATTAATATTGCAGATTAAGACGAATACGTTTGGATACAGGAAAGAATAAAGTCAAGTTCAGCTTGGGATTAAATGTGCAGATAATTGTAATAGTAATATATGATAATAACATTGTATGTTAGATAGTTTATGAATTGTGTATAAGTTAAGGTTATTCGACCTTGGGGTTAGTGTGTAAATGTATTGTATAAATAATTTATGTTTATATCTTCCGCAATAGTTATAGAATGATTGTACCAGATCCGCGGTGATTCGGGACCCGGATCTGGGGCTTTCATAGTTGGTATCAAAGCTGTAGATTATAAACCTAAGGTAGTGATACCTTAGACTAATAACCGCAGTTATTAGGATAAGTACTAACTCAAATAGACTTAGTGAGTCGGTAAGATTCAAAGACGAATCTCGACGAGTTAGAAAGGTGCGGAGTTCCCTAACTCTGATAATAAAGTTGAATAATAGTGATGAATAGATCGAGTCTAAAAGACTAAAAGTACAGGGATATGAGATCATAAAATAAAACGATCATAGTATAAAAATAAATCGTAATATATACGATGAGATCACCCCGTGATCTGATAAGGTTATGTCAGTGATAAAGTTAAAGCGAATGATTTAAAAGTTTACAGCAAGATTGCTGTGTGTCAATTGTACTATGAATTGGTACAGATTCAGGAAAGGATTATGAATACGAATTAAATGAAATTCGTATTGAGAAGGGAGTTAGGATAATTACTGAAATGTTTGTGTCGCGCTATTTGCTATATACCTGTTGAGAAGGTTATTCTTTTCTAAGATATTTAACAGATAGGTAGAGTATAGTTAGAGAATATAAGGTTAAGTACGAGTTCTTAAAACTCATACTTATGGTATGTTCGTGACTCATAATTATATGAAATGTTTTTGAACCCCTCAGCGAATGGACGCCAAAGGTCTGTCTAGGACAAGTTCTTAAACTCATATGATTGTGGAAAGTTCCTGAACTCATAAGTATGGTAAGTTTGACGAACTGGGTAGAACTAAGTGTGAATGGAGTATTGAGGATAATATGAATAAATAGATTACTAAGCAATTGATCATTAGTGGAGATATTAGGTTTTCCAAATCTCCTAGCTATGCTAGACTTCGAAATTTTGATATCAAGCTTAATACACACTATGTGCCTTTTTGAAAATGATTTTTTATTCTCAACTCCTAGTGACCATTATGTATGTGTGGACTTCAGGCCACCGACACATCGTTACCTGTTGAGATGATAAAACTAATTTGCGAATATTTTTGAACGGTTTAAAGTATAGTCTATGCTACTTGTTTCAGCTAGACGATAATGATTTGAAATATCAAAAATTATTTTTATTTATCACTTATGTACTATGTAACCTGGTGCAAAGATGATAAAAAGTTGATGGAGTTATAAATACAGGAATACTTAGTGTTGAATTTGAGCTAAAATCGTTGTTCCATTATTGTATGATCTGTTATGACAAAGTCACTCAATGACGGCATCCTCAAACGGGCTGTTAATATAGTACGGCATCATGACGTCATTTTCAAACTATTTTAAAATTTTAATTTGCCAACGGGATTTGGCTATACCTAAATATTTTGATTGAATTGAATTATTGATATGAGTTTAAGCTATTTGATTCGGCTAGACTAACATTTATAAAATCCTAAGCGTTCTTTGAAAATTTTCCCGAACCGAATTGTTTTGGTGCGGATTCAAATAAAGACTGAGGTAAGAAATTTTGTGAGCCCAAGGCGGATAAGAGGAATGGGGAAAAATTGTTCCGACCAGCAGTACTTGGCCAGTATCGGCCATACTGGGCTAATCACCCTATGTGTCTGTAAGTTATGACGATTTACGAATGAATTTCCATATAACCTTTTCAAAAATGAAAGTTTATAGTCTATATGACTCCTCAGTACGATTTGAATAATTTAACTCTTGTGAGTGATATTTTGGGTATTATGTGATGCTGTGTATGAAATGTATACGGTGTAAGGTAAATTTCGGGAATGAAATTTTTAGAAGAAGGGGTGAATGTGACAACCCGAGAATTTAGATATTTATTAACATCTTAAAATAATGAATTAAGGATAAATAATAAACCTAGACAGAAAATAAGTGAATGGATTTGGCATTTTTGGGAATAAATTTTATGGATTTAAAATTTTTGTGGTGAATTATTTAGGATTAAGGGTATAAGTGTAATGTTCTGTGTATATAGTTGTATATGTGTACAATATGTGAATAAGGGTCAAAGGTTGACCAGATAAGCTATATCTATGACAAACCCTAATTATATATTAAGAACGCCAACGTTCAGTTAGAAAACCCTAACGACAGATAAGAAGCCCTAGAAATCGGCTCTAGAAATTCTAATTTCAGTTTCGGGAATTCGAAATCCTAATTCAGAATATTAAAACCCTAAATTGGGATCTCGGAGACTTAAGTGTATTGATTATTAGATTAATTAGGGTAAAGTCTAACAAATTAGTTTAAAACCCTAATTTCAAAAAATTTAAAACCCTAATTGATTATTAGAAAATCCTAATTATTTAGGTAGAAACCTTAATGTACAATTATGGGACCTAATTGCTAAATTAATAATTTTAATTAGGATATATTAATCCTAATTAGCAAGCTTGAATTATGATTAAGTAATCTTAATATAATTAGAGAATCTTAATTATAATTAAGAAATATTAATTTTCTATTTTGAAAACCTAATTTGAAAATCCTAGAATTAATTTTTAAAACCTTAGGTTTAAACCCTAAGGGTTGTAGCAAATGTCATTGGTGCCATTAAAATTGGAAGGAAAATGTCTAAAATGCCCTTTTGTTACATTTTTTTAATATGTTGAGTGCAAATCTTGCCAAAATAAGAGTTGTTGACCAACTAAATTCTTCCATGTGCTCAAGATATCAGCAATCTCAGCCACATTTCATCAGTCAAATACATTGAATCAAAAATCAAATTATAAAGTAAGTAAAGTAACTTACTTTACTTAACATACTTGCCAATACCATTCTCTCTCTAAAAATTCAAAAATGTAGAGTGAGAGTGTATAAAAAGTTAAGCTTAGATCATGCGTTAGCTCACCAAGAACAAACATCAATGATCAGATTCTAGATCAAGACTCGAAAAGGTATAAAAATCCGAAACTTAGAAATTTTTGTGATTCATGTTATTTGTGGTTGTTTGTTGTTAAAAGTTATGTTAGAGAGTGTCATTTAGTGATCTGGGTTATTATAACTTAGATCTATATCATCTAGATGCACGAAAATTAAATTTTTGGAACTGACTGATGAACCCTAAAAACTTGTTTGACAAGCAAATGTCAGTGCTTCTAGATCTCTATGTGGTTGATGATATGTGTGTTTTATGTTATGGATCTGTTCTATGCCATGAGGGCTATGATTTGGAACTTAAATCAAGTTCAGATCATAAGTAGATTGTAAGTTATTAAGGATCAAAGGTCGTTGACCGACCATGACCAACTGGTTTCTCGGCAGCCCAGAAACCCATAAATGGTCTGACAAGATTTTCTAAACTTCTGATCTTGCTGTATGTTAGTGTTTAGGCCATGTTGTTGTTTGATCTTTGTAGCCTGTCGTGTGAACTACATATCCAAGCCCTTAGAACAAACAGAGCTTCCACAGAATCATAGATAATCGTGGTCAAACAACCGTTGACCAACTTGTCGGATGAAGATTTTGGGTAACCCAGAAATTTTCAAAGGCGTTTCCTGACTAGTACTTTGACCGGCCAATATCTCTTTAATGTAATGTTGTTTGGTTGATGTAATGTTATATAAATGTACCTTGACATGTGTTCTACAAGATTCAACCATTAGATTCTACAAACTAAACCTGGAACACATAGATCCAAGACCTGGAAAGTAACCCCTGCAACTGTTCTTCATTTCTGAAAAATCCAGAATTGGAGAACAGCTCTGACAAGAATTTGTAAGGACTGTATCTCACAGATCGGTTGTAGTATGGCCTTGATATTGAATTGTAGTTGTAGTATTACATAAATACTACAACTCTAACACTATTACAAGTCCATAAATCAACTGGAACCTAGATCTAATTACGGTCAAACCTACCACCTTGTAAACTGACATGAGTTTCTGAGTTTGGGCTCAAGAACATGAAGAACATCTATAGCGACGGTTCTGTCGCTATAGGGCCCCCTTCAGTGACAACTAATTTCTAAAAATTAATATTATTATTAAATAATTAGCGAAAATTAGTTTTTAATTATTAAAAATACAAAATAAATTCCTAAAAATTATTTTCAAGCCTAAAAATGAGTTTTTAATAATTTTGAATATATTTCATAAATATTTAATATTTTTGAAATAATAATGGTATTTAATTTATTTAATTATAATATTAAATAAATTACTTAAAAATGATTTTTATTACTTGAAAAATCATGAAAAATTATATTATGGTATAAGAAAATATTTTAAGTTATTTTTAATGACTTTTAATATTTTGTGATGAATTTTATTAATTAATTAATATTAATGGTAATTAATTTATTTAATAAATGTATTAAATAAATTATGGAAAAATAGAATTAATGATTTAAAAATCATATTAAAATTATTTAAGTGTTATAAAAATATTTTAAGTTATAAAATATAATTTTTGATATTTTGTCATGAAAAACAATAATATTTAATAATATTAGCAATTATCGGATAATGGATTTAAATGTTTAAAAATTATTTAAATATGATTTTAAAGTATTAAAAATATTTTGAGATATTATAAATATATTATAATATTATGTTTTGATTTTCATTAATATTTAATATTAAATACATATTATTGATAATGGAATTAAGTGGTATTTAATTAATATAAATATGATATTAATGATTGAAAAATTATGGTAAATGATAATAATTATCTGAAAATAATTACGAGCTTATGAAAAATATTTTGACTAATAATAAATTATCTAAGATAATTGTTAAGTGTTTAGGCAGAGTTTAATTGAACTTAAACTCGATATTTGTTCGATTAGACAATCGGGATGTTAAAATTGTACCGAACTCGACTCAAACTGTAAAAGTTTGACTTGAGAATATGTTTTATATATTTTATAGACTGATAGGGTTATGTGTTATGTGTTTAGGTTATTCTATGATTATATATAATAGTATTATATTGTGATGATATTATTCTAATATTTGGTGATCAGTATTAATTATATTAGGTTTTCAGACAAAGCTAAATAAGTTGTGTAACGATAATCAACGGATCAGACAAGTTTTCTTGAACTATTCTTTTAATTTAACTTGTGGTTAATCATTGTTGATTACCATGTATATGAATTGTTGAATCGTACTCAGTGCATATTGCATGTATTCGTCAGGTATGAAAGGCTGATCACCTTCATTACCATTCGGTCCAAATATAATTAATATGTTCATGTTCAATGTTCGTTCAGCTATGAAAAATTGTCCATGCTAGTTCACAATTATATTGTTGAATGTTAGCCAGCTATTGTTCAAAATTCTTCTTATCATGATATATCTTTAATTTATTGAATTAAACTTGCTGGGCAAACTTGTTACTCACCCTTACTATATCATGATTAATATTACAGAATAAGACGAATACAGGAAAGGATAAAGCCAAGTTCAGCTTGGGATTAAATGTGCAGATAATTGTAATAGTAATATATGATAATAACATTATATGTTAGATAGTTTATGAATTGTGTATAAGTTAAGGTTACTCAACCTTGGGGTTAGTGTGTAAATGTATTGTATAAACAATTTATGTTTATATCTTCCGCAATAGTTATAGAATGATTGTACCAGATCCGCGGTGATTCGGGACCCGAATCTGGGGCTTTCACAGTGACGATTCGGTCCGTCGCTATATGTTATCCGTCGCTAAAAGCTAAGACGACGGTTCTATATATAGCGACGGACCGAATCGTCACCCGGTCCGTCGCTAAAGGGGGGTGAGCAAGATATATTTGATAAGGGGTGAGCTTAAGATCCGGACCGTATATATATGTATACATGCACACACACACACACACACACACACACACACACACACATATATATATATATATATATATATATATATATATATATATATATATATATATATATGTTCTTCAATGGTCTTGGAAAAAACAAGGATATCATCAATATAGACAATAATGAAATGACTGAAAGGATTCAAAATATTGTTAAGAATATTCTGAAATTCGCTGGGTGCATTTTTTAGTCCAAATGACTGAACAATCCATTCGTAATGCCCGAACGGAGTGGTGAATGCTGTTTTATACCTATCTTCTGGATGAATGACAATTTGCCAAATACTGTTTTATACCTATCTTCAAATTTTTCTTCAATTTTGTCTAACTATTTCCCTATTGTTGCTAGATACTGGTTTGTGAAGTTATTTTGTTCAATAATCTTCTTATCATCTTTATTATGATCTGAAATTTTAAAAGGACTAGCAATGATTGAAGTATTTTTAACTGGAATTAAAACCGTTTCTAAGGGAGGATGACTAGAGGAATTTTTTGATTTATCTTCTTTAATCCATTGAGTTTTAGTAATAACACTACATTTACTTTGATATTGTTCATACCAATCATAAAAAGTAATGTTTAATTCATTGTTCTTAATAAATCTCCTTTGTCTCCTATCCCGGCCATTACAGTTAGTTCGATCCCAGAAGAAGGATCATCTAGTAAAGCAAAAGTCAGTTCATCGGTTCCCCCTGAACCTATTGATATTACTAATGTCAAAAGTTACTCAACTGGATAATTAAGACTCCTTGTTGATGCTATTCATCATCGCATCGACCAGTTACATAAAGAGGCTTCAGAATCTGCTTCTTCTCATCACTCCAGTCCGAATGAAGAAGAAGAAGAAGACAATAGTGACCCCTATGGCACTATTAGCCTTAAGGATGCTTAGGATCCATTTTCCTGAGAATAAGTCACGCGCCCACGTGCCCCTGCTTCACAACAGCCCCAGTCACGCGCCCACACGTTAGTCAAGAGATTAGGCACGTTTTGTGAACAATATGGTTTACCCCTTGTTGCTCCCTATAGAAGAAAGCACATGCATAAACATATTGAGCCTCGAAAGAGTCATAAACGTCACAAAAGAAAGCATAGTCATGATAGAAATAAAAATCAAGATAATTACTATAATAAGCCGAAATCACATAGTAAAAAATCAACTAAAAAATCAAAGAAATTTGATATAAGTAAAATTGTTTGCCACAATTGTGGGCAGAAAGGACACTACAAAAGTGAGTGCATAGTTAAGCAAAAGTTAGCTCAACTGAATATCTCAGTTGAAGATACTGAGCAGTTATTAGAATTAATGAGAACTGAAAACAATAGCAGTAGCACTGAAGCATTTGATGTTCCAGATACTTCATGTAGTAACACTTGTAACGATAAATCAAATAGTGATAATAAAGTTACTCTATGTACCGACAATTATGTTAATAATTGTTGTGTTAAATCAATAAGTGTGATAATTTAACCTATGGTGATATTATTAGTAATATTCAAAAGATTGGCTAAAAATGTATATTGATTTCAAGTTAACTAAGCAAGCCAGTAAAGATAAGAATAAAGCAAAATATGAGTTAGGCACGTTTTGCGAACAATATGGTTTGCCCCCTGTTGCTCCCTCTAGAAGAAAGCACATGCATAAACATATTGAGCCTCGCAAGAGTCATAAACGTCACAAAAGAAAGCATAGTCATGATAGAAATAAAAATCAAGATAATTACTATAATAAGCTGAAATCACATAGTAAAAAATCAACTAAGAAATCAAAGAAATTTGATAAAAGTAAAATTGTTTGCCACAATTGTGGGCAGAAAGGGCACTACAAAAGTGAGTGCAGAGTTAAGCAAAAGTTAGCTCAACTGAATATCTCAGTTGAAGATACTGAGCAGTTATTAGAATTAATGAGAACTGAAAACAATAGCAGTAGCACTGAAGCATCTGATGTTCCAGATAATTCATGTAGTAACACTTGTAACGATGAATTAAATAGTGATAATGAAGTTACTCTATGTACCGACAATTGTGTTAATAATTGTTGTGTTAAATCAATAAGTGTGATTACCAAAGAGGATGAAGAAAGCTCTTTGCTAATTGATCTAATTAGTAAGATTACTGACCTTGAGTTAAAAATTCAGTACACTAAGCAATTAAAAGATTTATTAACCAAAGATAAAGGAGTTAAATATAAAATAGTTAAAGCCCGTGAAAAACCTATTTTTAGTCTTAATAAAACCTTTGAGAGATTTAAAACTTCAGTCAAAGAAATAACTCTCCCAGAATTGAATCAAGAAGTTAATAAACTTAAAAAAGAAATTTCTAACTTAAAATAAGATATTTCTAATTTAAGAAAAGAAATTGAGGATAAAAAACCGAATCTTCAGGTACACGATTCCTCTTCTAGTGATGAAAATCACGATGAACTAGAATCATCGGGTACTAAAAAAGAGCATGATCTTTTTATTCAAGGTCATTCACTTAAAAGAATTAAAGACATAACCATATAGAAATGGTATATCTTTGTTAATTTAGTTATTGATAAAATTTTCTCTATACAACTCCCTGCCCTAGTTGATACTGGTGCAGATCTGAATTGTATCCAAGAAGGTCTTATCCCCATTAGGTATTATAAGAAAACTAGTAAAAAACTCAATTCAGTCAACGGTAGTCAAATGGAAATAAAATATAAATTACCTAAAGTTCATATCTGTCAAGATAATATGTGTTTTAAATATTTAATTGATAATTTATGTTCTGATTCTCCCAACGCCTTCTGGCATAGGAAGAAACACACAGTTA
Source organism: Panax notoginseng (assembly GCA_016801055.1). Lineage (NCBI taxonomy): Eukaryota > Viridiplantae > Streptophyta > Magnoliopsida > Apiales > Araliaceae > Panax > Panax notoginseng. Next base: position 41,927,234 of record CM029015.1, read on the forward strand.
GATTACCTTATGCTAAGGAATTCAAGGAACATTTAATCCCTACTAAAGCCAGGTCTATTCAAATGAGTCATGAACAAATGGAGTTATGTAAAAAGGAAATCAACGAACTTCTTATTAAAGGTCTAATTAGGAATAGTAAATCCCCTTGGTCTTGTCCTGCATTTTATGTCAATAATGATGTAGAAAAGGAAATAGGAGTTCCCCGTTTTGTTATCAATTATGAACCGTTAAACAAAGTCCTAGAATAGATTAGGTACCCTTTGCCCAATAAGGAAGATCTCCTTAGTCGGTTAAGTGTCTCTACCATCTTTAGTAAATTCGACCTAAAATTAGGATTTTGGCAAATTGCCATTCATCCAGAAGATAGGTATAAAACAGCATTCACCACTCCGTTCGGGCATTACGAATGGAATGTTCAGTCATTTGGACTAAAAATGCACCCAGTGAATTTCAGAATATTCTTAACAATATTTTGAATCCTTTCAGTCATTTCATTATTGTCTATATTGATGATATCCTTATTTTTCCCAAGACCATTGAAGAACATATTAGGTTTAATAAGAAACTTAAATGTTATTCTTTTTCCCAAATGTTCGCAACTTAATCCTTTGTTACTGGTGGTAAATGGGTATAATAAATATATAAATGGCAAACTTAAGATGATCTTGTCTGTAAGATTACGAATTAAAACAAAAGAGGTTTTAAAACACATATTATCTTGACAGATATGAACTTTAGGTAATTTATATTTTATTTCCATTTGACTACCATTGGCTGAATTGAGTTTTTCACTAGTTTTCTTATAATACTTAGTGGGGATAAGACCTTCTTGGATACAATTCAGAACTGCATCAATATCAACTAGGGCAGGGAGTTGTATAGAGAAAGTTTTATCAATAACTAAATTAACAGAGATATACTATTTCTGTATGGTTATGTCTTTAATTCTTTTAAGTGAAAGACCTTGAATAAAAAGATCAGGATCTTCTTTAGTACCTGATGATTCTGGTTCATCGCGATTTTCATCACTAGAAGAGGAATCATGTACCTGAAGATCCGGTTTTTTATCCTTAATTTCTTTTCTTAAATTAGAAATATCTAATTTTAAGTTAGAAATTTCTTTTTTAAGTTTATTAACTTCTTGATTCAATTCTGGGAGAGTTATTTCTTTCTAAACCAGATGTAGTTAATAGATTCCAGGTTCTTGGGACTGTCTCCAAGCCCTATTCATCAGTTCTAGCTAGTCAACCCACACCAATTGATCCTTTTGCTAATCAAACGAGGGCAACCTCATCAAAACCCTGTCACCCAGCGTCTGAATATCATACAAAGTATGATCAGCACCTATTTCATATTGAGCCATTCATGAAACCAAAAGATGATCCAATCAAGCTTGCCGCTCAGTATTTTCCTACTGGCTGGCATTTCCTTCCTTGGGGTCCTTATAAATCCCTTGCGTATTATAAGGACATTCTCCTTGAAACAGAGTCAGTATTCATTAAACCTATTTTCGCAAAGGATGATAAGTCCAAACTTCTTTATCATTCGCTTTACATTAAACAAATAATCAATTTCTCTGAATGGGGAAGTCATCCTTCCAGTCTCAGGTCTCTCTCTAATCAGTCTAGTTCATATTGCTATTTTGATTATATTGAGGCTTGGAATAAAATCCTTCTTCACCAAAATGAAGATCATAGTCATTCGTGGTTTTTACAGTTCGACCACAAGTTCAAGAGTCAATTCCCCATGTGGTTTACCCTTTGGTGGACTAGGTTAGGCCTATGTTATGAGATTCTTCCTGACCCTCTCAAAGCACAGCTCTATCACTTTAGTAATCATGATAAATATAATCCAAAATATGAAGGAATTTCAGTCATTCTTCAATTTATTAGTAAATACAAAATCCCTTGGATTCTCTAATGGCAATATGAAATTCTTTCGCCAATTGAGGTCATAGTGTTCCAGTCTCCGACGTCTTCTTCATCGTCGCAGACTATTTCTTCTCCTATTTCTTATGTCTCTCACCGTTTTTACATCAAATGGTGGGATAAATTCGGTGTCGATAGGATAATAGGTCAAATTCAGCAGGAATTTCCTTTCTCCTATCCCAGTCATTATAGTTAGTCCGATCCTAGAAAAAGGATCAACCAGTAAAGCAAAAGTCAGTTCATCGGTTCCCCCTGAACCTATTGATATTACTAATGTCCTAAGTTACTCAACTGGACAATTAAGGCTCCTTGCTGATACTATTCATCATCGTATCGACCAGTTACATAAAGAGGCGTCAGAATCTGCTTCTTCTCATCACTCCAGTCAGAATGAAGAAGAAGAAGAAGAAGATAATAGTGACCCCTATGGCACTATTAGCCTTCAGGATGCTCAGGATCCATTTTCCTGAGAATAAGTCACGCGCCCACGCACCCCTGCCCCATGGCAGCCCCAGTCACGTGCCCACGCGTTAGTCAAGAGATTCAGTTTCCACCGAAAGCATTCCAGACACATACATTGGGCCCCACTTGCTCCCCATTGCAGCTCTTAGTCAAAAGATTCCCCTGCTTTTCCACCGAAAGTAGCCTGCAGTCACCTGCACTTGACTCCACGGTCATTTAGTCAAAAGAAGACGTCTACTTTTTCACCAAAAGTAGACTTTTACTTTTACTTTCACTTTAGTAAATGTAACATGTTTCTTACTTTTGGTAAAGTAAAAGTAAAAGTAAGAAACATGTTACATTTACTAAAGTGAAAGTAAAAGTAAAAGTCTACTTTTGGTGAAAAAGTAGACGTCTTCTTTTGACTAAATGACCGTGGAGTCAAGTGCAGGTGACTGCAGGCTACTTTCGGTGGAAAAGCAGGGGAATCTTTTGACTAAGAGCTGTAATGGGGAGCAAGTGGGGCCCAATGCATGTGTCTGGAATGCTTTCGGTGGAAACCGAATCTCTTGACTAACGCGTGGACGCGTGACTGGGGCTGCCGTGGGGCAGGGGTGCGTGGGCGCGTGACTTATTCTCAGGAAAATAGATCCTGAGCATCCTAAAGGCTAATAGTGCCACAGGGGTCACTATTGTCTTCTTCTTCTTCTTCTTCTTCTTCTTCTTCTTCTTCTTCTTCTTCTTCTTCTTCTTCTTCTTCATTATAGCTCTTTGCTAATTGGAACCAACTTTTATTTTTCCTAAATGAGTTCTAAATCCTTTTATAGATCAAGGATAGAACTATTACATTAACTGATGGTAAAGTAAAAGTAAAAGTAAGAAACATGTTACATTTACTAAAGTGAAAGTAAAAGTAAAAGTCTATATATATATATATATATATATATATATATATATATATATATATATATATATACTTTATATATATTTTAACATACACACATGTTTTAATATGATATATGTATGTATGCAATAAAACAGTTTTGCCCAACTTTGAGTTTTTGAAAATAAATTTGATCTCCTTACCTTAAATATTTATATGAATCAATTTATTTAACACTTGACATTTAAAATATCAAGGTCAATAAAAATTAATTCAAATAAAATCAAAAAATAGTTTAGGTAAAAATATAAAAATAATTAAATAATTTATAGATAGACATAATTGTTATCATCAAAATATATAAAATAAAAGAAGACCTATCAATCTCCCCCTTTTTGATGATGACAATTATATAAAAATATTTTTATTCCTTAAGAAGCTCGCACTCAAACTATGAACACTTTAATTCCAATCTCATAGCAGTTTATAACATCCCATAGCATAGCAGTTTTTAGCAGTTATAATAGCAGTTTATAATAGTTATAATAGCAGTTATAATATTTTTCTTCTCCCCCTTTGTCATCATAAAAAAATGATGGGGAAAGAGAATCAATCCTGCAGAAGATATTAGTCAAAGGATCCTGTACAGATAGTTAGTACCAACTAGATCATTTAACCATATCAGTAGAGGTGGTAGTAGTAGTAGTAGTAGTAGTAGTAGTAGTAGTAGTAGAGAGGGGTTAGGAGAGTTAAGTTATAGTTATCCCAAATAGTTAGTAATATTACAGTCAATTTAAATAATTAGAGATCCTCTAGATTTAGAGGAGAGAATTGTTGAGAGATTTCTGGAATGTTGACATCTGGATCTTCTAGAAATGATTGTGGTGTAAGATCAGTTGGTTCATCATTAGCATGAAACTAATAGGGACCCATAAGAAATCTATTGTTCTCCATCAGAAAACATACCATGGACTTAACAACATGTAGAGATACCTGCACATCTTCTAACTTTTCTAACATAAGAGTTTGGTTTTGTAGAAGAAGTTGATTCATGCTATTAAGAGAATCGATTTTAGTGGCCATGTTGATGTTGGACTCAATAACTTCATGATCGAAAGGTTTGAAAACAATTAAGGAATGAGGTGGATGGTTTAAATGGGAGACAATATTGCTTGTTAGAACAAGTTGGGACTGATGTTGTGATACATTGATATCCAAATAATTAAAAATATGAGTAAGCAACAAACCAAACCCCAGACAGTTATTATGGAAGTGTTAGAGTTTGTTCCCTAGAGGCCAATTATTTGATATAATTGCTTAACATTTTAATATTATATTTGATTGAATAAATGAATGATTTTATTATTGTTTTATTTACTGCGTTATATAAATGTTAACATAATAAAATTCCTTAGAATAGTGATACAAATTATATAGTTTCAAGTATGTGACTTGAACATGATATTATATAATTACAATTAGTATCATTGCTCTTAAATGTCCCTAGTAGAGTATCATTGTTGATGGGACAACAATGATACATTGAGACTAGTATGTGGGTTGACTGATGACCAAATCTCATTGGTTATAAATATATGAGATATTAAGTCAATGCATAGGTACGTGTTAGAGAACAATGTACTGGACAGACCCACCATGAGAATTCTATATGGAGCATTATGCGAAGTGTCATTAGTAATTCTCATAGTGACAATGATGTAATGATCCTCCGACCTGAAATCACTATATTACTGCACAGGAATTTATGTACTTTGATATCATCAAAGGTCACCTTTAATAGGGTGGACTATAAAGGTGATTATTGGGTACATCATGAATCGTGTGAGAAATATGAGTGATCTAGATGGAATTTAACCCTCCTATATATTAGGGGTGATATCCATAGGCCTCTTGATTGAGTAGGACTATGAAATGCATGGCCATGCTCAAATAGTGATTTGTTTCATATAGTCTACTCTGTCAGGAATAAGCATGTGAATGATATTCCTATTTATATATAATTTGATTATGATATATATGAATGAATATGCAAGTATGCTTGCATTAAGAAAAGCTGTAAAGTTCTTTGATAGATAATAGGAACATATGTACAAGGACTTAGAATGAATTGATCACATATGTTAGGATGATCCTATATAAGAAAAACAACTTTGTAAAGTTCTTTAAAAGAAATGATGTACAAGGACTATAAATATAGAAAGATCAAGCTTGTTAAGTTGATCTTATAATGTAATAGATAGGCTTGTCTGATCGTCGAGCACTGCACCAGAAATCGTAGTCTGCCAGGAGAGTCGAGGAAAACTCGAGAACTATTGAGACAGAATCGTAGTCTGCAAGAAAGTAGATCTCGGAGTTCGTAGACTTTCAGGAGAGACGAGGAAGGATCGTAGTGTGTTGAGAAGAACTTCCTCGGAGCCATAGTCTGCTGAGAAAGCCATGTTCAGAATCGTAGAGACAGCCTATCTAAGAGCTGACCGAGCATCTCCCGAAGCCAAGTCAAGAATCGTAGACCACACTCAGAGTCGTAGAGTCTACTGATCATATCAGAGACAGAGATCATAGTCGAGCAAGATCAGATGAAGACAACAAGCATAATTACAGAAATCGTAGAGTGTCAAGATCTGATCTCAGAGTCGTAGTGTCTGTAGAACCAAAGCTAAATCATAGAGTGCAGAACTAAGGCTTCAACAGAGGTGCTCACAACATTAAGGCAAAATCGTAGAGTAAACACAATTCTCAACAAATGATCACTCCCAGAATATCCAAAGTATGAAGCCTCTGGTCTGATCTGCAAAGATACATTCCACTTGAAGGAAACCAGAGAGCACTCAACGAATGGCATGCAAGCTAACAGAAGATCTAAGAACCAACCCAATCAACATCCAGATTGAGTGTTGAAGCCATTCAAGATGAAGTCTTCCACAAGTTGATCAGAAGAAGACTTCAGTCAAAGTAACTGACTAAGGAAAGTCAGCAAGTGCAGTAGCTGTCAAGAGAACAGAAGTCAACAATCTTTGAAGTAACTAGGATCGTAGTGTTTGCCAAACAAAGCAGGAACTGATGAAGTGTACACAGAGATACCGGTCAGCTTATGAAGAATAAGGCTAAAGTGATTAAGCATTGGGTTAGTCCATTGATGATAAGTGAACGGGAGATCACAAGGAGAAAGTGAGCTGGGCATGCCACAAATCTAAAGTGTCTTGCTATTTAGAAGAGGCCAGAACAAGGAGTCAAGCTATCAGTTCCTGAGATTAGTCGAGGCAACCAGAAGTCTTGAAGCACTGCACAAGAGAAGGAAGAGGTGTTCTACATTGAAGATCCAATGAACACTCTTCAGGATCGTAGTGTTGTCTCAACCTATCGTTGAGCAACATTCAACAATACACACTATGATCAGATCTAAGAACATCTGCATCAGAATCGTAGAGTTCGGTCATTTGAGGATTATAACATTGGCAACGGTTCAACCTGAAGACTGATATTCGAACATTGCTAGTTGAGAGCATCGATGCAATAGGACAAATCCTGACATTCTAATCGAGAAGTTAGAAAGGAGAAATAAAAATGACTACCTGCTCGAGACATCAAAGTGACATCTCTAACGGGATAGGTGAAATAGTAGACTGCAATGTCAGAAAGTCATAAAGGAGTTGTCATGTCACATCTGCAGTCTACATCAAATAACTAGAGATCTGCGAAGTAATTCAAATAGCTCCCAATGGCTACATTCCAATGGGAAGGTTATGAAGGAGTATAAATCAACAAGAGCTTCAAATATCAAGAGTTACTGAAGTTGCAGAATCGTTGAGTTGTTAGAATGCTATATTGTTGACTTTACGAGTTCCACCAGAGCTTAACAGAATAAGTCTTAGTGACAGTGAGACTACGAAGGTGAAAGTGAAGCAGATTTAAAGAAGGACTCAAACAGACTAAAGCTTCACTCAACAAAGATGAGAATGCCACTGAAGATGGCAGCTAAGCTGAGAACCGAGAAGGACAAGAAGATAGCATTCAGAAAAGTGGCAAAGCACAAAGAAGATCCAGAGAGCCACTCTACGAATCACTATGAACCAAAAGCTAAAATAGAACAAGTGCAGAACCATGTCTGCAAACCAGTCAAGAAGGGTTCAGGGAATGCTAAGTGCCAGACGAAGTCTACCAAAAGCTTAAACACTTAGCAAACCTAAATGGTGATGGTGCACATCTGACATCGGATGAAGATGAGAAGAACAAAATGAAGATCAGCTGCACCAGGGAAGTTGTGGTCCAGACTCTACGCGGAATGCAAAGAGGACCACGCTAAGCTGCTAAGTACAGAAGATGTTCAAGCTTAAAGACATCTTAGCAGCAAGGCACCACCACCAACAACAACAACAACAAGTAGCCAGGGCTTGAGGGGTCCTTGTCCGGAGGGACTAAATGAAGTTCCAAGCCTACTGGGCTTGAAGAGTTCCTAGGAAACTAGAGGAGTTCCAAGCCTGCCGAGCTTGAAGAGTTCTTAGTGAACTGAAGTTCCAAGGTTGCAGGCCTTGAAGGAATCTTAGTGATTCAGGGTGCTGCCCTTCCTTAGTGGAAATCCTGCTAGTTAAATGCAGAAGAGTGGATTAGGAGCTTGAGTCTCTGAACCACTTAAAATTCTTCGTGTCTTTTACATTCTATCATTTACTTACTGTCATTCACATTATGTACCTAACTGCTATAAATGCTATGTATGTATTAACTGCTTACAACTGGACTAACTCTACGAGCAATGCATGTATGTTCATGATCATATCAATGAAGAGGATATTTTACTTATTCCGCTGTGCTTGAAAAGATTCTTATGTTTATCATATGCTAAGATATTAGCAATACAAAATAAATGGAAAAGTATTTAAAAATAAAAAGGATCTATTCAACCCCCCCTCTAGATCTATTGTGTGCCTACTAGGAACTAACAATTGGTATCAAAGCAGGTTCTCATGCTATATTCAAAAGCTAATCGCTTTGAGTCTGATCCTAGGCACAAACATTATTCTATACTTAGTTTAGTAGTAAGTCACTTATAAATGCAGATGAGCTCACACGTTAGAAATATTGTGTACATGTAAATGTGTATATACACCTGAAGCTGCTCAGATTGGTCCATGTTCGTAAATGCCATAACAACAAGTCCAATCTTTGGCCACAGTCAATCTTATAGTCTGAAGACCAGACAAGGGAGCTCAAGAGACATCAACAGCAAAGAGTCAAGCATCCACTAGCCTGAAAGATGAAAAGGCCAAATATGCTAAAAAGTACTTACCAAGAGAAGAAAGAAGAACTTCTCAAATATGCATTTGGCCAACCAGCAGCTGGATGTGAACCTTAAGGACTCAAGGTTGCAAAGAACTAAAGATACCAAGATTCTCTTAGCTTACATCTTCAAGGCTGTGACTGATTGATCGAAGGACAACTGGAGCAACAAGCTGTTAGGAGTGAATGAGAAATTATGGACATCAATGCCTAACCTCAGTACATCAAGATAAATGACTATCAAGAAACTGACAATGAAAAGGTACGGTTCCTCATCAAAATAAATGTGTACATCATGTTGCACCACCTTATGCACTATAACAATATTCTATCAAGAGATCATACTCTACCTAAAAAGGGGAAGAGAGAAAGTACACTGAGTTTGGAAACTGAAATGCTAACAAACTTTCTCTCCATCCAAGCTTTAGGTTAAAGATAACATCTTGAAAGAAGTCTGAAATAGGTCATAAGCATATCAAGGTCTAATTAATCTTAAGTGGAGTAATCTTTATTGATGGGTTAGTATGTATGTACAAACTTATGTTCTAAGTTTTTGATAACACATGGAGTATGATTAGTTCTACAAGAGTATCTTAAAGATTCGTAGAAACTGATCACCTCCATGAATCAACCAGATACAAATAAGTGTTAGAGTTAATTCTTACTCTGTGAACATTTAAACTCTGTGAACATAACCAAGCAAATGATGAAACCATCAAAGAAAAAGAGTGTTTTATTAAAATGGTCAATCTTACACACACTCATCATCATGCATCTCAAAATGTAACATCTAAATTGGATACATGCATGAATATGATTGTTGGTGATCAATATAATGATAATTCAAATATATGAGGAATAGGGATTATGAAGGCTAACCTGGCAGGACCTATTTAACCTTGGGTACCAAAAATAAAAATTTATCTAACCTGCAGGTACCTGGTCTATCTGACGACATTAAGGAATGCTGAAGCAGAAGACTTTAGTTAAGAGGATTTAACCAACAGAAGGCTTAAGACATTTTAGAAATGCTTCTGACAAAATCCTTATTTGTTATAGCCGGTCCATGAAGACTTGCTGAGCTAACATAAATGAAGCTCACATGGTTGCTGATCTCCATATGGAAGTAGACCATTTACCGTAAGATAAAAAGGGTCTTATATGCTCAATTATCCAAAGCATATCATTTGAGAAGAACCCTCAAGGAACTCATCATAGAAGTAGAACCCCTCAAGCACAAACTGTCAGAGAAGAATACATTCGTAGTGCTGTCAAATGATCGTGGAGTGATCAGCCCTAAAGATATTCATCTCCATGATACAAGAAGATTTAATTGATAATGATGACCTCAGTCAGAAGGAGATATACAAGGCTGCCCTCTGATACCCATAAAAAAGAAGAACTCACACCTCTCTGAGAAGACAGTATCAACTATGGGGGAGCAGTAATTTGTTAAGGAAAAGCAGCACTGAAAGTATCAAAAATACACTATGAAGTAATGTATCAGTTATAAAGTCCCAAAACTTTATGGCTGATGAACCAAATGAAGATCCATAGTCAGTAGGAACGTCTCAAAACGTACTACTCATAACCTTGTCAGCCACCCAACTTAAAATCATGGAGTGCTTATGATCAAACATCTGATCGTAGTGTAAGAGTAGAAGGACACCACAATTACAGCCAATACAAATGTCTAAAGTTGGTAGATAAACTTCCCAGCAGAAAAGGTCAAATGAGATATCGGTACTAACCACTTCTAAAAAGTTTTTCATCTAGAAAATACCTCAGGGACAAACCTGACCCTTAGTTCACTCTAAGAGGTTGGCCCTTCCTGAGCTATCTTAACCCAGAAGAAATGCTTAGTCAAAGTTCATCTCAAGGACCATGACAGACAACGATCGCAGAGTAGATACTGGAGTAAACTCAATGATCGTAGTGCAACCTCAACGATCGTAGAGTAGGCTCGACAATCACAGTCTTCCCAGAGGATATACTAGCTCATAGGGAGCTTGGAAGAACTAGACACTTGCTCAACAACTCAGATCGTGTGAAGACAAGTATGAATACAGTTTGAAAAGACATCTTGCAACTAACCTCAGAACCTCAGTGCCCTAACTATCTTGGGGTACATAAGTGGTAAAGCCATGTAACATCAAGATAAGGATTAGTGTCAAACCATCCACTGCAGCATCTCTCAGAAGAAGATAGTTGAGTTGACAAAGAAAAATGTAGAGTCCATAGCTACCTCATCAAGCTACTCTTCGTACTAAAAAGGTCAACAATAAATCCACGTCAGTAATGCCTATTTTCTTAAAAGGAACATCAAACTAAAAAGTTTATGGTGAGTTACAGTTTCTTACTGGGCATCGTGCAACCAATGCCTGGCTGACACATCACAGCTTATGCAGAGTCAGAAGAAACTGTCATAAAGATAAATTCAAATCTCTAAATAGTTATCAGAAACTATCGAACCTCTCTCCTTCTCTTTTTTAAACCCTAGAATCTTCTTCACAACATGAATCTATTAAACCTCTAAATTTGCCCAAATCGCATTCAACTATCTCTTAGAAGAAGTCTGAAACTAAGTGCTCATTTATTTCAAACCCTCAAAATGGAAGAATATCGTGTTATAACCGGAATCCAACTCGGCTTCAAGAAGTTCAAAAGATTAGAAAGGAAGTTCAGAGATATACTTGAGCTTGTAAAGAGTGCTGGGTTTTCTGAATGCTTGGAAGTAAACATTCTGATCTATACCGAGCTAATAATGTAATTCTACTCTAATGCGTCGATAAATCCTGGTCTTCTGTCCACAAAGGTCAAAGGAGCAAGTCTGAAGATAAGGGCATCAGACATCAACCAATGCCTAGGGTTTCCCAACCAAGGTCTGATAAACCTAGATGAAGTTGACATTGAAGAAGGCAAGAGATTAATACGTTACAAGAGGAACGTAAATCTAAAGGATATGAAGAAGGAGTTTCTTGAAGAATTTGAATTTCTGGTTGAGATTATTGGAAAATGCATTCTGTGTAAGGACACTGCCCATGATATTGTCAATGATATGCAATTAAGAGTCATGACTGCAATCGTTATGAAGCACCAGATGAACTTTGGAGCCCTTCTAATTGATTAGTTGATCAAATGGGTGGAAAAGGCTGAGATAAAGAAGTCTACAAATAAACCCCTTACAAAGATTTTTCATGGAAGACTCTTAAGTATAGTGCTGAAGAAGAAACTGGGAAGTAAGATAAAGGATGATGAGGGACAATCACTGAATGTTCACAAAGTGATGTCCCCACAGCTACTTGAGAACTGGAAGAAAAATCCTAAGGAAAATAAGAGGCTAATAACTTCTGGCAGCAGCAGCAGCAAGGTCTTTGCAAAGAAGAAGAAGGCGAAGGAGGTGGAAAGCTCTCGATCTGATGACTTTATATTAGTAGCAGCCACACCAACAAAGAAGAAGTCTAAGAGTGTGAAAAATACAGAGGCTCAACCAAGTAGTCTATCCACTGACAACAAGAGATATGTAGCGGGAGAAGAACAAGTATCAACTACAGAAACCCCAAAGAGAAGAAGAAGTAACAGTTTACTCCAAGAGCCGTCCAAAAAGAAAGCAAGGGTAACAAAGAAATCAGTTCCAGCTTCTCAAGAAAGTTTATCTACTGAAGAAGAGAATGTAGAATTAGAAGATGAGAAGGGAGCTGAAAGCCCCAAGATTGAACCCTCAACGAGTAAGTCTAGCAATGAAGAAGAAGCTGAGTCTATGAAAGAAATAGCCAAATCTGATGGTGAAGGAGAATGTGCAAGCCCTATGGCTAACTCTCAGAGCATTCACTCTGATGATAAAGAAAGGTTGCAAGTTGACACAACTACATCTCCTACTGTAAATGCTCCAACAAGCTCACATGATGATGTTGAGTCCGAAGAAGAAGGACCTGCCCCTAGTGTTGATGAACATCAAGGAAGCTTGTCTGATGATTCAAAGGCTTCAGATTCTGAAGAAGAAGAAAAGTCTGACTCTCCTATAGCTGAACCTCCAAGGAGAAGAAAGAGCAACAGACTACTTGCTAAATCTATCCCAAAGAAGCAAGGTGAACACTCTACTGCAATCATTGAAGTGAGTGATGATGAATCTGAATCCAAGGAAGAAGATGCTGAAGAACGTAGTAGTGATGAAAATTAGCAAGAAGAATTCACTGATGAATTTGATAAAAGAAGTCAGCATGATTCAAGCTCAGAAGATGAAGAAATGGAGAAAGATTCTGGTTCTGCAAATCAGGAATCAAAGGAACCAGCAGACTATCTTGTCATCTCTCCAGCAAGAATCAGTAGAAGAATAGTGGTGGAAGTTTTTGATGAACCATCAGAAGTACTTGCAGAGAGCTGGATAAGCTATGGCAAAGAACAACTCAAGGTTATGAGGATGACTGCATTTGAAGTGTTTAAAAATTGGAATAACATGGAGTTAGACTGCACTACTATCCTCTACAATCTTGATGACCTTCTAATGAGATGGTTTTCCCTTGGATACCCTAGTTAAAGGCATATACCGAAAAGGATAAAAGTTACTTCAGCTGGTGTTACTCTCAGTTTCTAAACCTGGAGCTGGTCTCACAGAACTTTCCAAGGGTAAAGAAGTTTGCAACCAAGATGATCAAAGACCAGCCTCACTACTAAGTCTACCGATATACTAGCAACCACTACATTCCCTATGATAGTAGAGTGGGCTCTGATGGCAGAAGGATTATGCCCAATCATATGATCGTAGAGTTCCTGTAACGCCCCCATATCTATACTCCCATAGTATCTGATATGGTGCTTACAACGAATCAATATAATGCATTTAAATCTATACACCCATGGTATCTGATTATAAGCTTATATTAAATTAAGGGACTATCAGATATAATTCCCATAGATCCAAGATTTACAGTATCCCATAACAGATGGCAATTCTCAAGAGAACTATTACTGTGTTTGTATACCCTCACTTGGATATATGAACTGTATCTGTGAATAGAATCTATCTATCTGAAATTCAGAATATCAGTAATAACATGAACAATCCATATTACTAATACCGTCACCTAGATGTATAGTTTATACCATGTGAATTTATACTATCATATCGATAATAACTATTTATCCAAAATCCAGAATATCAGTAATAACATGAACAGTCCATATTACTAATATCCTCACTAAGATAAATAGTTCCCAAGGATCTCAACTAGATTCAAAGAATTCTAAATTTACATCTATATATGTAAGGAAACACTGTTGCGAAAATAAAAGATGCTATATATATATATATATATATATATATATATATATATATATATATATACAACCAGGATCCTATCAGGGATCCCGGATTTTAGTAAAAGACGGACCTTTTTTTTTTTTTTTTTTTGCTTTTTTTTTTTTTAAAACAACTAAAAAAAAATTTAATATTTTATGGAACTGAAATTTTTCAATAATAAAGTGTTTTGGGCGTGTTTTGAATACCTATACCAAAAAGTGGTGGTACAGTCTGCACAGACTGTACCACCATATTTTGTTATACGTACTCAAATCACGCCCAAAACACTTTATTATGAAAAAATTTCAATTCCATAATTTTTTATTTTATTTTTTTTAGTTGTTTTAAAAAAAAAAAAAGCAAAAAAAAAAAAAAAAAAAAAGTCCGGACGGTAGCTCCGTCTGGACGTCCGGACCAGATCTGCCCCCTATATATATATATATATATATATATATATATATATATATATATATATATATATCAATATTAAGGTTCGATTACATGATTCTCATAACAAGTTTCTTATTACAAAGTATTCAACTAGACATGAATATAACCTAATCTAAGAAGGGACGCTTCCCTTTATCTACTCCAGATGTTCCAGGATTACCATCTAAAACTGCAAAGGGAATAATTTGTAAGGGTAAGCTATGACATGCTCAGCAAGTTTTGTATTTATAACAATATATGATTTGAAGAAATACAACGATTCAAATTTTGACTGATAGTTATTACCATTTTTTGGATTTTGATTTCTGTCAGTCACACAGACTTATAAATTTTGTTTAGAGATGAGATAGGGGATCAACCTATTCAATATCCTAGGAGTATGCATCTCATCCTACCAGTGCCCAAATGCACCCAAATTAATGTCAATATATTATTGACCGAATTATGATCCCTTACGGGATACCCAACTTCAGAATATGATGTCTTACCAAACAATTTGGTTTGACACAATAATTTATGCTTAATAATTAATATGAATAAATAATTTATTTCTTAGTAATGCTGAAGCTATAGCAATAACCTTACAATAAAAGGTAATTCAAATGTAGGTGTAGTATATTATATTAACAACATATCAAGATAAAAATCTTGTTCAATGAATAAATAGGGTTGAGAAATTTGCATAAGTAGTTTAAGGTTTAAGAAGAACTTGCCTGAATGTAGATCAGTCAAGTTATGCTTCTCAATTCATTTAATAAATACCTACAATGTTCATATATATAAATCTAACACGTTAGTATTAATAACAATACTCAAATATAACATTTATATAAGATCGAGTTAGATTTGATAAGGTTTCGGTGTTCAATGTCTTTACTGAATATTAAACAAGTTGATATATGGACTAAATTTTATTTATAAAATTTATTATATTATTAGATAACTTATATATCTATTATAATAATTTTTAGAAGTTTTTAAAATATTTTTAAAACATTTATGTATCTTTTAAATGATTTTTAAATCATTTATATCTATTTTTAGGTAATTAATATTTACTTAAAATATTACAAAAATATTGTTTATTATTTTTAAATAATTTATAACCAATTATTATGATTTTTATATTATTAATATTATTTTTTAATAATTATTTAGTATTTATAAATAATTATTCTAATTACTTTATTATTAAATTAATTATTAAAAATATCTAAATAAAATAAAATATTTATTGAATTTATGTAAAAATATCAGAATTTAATTATAATTATTTAATATAATTTTTAAAACTGTTTTTATATTTATTTATAAATTATTTCTAATTTTTATAAATTATTTTTTAGAAAAACAATTTATGTTCGTCGCTAAAGCACTAAAGTGACCGGAAGTGTCGCTATAGGTGTTCTTGAGCTTTTGGGCGAACAGTTGGTTATGGTCGAGGGACCAGTTTGACCACGATTTATCTAGCTATAGTTTAAGATTCCGGGTTTGGACAAGTATTGGTGTTATAGTACTCTTACAGTAGTACAACATCAAGCAAACTTCATGCTTTAACCTACATATAACAAGAAGTTATAGAGGCTCAAAGTCACTGTCAGAGCTGTTCTTGAGTTTCTGAGCAACCCAGAACAGTGGTTATGGTCGGTCAACGGTTTTGTGGCTTTAATATCTCTGATTCAGTGTAATAGATGTGTGTTGTGTTTGTTGTAACATGCAGTATATATGTCAGGGTACATATATATAACACTAACTTGAACAACGCATAATTCTAAGGTCTCTAATTATGCTGGTCAAAGTACAGACAAAAGCTGTTTTTCGTGTTCATCAGTTTTCTGGGTAACCTAGAGAACTTGGTCAAGCTCGATCAACGACTTTTGACCATTATTTCCAGTAATCCTATGAGTTGTTTAAGCAATTTAAGATCATAGATATGTAGTATGTATATCAAGGTGTTAATCTAAAACAAAAGGTTACAAAAACAACAAACAGAAAGCGATCAAAAGGCTGGTCAAAGTAGCCGGTTCCAACTGTTCTTTAGTTTTCTGGGTAACCCAGAAAATTGAACTCCGTGAACGGTCAAGTCACTTTGACCACCTATAACTTACAATATATGGTTCTAATGAACCTATTTTCATTTCTAGATTAAAGACCTACTATCAGGCTACAAATATCATACAAATAACAGACCTAAACATAAACACATACGAATCTACAAGCTCTGACATTCGGCTGTTAGACTTGATTTTCAAAATTTTCAGATTTCTAAAAACACTTAATTAAGGCATTTAGATGTTATGAAAACGTGTTCCATCAATCTAACATACTTCCTAACATACTAATATATAATTCTAAACATCTAAACAACAAAATTAAGAAAGGATCAAAGAGCTAGCTATGAATTAGGGTTTGCACCTTGCTTGCTTTGATTTTTGATTCTAGCTTCTGATTTGGTTGCTGCTATCACCCAGGCTTGATTTGATATGTATATAAGTGTATAATGGCTTAAAGATTTTGTGAGTTTGCTCTGATCTAGGGTTCCTATTTATAGAATTCTTCAACTTGGCTTTTTGGACATTTTCAAGCTACTTGCCTCTACAAATATCAGATCTGATGACTCTACTCTTGCTTGGGAGTTACAAGCTTGTCATGTGTAGCCTAGGAACTTGCATTGGTGACTCCTAACCTACTTGTGAGCTAGTTAGGTTAGTTTAGTAGCCTGATTATGCCTTAATCTTCACTAATCTAGATTAGGGTTTTATTTTTAATGATTAGGATTATTAAATGATGTTTATTAGCACCTAATTGAAGTTTAGTAATCATGATTAGGTGTTAAGATAATCTAATTAAGGTTAAATTAGCTAATTAATGTTAGGTTTACAAATTAGGGTTAGGGTTTTACTGATTAGGGTTAGGGTTTGTTAATCTAGGGTTACTAACCTAGATTTCCTACTAATCCTAACAAGCACGACAAAGCGTTTTGTCAGTGTAAGCACGACAAAGCAGTTTGTCCAAACAAATATACCGAAAATTCCGATTTTGGAGGAAAATTTTTAAGCACAAGGTGTCAAGCACGACATTTTTCGGACAAAATTTTATTTGACCAAATTTGTTAAACAGAATATATATTAACACATAACACATTTAGAATGGAGAAATTTTATTGATATAACTGAATTTTACATAACCGAGTCTTATTAGAGTTTTGGGTTTTTACATTTACCCCCACTAATAAGAATTTCGTCCTCAAAATTTACAGTATAAGTTAAGTAAACAATTAAGGATAATTCTTTCGCATTTTATCTTCGAGTTCCCATGTAGCCTCTTCAACGTTCTGATTCCTCCAAATCACTTTGACTGATGCTATCAGTTTATTTCTCATGACTTGCTCTTTACGGTCGACGATCTGCACATGTTCTTCTACATAAGAAAGATCTTCTTTGATTTGGATTGGCTCATAATTTATAACGTGTTTATAATCAGGTTTGTATGGTCGTAACACGGACACATGAAACACATTATGAATATGGTTTAACTCAGGAGGTAATGCTATTTCATAAGCAACCTCACCAATCCTTCTCAAAATTTCAAAAGGTCCAATGAATCTCGGACTTAGTTTTCCTTTCTTTCCAAAATGTATCTTGCCCTTCCAAGGAGATACCTTCAAGAATACGTGGTTTCCTACGTTAAAGTTTCGTTGTTGACGATGTGGATCAACGTATTTCCTTTGTCGATCTTGAGATGCTTGTAATCGTTCACGTATAATTCTGATGGTTTTAGTTGTTTGTTGAATTATTTCAGGTCCTAACATTTGTCTTTCCCCGACTTCATCCCAACACAAAGGTGTTCTACATTTTCTCCCATATAAGGTTTCATAGGGTGGCATACCTATGCTAGCATGATAACTATTGTTATAGGCAAATTCTACTAGAGGTAACTGATCTTCCCAACTTCCTTTGAAGTCTATGATACATGTTCTCAACATAGTGATAAGCTGTACTCAATCTTAATTGTGTTCCTAAGTGTTTTTGAAGACTTTTCCAAAAATTTGAAGTAAAACGTAGATCTCGATTTGATACAATGGAAACAGGCACACCATGCCTAGAGATAATTTCATTAATGTACAGCTTGGCAAGGTGATCTAAGTTATGAGTAATTTTAATAGGGAAAAAGTGAGCTGATTTGGTTAAACGGTCAACAATTACCCAGATAGTATTATGGCCCTTTTGTGTAGCTGGAAGGCCTACAACAAAGTCCATGGTTATATGTTCCCACTTCAACTCAGGAATTGGTAAGGGTTGAAGTAAACCACTCGGCTTTTGATGTTCAACCTTAATCCTTTGACACGTGAGACATTTGCTTACCCATTCAGCTATTTCTCTTTTCATATTCGACCACCAAAAGTGTCGACTTAAATCCTTGTACATTTTAGAACTACCAGGATGTATGGCAAATTTAGAATTATGAGCTTCGTTTAAGATTTCGTCTTTTAAAGCTTGGTTTAACGGAACCCAGATTCTATTTTCATATCTTATTATTCCATCCTTATCTATTTTGAATTTATTATACTTGTCATAAGTTAGATTAGAATTATACTTCAGACATTCTTCATCCTTTTCCTGCATCTCTTTGATTCTATCAAGTAGAGATGAAACTCACTCTAAAATGTATAATTTTTGGGTAAAGGTAGTTGGACATTACACCTCACACTACTACAAAACAATAAATAGACAACGCGAAAAAAACGTTGTAGTTTCAATTAGAAAAACGTCGTGGTTTAGGGTGTTATCTATTTGACACCCTTACACAACATTTTTAAAATGTTGTAGTTAAGAACAATACACAACATTTTTTAGGAAAAAACGTTGTAGATTTGGTTTTCAAAAATTAGCAGATGCTTAAAAAAATTGTAGAAGGTATAATTCCACAATATTTTTTGGATAAAAATGTTGTTGTTTAGTATATCAGACAACGTTTTTTAAATGTTGTAGGTAAAAAAAAGAAAAAAAAGGATGTGGTTTACCAAAAATAATGTTGTTTAGTATATCAGACAACGTTTTTTAAATGTTGTAGATAACAAAAAAGAAAAAAAATTATATGATTCACCTATATTACCAATGCACCTGCAATATGCTAATGCCATAATATATAGCCAAAATGTATCAACCATTCAAAATACATCCCAATAATACCATTCGTTTACAGTTTCAAGTTACTACATCCACAAAATATATACCAAAATGTATCCATTCCAGATCGAACTAAATATAATAAGTACTATGAAATCAGATAACATGTAAGTGGAGTTGAGTGTAATCAAACAAGTTACTAAATAACCAGTACCTATTATTAATTGAAAATCTTTGTCGACTGATTTGGATAACAATAGATGGTGATGCAAAAATTTGACCCCTTTAAACAGAAGGGAACTGTGGATTATGCTGTGGCAGATCACCCCAACTAGCTGTTAGTGGAACAGATGTGCTAGCTACAGTTATAGAGGCTGGCTCAGGTTCACCTTGTACTGGAGCAGCAAGAGCAGATACAGGACCTGCGGAGAGTGAATTGGGATGAGTTGAAAACACCAAGAACTGTCGACGAGCATGAGTAGATGACAGAATCCTTGACCCATCCCTCCGAGCAACATGTTGGGCCCTTCCCTTTGCAATTTTCATAAGAAAAAGTAGAATGAAAAATATCTGCAAGGTCTATATCTTCTGAATACAGAAAGAATAAATTTCACTCAAGCTGAACCACCTAGCTTAGGTATCAATGAAATATAAATTTATCAAGTGTCCAAAATAAAATAACTTGGAAACTCATAAAATATCAAATAATACATAAATATATCTGAGAGTTCCATGACACCCAAGTAAGGTCCACCCAATCAACTAACATCTAACATAAATGCATAAAAAAAAGGATTCAAATCATAATGCAGAAGAATAAATGTTATATATTGGCAACCTATTTGGTATTGGATCATCATAATGTAGAAGAATACATAAAGTTACCTCTTCGAGTGGAGAATCTATACGTGTAGGAGGTGAGGAGTGTTTTTCAGTTTAATGAGTAGCATGCCCCAGGGCAGCTAATAGAGTTTGCTCTACCAAACCAATCCTTAATTTTGTTTGCACATACGAACTCAGAGCATGTTTATCATAGGAGAAAGGTGTCAACACAGGAACCTCAAAACGGTTCTATAGCTAACCTGAAGTAGCCAGATCAAATATTGAGGTTCACAATCAGTGGCAACAACAAGAAGTGCCTTAATACGGTTCTTTTTCTTCTCCTGACTGTCCTTGCCAGATTCCTACCAATATACTAGTGAATGCAGTCAACTTAAGCTTTAGGTCATTCTTGTTTTGTTCAGGTACATACCAAAGTCTTTTTTGTCCTCACACAAAAATGAATTCACAACAAAATACAGTGTCTACAAGATCAAAAAGGCTAGAAAATCAATCTAATACGTGTTTTTGGGCATATGCATACACTAAAACGGATACTGGATGATATATCTATACATATAATGTGTGCATTTGAGGACGGGTGCGTGCATTCTCAGCAACCAAAAAGCAGAAATGACACTTGAAACTTTTCTACTTGGGGGATGTAGTTGGGATTCAAGTACCGTCTCCTTAAAGTCATTTGAATATTTCCACATTACAGTTATATAGGCATCAGATAAAATGTCATTGCCGTGTCTGTTTTTATGAACTCTTTGCCTTGATATATTTTTTTGAATTACAAATATATTAACAGTTATAAGAATCGTTTGAAGTTGTGGCCTCAATTTTATGAAAAACAATAAGAAATAATTATTTAACTTATTTTGATCCACATAAGGTTTAAATAGAAAAACAGAACCAATAAATTATATATTATTCACCTAAACAGTGTTATGGGATTTTACATGCCTAAAATTAAAATTTACGAAAAAACAACCTTTTACTGCACCAAACAGTTTCAATTTTCAATCTGGCCTTTGTACTGAAATCATCTCAATTTCCCAATAACGACTATCATTAAAAACCATTGCAATGACAAAATATCTCACTAGAAGTCGCATAAAGCACATCAAAGTAAAAAAAAAAATCCTCTTTAGCTTAGAACAAATTTTGAATTCATCATACCTTGACAATGAGCTGAAATGTATTTAAAACCTTGGTGACAGTCAATGCTTCAGGTTTACGCATCAAAGATTGAGAGGAATGGCTTGCATTTGCAGCAAGGCCCAAATCTCCCAATTCCTATCATTTAATAACACAATAAAGATAGTAATTAGAAAAATAGTCAATAGGAAACGAAAAATGAAGGCCCAACAAGAACATAAATGTTTATTTCAAAGGCATATATCACAGCAAATAATAACACAATCATGAAGCAGTTGCATTACTTCAGAGGTCAAAAGAATAAGAATACATAAACAGACTTCATAAGGTTAAGTCTGCAAATAGAAAAGGAAAAAGAAAGATTCCCAAGAAAAAAAAAGTATATAAGATGCATATACCATCCATTATATAGGATTACTTAGGCCTGTGTCAAAATGGAATACACTAAATTTATGTTGTAACATGATTATAGTGGTCATTTTTTCTGTTTTATATATGGTCAAAACACAAAGAACTTTTGAAAGTAAAAAAAAAATATCATAGAAGCTGAACGTCAAGTGCATTGAGCAGACAAAAAAGACGAAAGTCAAAGAAGAATTATTTTACTCATTACTTCGTATTGCTTTTTAATCTGCTCTCTTCTGCGTCCACAAGCTTCTGCTAGAGCTTTAATAATAGAAGCTTCCACAATTCCAAGCTCTAACCCTTCGTGGGCAGGCATCAATTACCTGCATTGTAGAATGAAATACATATGTCATCGAATTGATAACACATGCATTTTTAGTTCTGTGTTACTTGTTTTTACTTACATTGGCTGTTACGTCTTCTTTTTTTAGCAACAAATGTATGTCTTCCACAAATACAATTCAAAATCCCCCACTATGGAAATAGATATTCAAACCCCAGATCCAATGATTAAAACTGACATGCAAGAAAACCCAATTTCAAGTTTATCAAGCTATAAACCAAATTTATAAAGCTTTTGCATTGAAATCATGCTACATCAATGTCATCAACATCAAGCCAGTCATTGGATTCCTTACTTCTCAAGGTTATGGGTACTTACCTGCTTGGATCCAACATGATCAATAATGACAGAATTGATATCCATAGTTGAGTCAGCAGAGCTTCTCCTTAGTGGATGGCACAGAAAGACTTTCTTTATCTTGTGAGCCCTTGCTTGACCAGTCTTGTTCTGGATTGGCCTTAGTTCGGTTCTTATTGTGTGTCAACAAGGTTCTGGCTTCCATAATCTGCATTCACATTTTATTTTAGGTGAAATAATATTTAGTGTAACATACTAGAAGAAATAATCTACAAGTTCACTTAAAGTGCATAATTTAAATTAAAAGAAATGAATATTCAAAAACAGTAACTCTCTTTCAAGTTTTAACTCATCGACAAACATATTCTCAGTACCACAAGGTTTTCCTTGATAAACTCAAATGCCAGAGTGAACCAAGCTAATATACGTTCACAGTCAATAGCTGCTCCTCTGGCATGAGATTGAACTGATTTGCACTGGCAAATAACTGGAATCTCAACCTCAACTGCTACATGTTTCGAATACAATACTCAGAATGATAATTCTAATTGACCTTGTCATAGGACTTGTTTTTCCAAGTAGTACATAAAAAGTTAGCACTTGCATCCGATTATAAAACAACAACGACAAAATAAGAACTCCAAGTAGTGTTAAGTTAGAGAAGGATTCAGCTCTCATCCCAGCAGTATAGAAATCAGTTTTCCTATTCTATCAAAATGTGACTGCATCAATTGTATAGCTTGACATGTATAATAAATATTTAAATTACCAGTTATTAACAATGATAATTTTCAGTCCTATAGAAGCTAACAAAAATGAACTTCAACTAGTCCTCAATCAGGAGCATGGCACAAACGGTTCCACAAGAATTAGAAACTCGCAAAATGAAGAGGACACAAACAAAAGTATTAGGATACTTTACAGTACCCAAAAGATTTACAGTACGAAGTTGTTAGCATGGACAACACCCATTAAAGCACTGCACATGAAGAGGACCTTAGAGAAATACCACCAAAACACTAACATTAATGCCAGATTCAAGACTTGTGGAAAATTTGTGTTTTATATTATAAAAACCTAACACTCCTACAATTTCACCACTATCTATACCTCTATTGCATTAGATCCAAGACTCTTCAAAAAGATTACCTTCAATAACTAATGTTGACACAAGCACCAAATAATTTCTATTTTTGCTTTCCTTCCAGCTTGTGTGGGAGTTGGAGGTTGAGAAGGAAGAGGGTGGAGGAGGGAATACCACCCATTCATGCTTCCTAGAAGATTACAAGAAAAGATGTGGACTACTAGTAAAAAATTCAAGTCTTTACCTGTATACAAACCTCAATGGCAATCAAATAATAGCGGATTGCAACATCTATATTGCCTTTTTCCTATGAAGACAAAACATTAGTGTCAAATCCTGTAAAACAGCACCCAAAAGATTACAAATTGACAAATATTCTAAGTCACCTTCCAAGCATTAGCCATTTACTGAATTTGGGTACTGTAAAGTATTCCAGCAATAACAAAAGTTTAGTGTCAAATGCACCATATCTAATAGAAGCTAACTAGCAGTTCTTGAGATTAACAGATGCTAGTCATTTGCCAGAATCAATGAATGGATACAACTATACAAGTTTACCAAGTGAACCCAGTTGTAGAAGGTAATTGTTCAATTAAGTTTCACTAGCATCTAACCCTTATATGAAGAAAGTATAAAATAAATTTTGCTGTAAATTTTACATTAAGTACACTCTTAAAATGCCATCTAGACCATCTCAGTCAAGACATTGTTCAGAACTTATACTCCTTCCTCTAATTTACACTGATTATGGGGAGCTAAAACTCAATCACGAATTTACATACTTTTGCCCAAACAATTTTTGTCATATCATTAATAGATGCAGCAAGTTCTGCGACAGAAGTAGTATTACTTGCATAAAAATAAACATTAAAAGTCAAAAAGTGACAGGACTACAGGAAAGGATACAGAATACAGATGTATGCACTGATAATCACTCAAATCAGACAATAAATATGAATCAAAGGCCAGAACCTATTTCAGAATGCTAGTTACAGCCCCGTTTTCTTGAGATATTTTCAAATCCTTCACTAATTCGAGCAGTGATATTCGGCTGCGAAGCCTTTCGATCAAAATGGGTGAATCGATTATGACGAAACTAGGGTTTTGGGAGGAGAATTCATTCAACTGAAAGAGGTCGGTACCTTGATTTTAGGTATGACTTACAAGAGATTGAGTTATGAAGCTATGGACTTTCTTCAGCTCGAGAGCGTAACCTATACGCAACCTTCTTACTTCTGACATTGTTTTAGCTCTGCACATAACAGGTTTTGGCCACCTTGGGAGCCATTATCGACGCTTCTTCCCTTTGAACTGGTTGACGACCGACCCTCTGGTTTTGGCCATTTGAAATGGAGAGAGAAAGTTAATCGGGTTAATAAACCCTAGTTTTTGTGTAGCATGTTCAGGAGTAGAGACACAAAGAAGTATATGTTTCTTTCTTAACTGTTTAGGCTTTTTAATTTAAGTTTTCATTCTGCTAGAATTTTTTTGACCTCCGTGTTTTTGACCTACACAACATTCAAAAAAATACCCTTTTAAATAGATAATGTTTTTTTATATGTATCTAAAACGTTTTGTTAAAAAAAATTGTAAAAAAAATACCACAACATTCTTTTATAAAAACGTTGTAGTTTAAGTGTTGTCTATTTACTACTTTGTACTGTTGTCAATTTCTAATTTTTCAAAATCTTTTTATTAACCTATCATTGTTCGTTACTGCGTTCAATTTATCCTGATTCTTTCTACTCAACGCATCAGCTACAACATTAGCTTTACCGGGATGATATAAGATGTGACGCCCCCAAAATAGGTATACATCACCTATTCTGAGTCGCCAAATACATGATACAGAATACAAATACAATTGTTAATATATGACAAGATAGCTGTGAGTTTTAATACAAATACTGTCTTCTAGACAATATCCACTATCAGAATAAGTCCTCGTTATATTTATAGTCACACTATTTAACAGAATAGTGAGGACTACTAATACTATCATCTGGTCCATCACTCCATTCCCCGACTCGTCCCAACTATATTCTAATTTCCTGAAGAGAACAATAAAAGAAAGGGTAAGCTCAACTAGCCCAGTAAGAAATATTATGACTAAGATAATGCAGAATAAATTATCATTAGCCTTAAACAGTGTTAAACTGATACAATATAACAAACATCAAGTTTAACTGCAGCAGAACAAGCAACACATTAGAAGAGTCAATTAGAGAATAAAATCTACTATCATCTATGATTTAAAAGGTTTTTCATGACTTTTATCGCTGGGACTCAGCTTAAAAATAATCCACATCATCGAACCACCCCTGCACTACGGCCAAGGATATTCTTTAGTATCACGACCACAATTATCCATGCATTATGGGTCAAGAATATTTGTGTATTCGTTAATGGTCATGATCATGCCAACCACTGTCCATCAATGCACTACGGGTCAATGAGGACTTTTACCACATCATTTGTAACATTACGGTCATGATTATACCGAATAATCTCTGGTCATAATCATACCAAGTCCATCTATGCACTACATGCCACAAATGACTTTCAACAGAATATAAACATGAGGATGATGACAATAATATAAGAATTCAATAAAACAAGTTCAAGAATTAATTTATCCAAGAACCAATAACGTCCAAATTGTCAACATGATACTGCTTTGTAAAGTAAAATTCAAGAATACTCAGAAGAATATTTTCATGAAAAGATACTAGATGAAGAGCAAATATCAAGGATATTCCACTAATTTCATGGAGTATAAAAGTCAAAACTTTAACCAACTGAATATACTAAAGAATGGAATAACAAAAGAAATCACCATGCATGCGATAGACCGCACAGACATGTTATTTCAACAGGAAAATAAATAATGGAACCAGGTCATCCGTAAACGCACCGACAGGATATTCCGACAGAATAATAAATATTGGAACCAGGTGGTGCGCACCGACAGGATATTCCGATAGAATAATAAATAATGGAACCAGGTCCGGCGTAAACGCACAGACAGGATATTCCGACAGAATAATAAATAATAGAACCAGGTCCGGCGTAAACGCACAGACAGGATATTCCGAAAGAATAATAAATAATGGAACCAGGTCCGGCGTAAAGCACAGACAGGATGTTCTAACAGAATAATAAAAATGTAATAACAGAAGAATTTCACCAAGTATAGGGTAGCCCGCGTATACAGGTTATTCCAACAGAATAATAAAGAATGGAATAACAGAAGTTCTCTTCATGAATAAGAAAGAAAGAATACCCTTTACGAGTACAACAAATAATATTCCTTACCGTAAAAGAAACTTGATATCAGAGTAGTGAAGTAGCAGAATACTTTTCTTCTTTCTCTCTATAGATTCTCTCTCTAGAGTTTCAGTGAATTCGTAAGAAAATAATGAAGGAATGAGCTTCTATTTATAGAAAAATGGACTGCATAGTAACTAACTCATGAACGGTCTAGATTGATTTACTTTAATCTGACGGTCCATATTTAAAGCAAAATCTTTTGAATAAAATATAATATATTCTATTTATAATATAATAAAACGAATAACTTTTTAAAAGATTTTACTATGCAAACACTATGCATAATAAAATATAATATATTCTAATTATTGTCTAATAAAACATATAACTTTATAAATGTATTCTGTTTTATATAAAAAGATTTTACTATTAGCCTAATAAAACGAATAACTTTATAAAAGTATTCTGTTTTATATAAAAAGCTTTTCTGTTTTATTACATTAATAATACCAATAAAACAAAACTGAGTGACTTATTACGTAAGCATCAATAATCAATACCGTGTGCTACTATGCAACCATGCGTATTACTGTACTTTTACTACCGAGTAGTTCAACAGTATTAATGGTAAAACTTCCGCCGTTATTTTCATAAAGTATTTTTGTCATTTTCTCAATTCGACAATAATTTTGTTGTAGGATCCACCAATGATTGTGTCGTCGTACGAATATTCCCTGTTAAAACGAATATTCCCCGACCAATCGAATATTATATAGCAACTTGCGTACTTTACAAAATTTATAAATATTACCCACAACTATAACATTATATCAATTTCACTCCATAATATTTAAAAATGATATTTATAGAAAATTCATCTTTATTTATAAAAGTTGGGGTCTTACATAACATTTCACAGTCAAAATCCTTTATCAGTTCTAACCATCTTCTCTGCCTTAAATTTAGTTCCTTTTGTGTAAAAATATATTTCAGACTTTTATGATCTGTATATATTTCGCACTTCTCCTCGTACAAGTAATGTCTCCAAATTTTTAGAGCAAAAACTACCGCGGCTAACTTTAGGTCATGAGTAGGATACCTCTTCTCATAATCTTTGAGTTGTCATGATGCATAAGCAATCACTTTCCCATGTTGCATCAACACACACCCTAAACTTCTGTGTGATGCATCACTAAATATCATAAGGCCTCCTGTATCATCTGGTAAGGACAACACTGGAGCCATGCTCAGTCGCTTCTTCAACTCTTGGAAGCTCTCTTCACATATATCTGTCTAGACATATTTTACCATCTTTCGAGTTTAATTGGTTAATGGGGTTGCTATTTTTGAAAAATCTTTTATAAATCGGTGATAATAACCCGCTAAGCCGAGAAAACTTCGTACTTCTGTTGGAGTTGTTGGTTGTTCCCAATTCACAACCGTTTCGATCTTAGTTGGATCTACAGATATTCCATTCTTGTCAATTACATGACCTAAAAATTGAACTCTTTTTAACCAGAATTCACACTTGGAAAACTTTGCATAAAGTTGTTCCTTTTGTAATATTTCCAAAACGACTCTCAAGTGTTCAGTATGCTCTTCCCATGTTTTTGAGTATACCAGAATATCGTCGATAAACACTACAACAAATTTGTCCAAACATGGTTTAAACACTCAATTCATTAAATCCATAAATGCTGCCGGTGCATTTGTCAATTCAAAAGACATTACAAGAAACTCATAATGTCCATAGCGTGTCCTAAACGCTATTTTCGGCAAATCCTCCTTTCTTACCTTCAATTGATGATAACCTGTTCTAAGGTCAATCTTTGAAAAATGTTTGGCCCCCTTTAATTGGTCAAACAAATCATCAATCCTTGGTAAAGGATATTTATTATTAATAGTTAATTTATTTAGCTCTTTATAGTCTATACATAACCTCATTGTTCCATCCTTTTTCTTTACAAACAATACTAGTGCTCCCCAGGGTGAAACACTAGGTTGTATGTACTTTTTATCTAAAAGTTCTTGTAATTGTATAAGTAACTCTTTCAGTTCTATAGGTGCCATTCTGTACAGTGCCTTAGAAACTGGTGCTGTTCCTAGTGAAAAATTAATGACGAACTCAATTTCCCTATTTGGAGGTAAACCTGGTAAGTCATTCTGAAATACATCGGGAAAATCCTTAATTATTGGTATTTGATCTAGTTTTACTCATTCCTGTCGAGTATCAACTATATAGGCCAAATACCCTAAACAACCCGTTCTAAGTAATCTTTCTGCCTGAACTATAGTCAAACATCGAGATTGCTTAGGTGAACAACTACTGTTGAACACTACCTTTGATTTTGATGCAGTCAAAACGTTTATACATTTTTGATGACAATCAATCATCGCGTTATGGTTAACTAACCAATCCATTCCTAAAATTACATCAAATTCTCCCAATTGGATTGGTAAAAGATCTACCCTAAAATTATGTCCTTTTATCACCACACTACAGTTTCTGTATATGGTTTCAACCGGAATCCTATCTTTATTAGCGATTTCTACACAAAATGGTTTGTTTAGATTTTCACAAGGTATATTCAAGTTTTTAGAAAAACTTTTAGACACGAAAGAACAAGTAGCACCAGAATCAAATAACACATATGCATTTAAAGTGTTGATAGGGATGATACCTGTCACCACGTCCTGTAAAGCAACAACATCCCTCACCGACATATTAAATGTTCTCGCGGTAGGTCGATTCTGAACACCAACTGCAGCTACTGTTGACTGATTATTCTCTGGTACTCTATTCCCCTTTCCTCATTGGTTCTTAGGTTTGGAACAATTCTTTGAAAAATGGTCCAACGAACCACAATTAAAACATTTATTTTTATTTGGGAGAGGATACTGTGGAGAAAGATGTCCCGATTGTCCACAATTATAACATTTGCTATGAAAGCATAGTCCTTTATGTTTCTTTCCACAAGTAGGACAAGGTTTAATGTTATTATTTCTAAAGTTATTATTAGTATTAACTATCTTTTTCCCCTAGTTGTTGGAAAAAGTAGTATCCCATTTCCGTTTGTTATTAAACCCACCTGAACTGGGTTCTGTCCTAAGTTTCCCTTTCTCATTTTGACTCTTCTTTTCCTGGTGAAATTTAGCGAGACTTTCATTTTCACTTTCGGCTATAGTAGCTTTCTCGAGTATTTTCGAGAAAGTCTTTATTTGGAGTACTGACAACTTACTCCTAATCTGAGGTTTTAAACCCTCCTGAAACCTACGAGTCTTTCTAAGTTCAGTGATTATTTGATGAGGAGCAAACCTGGAGAGTTCATTGAACTTGGATGTATATTGGGTTACAGTCAGGTCTCCTTGTTATAAATCCAGAAATTTTATTTCCATGCGATCTTTCAGGGATTGGGAAAATAGTTTTCAAAGAAAAACTCTTTGAATCTATCCCAAGGAATAATTTCAGTTTCAATCCGATCCTTGGTTGATTCCCACCAATAATTAGCATCACCTTTCAAGAAAAAAGTTGCAAAAGTTATCTTTTGATTATTATTGACATTGGTTACTAGGAACAATTTCTCTATTTCAGAAATCCAAATTTGTGCATCGACGAGTTCTGATGTACCTTTATACTCAGGTGGTCCAACTAATTTAAAATCTTTAAAAGATTTGTTTTGGTTTATAGGTCTATTCATAGTGTGATGCCCCCAAAATAGGTATACATCACCTATTCTGAGTCGCCAAATACATGGTACAGAATACAAATACATTTTTAAATATACGACATGAGTTGTGAGTTTTAATATAAATATTGTCTTCTAGACAGTATTCAAACTCAAAATAAGTCCTCAATACATTTATTATCACACTATTTTATAGAATAGTGAGGACTACTAATGCTATCATCTAGACCGTCACTCCGTTTCCCGACTAGTCTCTGCTACGTTCTCATTTCCTGAAGAGAACAATGAAAGTAAAAGGGTGAGCTCAACTAACACAGTAAGAAATATTATGACTAAGATAACGCAGAATAAATTATCGTTAGCCTTCAACAGTGTTAAACTGATACAATATAACAAACACCAAGTTTAACTGCAGCGGAACAAGCAATCCATTAAAAGAGTCAAGTAGAGAATAAAATCTACTATCTTTTATGATTTAAAAGGTTTTTCATCACTTTTATCGTTGGGACTCAACTTAATAAATAATCCACATCATCCCTGCACTACGGCCAATGATATTCATTAGTATCACAACCACAAATTATCCATGCACTACGGGCTAAGGATATTCGTGTATTCATCAATGGTCATGACTATACCGAATAATCACTGGTCATAATCATATACCAACACTTGTCCACCAATGAATTACAGGCCAATGAGGACTTTTACCACATCATTCATCACATTACGGTCATTGTTATACCGAATAATCCCTGGTCATAATCATACCAAGTCCATCTATGCACGTAAGCTAAAGATGACTTTCATCACAATATAAGCATGAGGATGATGATAATGACATAATAATTCAATAAAACAAGTTCAAGAATAAATTTTAAAGATTTATAAATTAATTTATCCAGGAACCAATAACGTCTAAATTGTCAACATGATACTGCTTTATAGAGTAAAATTCAAGAATGCTCAGAAGAATATTTCCATGAAAAGATACTGGATGAAGCGCAAATATCAAGGATATTCCACTAATTTCATGGAGTATAGAAGCCAAAGCTTTAACCAACTAAGTATAATAGAATATATGAAACTGCAAATGGATTTTCGCCCCCCATAAGGCAATCTACGTAGACAGATTATTTCCACAATTTAATAAGAAATGAATACGAATGATCATTCACCATGCATGTGGTAATCCACATGGACAGGTTATTCCAACAGAATAATAAAGAATGGAATAACAGAAGAATTCACCATGTATGCAATAGACCGCACATATAGGTTATTCCAACAGAATAATAAATAATGGAACCAGGTCATGCGTAAACGCACAGACAGGATATTCCGACAGAATATTAAAGAATGGAACCAAGTCATGCGTAAATACACAGACAGGATATTCCGACAGAATAATAAAGAATGGAATAACAACAGAATTTCACCATGTATGCGGTACTTCGCATAGACAGGTTATTCCAACATAATAATAAATAATGGAATAACAGAAAAATTTCACCAAGTATAGGGTAGTCCACGTATGCAGGTTATTCCAACATAATAATAAAGAATGGAATAACAGAAGTTCTTTTCATGAATACGAAAGAAATAATACCCCTTGCGAGTACAACAAATAATATCTCTTACCTTAGAAGAAACTGGATATAGGAGTAGTGAAGTAACAGAATACTTTTCTTCTTTCTCTCTATAGTTTCTCTCTCTAGAGTTTCAGTGAATTCGTAAGAAATAATGAAGGAATGAGCTTCTATTTATAGGAGAATGGACTTAATAGTAACTAATTCATGAACGGTCCAGATTGATTTACTTTTAAACGGACGGTCCATATTGATTTACTATGCAGTATTAATAAAATATTCTAATAAAACAAAATCTTTTAAATAAAATATAATATATTCTATTTATAATCTAATAAAACGAATAACTTTATAAAAGTATTCTGTTTTATATAAAAAGATTTTACTATGCAAATACTATGCAGGCACTATGTAAATACTATGCATAATAGAATATCATATATTCTATTTATAGTCTAATAAAACAAACAACTTTATAAAAGTATTCTGTTTTATATAAAAAGTTTTCTGTTTTATTACATTTATAATAATAATAAAACAAAACTTATCACCTTTATTATAATTCACAATATAAATCGACCAGGTCGTTCCCAGGAAAGAGGGGGCTTTTCAATAAGAATTTCTCCCTATTGGCGCGCAATTAGGTGACCAAACCTCTCCTTGGCAGAACTTCTAGACATCGTTAATATTACAAATAATAATATGAATAATTTTGCCGTCTCAATTATTGATTTAATAACATAACATATTATACAGATGCTACTATGACAATAATTGAATCAATAATATGAGAGATATGATGCAGTAATTACTGTAGCAATAATTGAGTATAACTGAGTGACTTCTTACGTACGCATCAATAATCAATATCGTGTACTACTATGCAGCCACGCGTATTACTGTACTTTTACTATCGAGTAGTTTAACAGTTTTAACGGTAACATTTTCGCCGTTACTTTTATAAAAAGATAATTCTGTCGTTTTCTTACTACGACAATACCTCCGTTGTGGGGTCCACCTATAATTATGCCGTCATACGGATATTCTCCGATAAAAAGAATATTCCCCGACTAAACGAATATTATACAACAACTTGCATACTTTTCAAAATTTATAAATATTACCCACAACTATAACATTATATCAAATCCACACCATAATATTAAAAAAAATATTTCGAGAAAATTAAATTGTTATTCATAAAATATGGGGTCTCACAATCTCCCCTCCTTATAAAATTTTGCCCTCAAAATTTACGTACGTACTTGGCATGCCGAATAGGTAAGGACACTTCGTCAGATTTTAACTCTTGAGGTATAACTTTTGAGTGTTGAATACGATCCTTCTTATCCAAGATTTTAACATGTATCTCCTCATACGTTTAATCTTTTACTATCTGGTCTTGTTCTAATTTAATAAACATATTTACGTAACATCGATACGTGAAAAATATTATGAACACGCGACATACTTGGCAGTAAAACGAGTTTATAGGCCATAGTTCCTACTCGATCGAGGATTTCAAATGGGCCAATTAAATTGAGGGTTGACATTTCCTCTTTACAGCAACTCTTGCTTTTAAAATAACGCCCTCTTGAACCTTTTTCTTCGTATTCATCAGCTCCGGGTCTGTAGCTTTAGCAGCTTTAACATTATCGATTAAAGTCGGTTCTAATCATATATTCGTTATCTTCACGTAGGTTTGTATTTTCACACTCGTAAACGCATACGATCTTCTACTCAACGCGTCAGCTACCACATTCACTTTTCCATGATGGTATTAAATGGTATTATCATAATCTTCAATAGCTCGAGCCAACGTCTTTGGCGCATTATACGTTCATTTTAGTTAAAGAAATATTTGAGGGTTTTAGAAATGGGTTTTGTACTAGGGTCAATACAAAATTCGATTTCACGCTCTAGGGGTAGGCTAAGAAGTCTTCAAGAATACGTTAGGAAATTTATTAACAATAAAAATATCATTCAAAACTGTGACTCTTATCCAAGACTTGGATAATACGTCACATTGATACCTATCAACTTGCCATTGTCATTCACAACATCCCCTACGGAAAGTCTAGCTTCTGTTCATTCCACACAAGGAAGTTAACAACGAAAGGACCGAGGCTCTTTACTTATGGCTTGATATGATAATGATTGACTTTAGTGGTTTGGTTGCTTGAATTCACATAACAGGTTGGTTAGAAATATGAAAGCTAACCACCTTACGAAAAGTATGATGAGTAGTTAACCAATCGATTCCTAAAATTACATCAAAGGTAAGTATTTTCAAAGAGATAAGATCGACAGGTAACGTGAAAGTGTCAATTTGAATCAAACAAGATTTATAAACAGTGGGTGTAACGAAGGTTTCTCCTAATAGAGTTTCAACAGATAAATCAAAGTCTAATTTTTCCGGAGTCAAATTTAAACATTGACCACAAGTAGGAGAAATAAAAGAGTGGGTAGAACTGGTATCGAATAAGGTATAGACTTTGCAAAAATTTATAATTAACTAACTCGTGCTAACTTTGTTCGGGTCACTCGCTTTTTGAGAAGTCACGAAAAATGCTCTTCCTGAAACCACCGACTTTGTTTTGTCCGTATCCGCCTTTGGTGCCACCGTCCCAGCTGGACTTGACTTTGGTGCACGACAAAATCGGGCTAGGTGACCTTCTCTTCCACAATTGTAGCATGCTTTGGATGGCATCACGCAGTGTCCCTCCCCTCCACATTTGAAGCATATGATAAGTGGTCGTTCTCCTTCCTTAACGATAGGTGCTGATGCTGACGTCTTTCCATCATTGTTGAATCTCCTCTTCTTGAAATGTCCATTCTTATTATTTTGACCATGATTACCACCGAAGTGGTTACCATTTCTGGCATGTTGATTTCCTCCACGCTTGTTGTCACCGCTTCGATGACTGTTATCACTGGTATTATCATTTTGTCGGCTGCTCTCTTTTGGTTGGATTGACTCATTATCGCGCTCCAATAACTGAGCGCTATTAATAACATCTGAATACAAACACAGTTTATGAGAGATAAGATATTGACGTATCTCGGGTTTCAAACCTCTTAGAAACATTCGCGTCATTCTCTCCTCATTATCAACTAAATGGGACGCAAACCGGGATAACTCGGCAAACTTGGCTTCGTACTACGACACGATCATGTTGTTTTGCTCCAGCTTGATGAACTCTACCTCTTTCATGTGACGAATACTTTCGGGAAAGTACTTGTCGTTGAATAATTCTTGGAACTTCTCCCAAGACATCTTCAGTGCGGCGGGTTGAGTACGCTTTACAGATTCCCACCATTAATTTGCCTCTGCCCGCAACATGAAGGTGGCAAGGGGAACCTTTTGATCTGCTTTATCCACGTCTCCACCTTAAGTGATTTTGGCTCTCCAAAAAACTCCGGTGGTCCCAGCTCCTTGAACTGCTTAGCGGTGATCGTCCGAGAGTTGCCAGTGTTTCCATCTGCATTTTAGACAGGAGCCATTCTTGCCAGATGTTGCATGAATTGCATAAAGCCTTTGAATATTCCATTGTTCATCATTTGGTCAGTGTTGTTGTTTGCTTGAGGATTGTCGCCTTCTTGATGCACATTATCCTGATTATTGATCTGTGGAGACTCAACAGTCTCCTGTGCTCCATTGATGTTCTTAACATTCTCGGATGTCATTTTCAAATACTGCCACAAAATAAGGGTTAATTAACATATCACATATTATCCCTATACTCTGACCGACCAATTAAATACCAAATAAACTTAGGTAGGTCATACTAGCGAAAGAATTTACTGTCTCTCCCCTCCTAGTTCTTATCTCACATTTCAGCCAGGGATCATATCCCTAAGCTTTGATACCAACTGTGACGCCCCCAAAATAGGTATACATAACCTATTCTGAGTCGCCAAATACATGGTACAGAATACAAATATAATCTTAAATATACAACATGAGCTGTGAGTTTTTATACAAATATTGTCTTCTAGACAGTATTTAAACTCAAAATAAGTCCTCAATACATTTATTATCACACTATTTCATAGAATAGAGGACTACTAATGCTATCATCTGGACCGTCACTCCGTTCCCCGACTAGTCTCTGCTACGTTCTCATTTTCTAAAGAGAACAATGACAGTAAAAGGGTGAGCTAAACTAGCATAGTAAGAAATATTATGACTAAGATAATGCAGAATAAATTATCGTTAGCCTTCAACAGTGTTAAACCGATACAATATAACAAACATCAAGTTTAACTGCAGCGGAACAAGCAATCCATTAAAAGAGTCAAGTATAGAATAAAATCTACTATCTTTTATGATTTAAAAGGTTTTTCATTATTTTTATCGCTGGGACTCAACTTAATAAATAATCCACATCATCCCTGCACTACGGGCAAGGATATTCATTAGTATCACAATCACAAATTATCCATGCACTACGGACCAAGTATATTCGTGTATTCATCAATGGTCATGACTATACCGAATAATCTCTGATCATAATCATACCAACAACTGTCCACCAATGAATTACAGGCCAATGAGGACTATTACCACATCATTCGTCACATTACGGTTATGATTATACCGAATAATTCCTGGTCATAATCATACCAAGTCCATCTATGTACATAAGCCAAAGATGACTTTCATCACAATATAAGCATGATGATGATGACAATGACATAATAATTCAATAAAACAAGTTCAAGAATAAATTTTAAAGATTTATAAATTAATTTATCCAGGAACTAATAACGTCCAAATTGTCAACATGATACTGCTTTATAGAGTAAAATTCAAGAATGCTCAGAAGAATATTTCTATAAAAGATACTGGATGAAGCACAAATATCAAGGATATTTCACTAATTTCATGGAGTATAGAAGCCAGGGCTTTAATCAACTGAGTATAATAGAATATATGAAACTACAAATGGATTTTTGCCCGCCATGCGGTAATCCACGTAGACAGATCATTTCCACAATTTAATAAGGAATGAATACGAATGATCATTCACCACACATGTGATAATCTACATGGACAGGTTATTCCAACAGAATAATAAAGAATAGAATAACAGAAGAATTTACCATGCATGCGATAGACCGAACAGACATGTTATTCTAACAGAATAATAAATAATGGAACCAGGTCATGCGTTAATGTACAGACAGGATATTCCGACAGAATAATAAAGAATGGAACCAGGTCATGCATAAACGCACAGATAGGATATTCTGACAAAATAATAAAGAATGAAATAACAACAAAATTTCACCATGTATGTGGTACTTCGCATAGACAGGTTATTCCAGCATAATAATAAAGAATGGAATAATAGAAGAATTTCACCAAATATAGGGTAGTCCATGTATACAGGTTATTACAACATAATAATAAAGAATGGAATAACAGAAGTTATCTTCATGAATACGAAAGAAATAATACCCCTTACAAGTACAACAAATAATATCCCTTACCTTAAAAGAAATTGGATATAGTAATAGTGAAGTAGCAGAATACTTTTCTTCTTTCTCTCTATAGTTTCTCTCTCTAGAGTTTCAGTGAATTCGTAAGAAATAATGAAGGAATGAGCTTATATTTATAGGAGAATGGACTTAATAGTAACTAATTCATGAACGTTCCAAATTGATTTACTTTTAAACGGACGGTCCATATTGATTTACTATCCAGTATTAATAAAATATTCTAATAAAATAAAATCTTTTAAATAAAATATAATATATTCTATTTATAATCTAATAAAATGAATAACTTTATAAAAGTATTCTGTTTTATATAAAAAGATTTTACTATGCAAATACTATGCATGCACTATGTAAATACTATGTATAATAGAATATCATATATTTTATTTATAGTTTAATAAAACAAATAACTTTATAAAAGTATTCTGTATTATATAAAAAGTTTTCTGTTTTATTACATTTATAATAATAATAAAACAAAACTTATCACCTTTATTATAATTCACAATATAAATCGACCAGGTCGTTCCCATGAAAGAGGGGACTTTCTAATAAGGATTTCTCTCTATTGGCGCGCAATTAGGTGACCAAACCTCTCCTTGGCAGAACTTCTAGACATCGTTAATATTGTAAATAATAATATGAATAACTTTGCCGTCTCAATTATTGATTTAATAACATAATATATTATACAGATGCTACTATGACAATAATTGAATCAATAATATGAGAGATATGATGCAGTAATTACTGTAGCAATAATTGAGTATAACTGAGTGACTTCTTACGTAAGCATCAATAATCAATACCGTGTGCTACTATGCAACCACGAATATTACTGTACTTTTACTACCGAGTAGTTCAACAGTTTTAACGATAACACTTTCGCCGTTATTTTTATAAAAAGATAATTCTGCCGTTTTCTTACTACGACAATACTTCTATTGTAGGGTCCACCAATGATTATGCCGTCGTACGGATATTTCCCGATAAAAAGAATATTCTCCAACCAAACGAATATTATATAACAACTTACATACTTTTCAAAATTTATAAATATTACCCACAACTATAACATTATATCAAATCCACACCATAATATTAAAAAAATATTTCGAAAAAATTAAATCTTTATTCATAAAATTTGGGGTCTCACACATAGCTCCTAGCATAAGGTCTACAAACTGTTGAGTAGAATTATCGTCATTATTCATTTCTCTTTGGGGTTTTCTGGTTGGTGGCATGATTCTATACAAAACAACAACAAAAATTCATATAAGAATTTGAATAATATAAACATAACATTTATTTTATTTATCACAACAGTCGTACAAAACAACTTAGTATTTATACATACTACTAACTTACAAACCACTAGTTATAATACAAACTTTGAATGCTTCTTTATTCATACTAATATAAAGCATTCAACCGCATATACTACTCTCTAGAATTCATTGATATCATTAAAGTAATCTTGAATCATGTGACAAACCATATATCGATCTTTGAGATGAGCAATTTTCTTCTCCTCTATCGGATATCGAACTACTCGGCGCTACAAATCATTAAAAGTATCTCGAACACCCAGAGATGTTTTAAGAAGTCTTGACTGAATTTCCTTCCTGCCCCTTTGTGCATGGTGCAGTTGTACATTTAGTCGGTGACTATGTCTCCTCTCATGTTATAACATTCCCTCAGCTATATCAGCTCTAAACTTCATTTTATTATTCTCATATTCTGTTGTCTTCATTAGTGATGCCATTGCTTCATCATGCTCATCAATTCTCATTAATTATCCTGCTATTGGATCTTCCTCTTCCTCAGCATCTAGCAGTTATTGATCATTAAGCAATTCTTCATCCTCTGCATTACTAGCTATAAATGACTCAATTTGTGGTGGATTGTTTGCTATCACCATTTCTTCAGTATTGGAGTTGGCCATCTATAAAAGAAAACCCCCTTAATACTGGTATAAAAATTTACACAACATAATAATTTTAATGTTATTTTTTATGTGTACTTTAAATTTTTTACGAACTCGAAGACTATATACTAAGATTTCTCTTCCTTATATCTATAGCCTTGTAGCTTTGATACCAAACTTGTTACTCCCCGATATCTATACTTCCATGGTATCTGATATGGTGCTTACAACGAATCAATATAATGCATTTAAATCTATACACCCATGGTATCTGATTATAAGCTTATATTAAATTAAGAGACTATCAGATATAATTCCCATAGATCCAAGATTCACAGTATCCCATAACAGATGACAATTCTCAAGAGAACTATTACTGTGTTTGGATACCCTCACTTGGATATATGAACTGTATCTGTGAATAGAATCTATCTATCCGAAATCCAAAATATCAGTAATAACATGAACAGTCTATATTACTAATACCCTCACCCATATATATATAGTTTATACCATGTGAATTTATACTATCAAATCGATAGTAACTATTTATCTTAAATCTATCAATAATAACATGAACAGTCCATATTACTAATATCCTCACTCAGATAAATAGTTTCCAAGGATCTCAACTTGATTCAAAGAATTCTAAATTTACATCTATAAATGTAAGAAAACACGGTTGCAGAAATAAAAGATGCTATTTATATATATATATATATATATATATATATATATATATATATATTAAGGTTCGATTACATGATTCTCATAACGAGTTTCTTATTACAAAGTATTCAACTAGACATGAATATAACCTGATCTAAGCAGGGACGATTCCCTTTATTTACTCCAGATCTTAGCAAGTTTTGTATTTATAACAATATATGATTTGAAGAAATACAATAATTCAAATTTTGACTGATAGTTGTTACCATTTTCTGAATTTTTATTTCTGTCAGTCACACAGACTTAGAAATTTTATTTAGATATGAGATATGGGATCAGCCTATTGAATATCCTAGGAGTATGCATCTCATCCTATCAGTGCTCAAATGCACCCAAATTAATGTCAATATATTATTGACCGAATTATGATCCCTTATGGGATACCCAACTTCAGAATAGGATGTCTTACCAAACAATTTTGTTTGACACAATAATTTATGCTTAACAATTAATATGAATAAATAATTTATTTCTTAGTTATGCTGAAGCTATAGCAATAACCTTACAATAAAAGGTAATTCAAATGTAGGTATGGTATATTATGTCAACAGCATATCAAGATAAAAATCTTGTTCAACAAATAAACAGGGTTGAGAAATTTGTATAAGTAGTTTAAGGTTTAAGAAGAACTTGCCTGCGCATAGATCAGTCAAGTTATGCTTCTCAATTCGTTTAATAAATACCCATGATGTTCATATATATAAATCTAACACGTTAGTATTGATAACAATACTCAAATATAACATTTATATAAGATCGGGTTAGATTTGATAAGGTTTCGGTGTTTAATGTCTTTACCGAATATTAAATAAGTTGATATATGGACTAAATTTTATTTATAAATTTTATTATATTTTTAGATAACTTATATATCTATTATAATGATTTTTAGAAGTTTTTAAAATATTTTTAAAACATTTATTTATCCTTTAAATGATTTTTAAATTATTTATTTCTATTTTTAGGTAATTAATATTTACTTAAAATTTTACAAAAACATTGTTTATTATTTTTAAATAATTTATAACCATTAATTATGATTTTTATATTATTAATATTATTTTTCAATAATTATTTAGTAATTATAAATAATTATTCTAATTACTTTATTATTAAATTAATTATTAATAATATCTAAATAAAATAAAATATTTATTGAATTTATGTAAAAATATCAAAATTTAATTATAATTTTTTAATATAATTTTTAAAACTGTTTTTATATTTATTTATTAATTATTTCTAATTTTTATAAATTAATTTTTAGAAAAATAATTTCTGTCCGTCGCTAAAGTACTATAGTGACTGGAAGTGTCGTTCTAGGTGTTCTTGAGCTTCTGGGCGAACAGTTGGTCATGGTTAAGGGACCAGTTTGACCACGATTTATCTAGCTATGGTTTAAGATTCTGGGTTTGGACAAGTATTGGTGTTATAGTACTCTTATAGTAGTACAACATCAACCAAACTTCATGTTTTAACCTACATATAACAAGAAGTTATAGAGGCTCAAAGTCACTGTCAGAGCTGTTCTTGAGTCTCTGGGCAACCCAGAATAGTGGTCATGGCCGGTCAACGGTTTTGTGGCTTTAATATCTCTGATTCTGTATAATAGATGTGTGTTGTGTTTGTTGTAACATGTAGTATATATGTCAGGGTACATATATATAACACTAACTTGAACAACACATAATTCTAAGGTCTCTAATTATGCTGGTCAAAGTACAGACAAAAGCTATTTTTCGTGTTCATCAGTTTTCTGGGTAACCCAGAAAACTTGGTCAAGCTCGATCAATGACTTTTGACCATTATTTCCAGTAATCCTATGAGTTGTTTAAGCAATTTAAGATCATAGATATGTAGTATGTATATCAAGGTGCTAATCTAAAACAAAAAGTTACAAAAACAACAAACAGAAAGCGATCAAAAGGCTGGTCAAAGTAGCCGGTTCCAACTGTTCTTTAGTTTTCTGGGTAACCCAGAAAATTGAACTCCGTGAACGGTCAACTCACTTTGACCACCTATAACTTACAATATATGGTTCTAATGAACCTGTTTTCATTTCCAGATTAAAGATCTACTATCAGGCTACAAATATCATACAAATAACAGACCTAAACATAAACACATACGAATCTACAAGCTCTGACATTCGGCTGTCAGACTTGATTTTCAAAATTTCCAGATTTCTAAAAACACTTAATTAAGGCATTTAGATGTTATGAAAACGTGTTCTATCAATCTAACATACTAATACATAATTCTAAACATCTAAACAACAAAATTAACAAAGGATCAAAGTGCTAGCTATGAATTAGGGTTTGCACCTTACTTGCTTTGATTTTTGATTCTAGCTTCTGATTTGGTTGCTGCTATCACCCAGGCTTGATTTGATATGTATATAAGTGTATAATGGCTTAAATATTTCGTGAGTTTGATTTGATCTAGGGTTCCTATTTATAGAATTCTTCAACTTGGCTTTTTGGACATTTTTAAGCTACTTGCCTCTACAAATATCAGATCTGATGACTCTACTCTTGCTTGAGAGTTACAAGCATGTCATGTGTAGCCTAGGAACTTGCATTGGTGACTCCTAACCTACTTGTGAGCTAGTTAGGTTAGTTTAGTAGCCTAATTATGCCCTAATCTTCACTAATCTTGATTAGGGTTTTGTTTTAAATGATTAGGATTATTAAATGATGTTTATTAGCACCTAATTAAAGTTTAGTAATCATGATTAGGTGTTAAGATAATCTAATTAGGGTTAAATTAGCTAATTAGGGTTAGGTTTACAAATTAGGGTTAGGATTTTACTGATTAGGGTTAGGGTTTGTTAATCTAGGGTTACTAACCTAGATTTCCTACTAATCCTAACAAGCACGACAAAGCGTTTTGTCAGTGTAAGCACGACAAAGCAGCTTGTCCAAACAAATATACCGAAAAGTCCGATTTCGGAGGAAAATTTTTAAGCACGAAGTGTCATGCACGACGTTTTTCGAACAAAATTTTATTTGACCAAATTTGTTAAACAGAATATATATTAACACATAACACATTAAGAACGGAGAAATTTTATTGATATAACTGAATTTTATATAACCGAGTCTTATTAGGGTTTTGGGTTTTTACAATTCCTTCACTCTACCACTAATGATGACCAAATTTAGTTTGAGAAACTTCCATCTATCCAAGCAAAATTGTTTGATATTCCTTCATCCTCCAACAGTGATTGGCACTCAACGATTTATCAGTTCTCGTTGCTTTCAAAAATTTGTCCAAGAATGAAAATCGTGGAGTCCAATCTAGTGCTCTACAAGAGGCTGCCCAACCAAATGACCAAACTCCTACGAAGAAGGAGTTATTGAAGAATTCTGATGATCTGATTGAGAAGATGTCTATCATCACTGAAGAGCCAAAGATATTGATAGAAGCAGGAGATAATGCGGTTAAAGATAGACTCAAAGCCACTATGCATGATATATCTCT
Organism: Panax notoginseng; assembly: GCA_016801055.1. Lineage (NCBI taxonomy): Eukaryota > Viridiplantae > Streptophyta > Magnoliopsida > Apiales > Araliaceae > Panax > Panax notoginseng. The sequence continues at coordinate 41,970,960 of CM029015.1, forward strand.
CAGAATCAAAGAGAGATCAAATCTATCTGAAGGCCATGAATGATCAGAAGGAAGAAGCTCTATGAGCACAGTAGGCTAATGAAGAGCAAATCCTATTCCTCTATGTTAAGATTGATAATCTGAATCAGTCTCTCTCCCTACAACTTGAGTTGAACCAACGAGAACTTATGGTTGAGGTTGGTAACTCATCTTACCTGATGGAGCAACTTATGTCCAACATGGAGCAACTTTCCCAAGTGATTAATGACAAAAAGGGAGAGAAAAAGAGGCATAGAAAAAGGCACTCACGGAAGAGCAAGGAGAACAGAAGAAGAGAAGACAAGAAGGCCCAGAGAAAGGCAAAAGAACAGAAGAAGAAGATAGCAGCAACTAAAGCAGGATCATCATCTGAGGGGTAGCCAAAAGATGATGATCCCATAAACACTGAATCTGAGGGGGAGTAGAGAAAAGAAATGAAGTCACCACCCCAAGGGGAGCAGGAGCAAACAGATTAAACAGATAAGTAGCTGATCCACAGACATCCTGGAGACTTACATGGAGCCAAAAAGGTACATCTCTATCTAGTTAAGTATGTTCTAGATCCAGGATGTAAAGTGTCATAGTTTATGTAATTCCATATTATTATCAATGACATTCATGATTATCTGTTTTAGAAATAAAACTGCTCACTGTATATAAGATTCATTCATCTCTTGCATATACACTAATTGTTTTTGTCATATTCAAATAAGGGGAGATTGTCAGGAATAAGCATGTAAATGATATTCCTATTTATATATGATTTGATTATGATATATATGAATGAATATGCAAGTATGGTTGCATTAAAAAAAGCTGTAAAGTCCTTTGATAGATAATAGGAACATATGTACAAAGACTTAGAATGAATTGATCAAATATGTTAGAATGATCCTACATAAGCAAAACAGCTTTGTAAAGTCCTTCAAAAGAAATGATGTACAAGGACTATAAATATAGAAAGATCAAGCTTGTTAAGTTCATCTTATAATGTAATAGATAGGCTTGTCTGATCGTCGAGTACTGCACCAGAAATCATAGTCTGCCAGGAGAGTCGAGGAAAACTCGAGAACTATCGAGGCAGAATCATAGTCTGCAAGATAGTAGATGTCGGAGTTCGTAGACTGCCAAGAGAGACGATGAAGGATCGTAGTGTGTTGAGAAGAACTTCCTCGGAGCAGTAGTCTGCTGAGGAAGCCATGTTCAGAATCGTAGAGACAGCCTATCTAAGAGCTGACTGAGCATCTACCGAAGCCAAGTCAAGAATCGTGGACCACATATAGAGTCGTAGAGTCTACTGATCACATCAGAGGTAGAGATCGCAGTCGAACAAGATCAGATGAAGACAACAAGCATAAAGACAGAAATCGTAGAGTCGTAGTGTCTGCAGAACCAAAGCTAAATCATAGAGTACAGAACTAAGGCTTCAACAGAGGTGCTCATATAGTCAAGGCAGAATCATAGAGTAAACACGATTCTCAACAAATGATCACTCCCAGAATATCCAAAGTATGAAGCCTCTTGTCTGAGCTGCAAAGATACATTCCACCTGAAGAAAACTAGAGAGCACTCAACGAATGACATGCAAGATAATAGAAGATCTAAGCACCAACCCAATCATCATCCAAATTGAGTTGTGAAGCCATTCAAGATGAAGTCTTCCACAAGTTGATCAGAAGAAGACTTCCGTCAAAATAACTGACTAAGAAAAGTCAGCAAGTGTAGTAGCTGTCAAGAGAACAGAAGTCAACGATCTTGGAAGTAACCAGGATCGTAGTGTTTGCCAAACAAAGCAGGAACTGATGAAGTGTACACAGAGATATTGGTCAGCTTATGAAGAACAAGGCTAAAGTGATTAAGCATTGGGTCAGTCCATTGATGATAAGTGAACGGGAGATCAGAAGGAGAAAGCGAGCTGGGCATGCCACAAATCTGAAGTGTCTTGCTATTCAGAAGAGGCCAGAACAAGGAGTCAAGCTATCAATTCCTGAGATCAGTTGAGGCAAACAGAAGTGTTGAAGCACTACATAAGAGAAGGAAGATGTGTTCTACATTGAAGATCCAATGAACACTATTCAGGATCGTAGTGTTGTCTCAACCTGCCAATGAGCAATATTCAACAAAACACATTACGATCAGGTCCAAGAACATCTGCATCAGAATCATATAGTTCGATCATCTGAGAATTGAAGCATTGGCAACGGTCGAACATTGCTAGTTGAGAGCATCGATGCAATAGGATAGATCCTGATGTTCTAATCAAGAAGTCAAAAAGGAGAAATAAAGATGACTACCTGCCTGAGACATCAAAGTGACATCTCTGACGGGGTAGGTGAAACAGTAGACTACAGTGTCAGAAAGTCATAAAGGAGTTGTCATGTCACATCTGCAGTCTACATCAAATAACTCGAGATCTGCGAAGCAATTCAAATAGCTCCTAACGGCTACATTCCAACAGGAAGGTTATGAAGGAGTATAAATAAACAAGAGCTTCAAAGATCAAGAGTTGTTGAAGTTGCAGAATCGTTGAGTTGGTGGAATGCTATATTGTTGACTCTATGAGTTCCAGCAAAGCTTAACAGAACAAGTCTTAGTGACAGTGAGACTACGAAGGTGAAAGTGAAGCAGATTTGAAAAAGGACTCAAACAGACTAAAGCTTCACTCAACAAAGATGAGAATACCAGTGAAGATGGCAGCTAAGCTGAGAGCCGAGAAGGACATCCTAGATTAAACTCGAGTCATGGATTCATAGTAAATTGCCCTTTTATTCCAACTCAATATTCCGGAACATCAATAATTCATAATAAATAGCCATTTTATTAGAAAAATTCAAATCTTATGTCTATTCCATAGGAAATTAAATTCTTTACAACTTTGTAGAAGAAAGTTTTTTTAAATTTCAAACGGAAAATGATCGAAATCCACATACGGGTGATCTTACAGGCTATAATCAAATTTTAGTCAAAAACGGGGCCCACTAACATGTTTTTAGCATTTATTATAACAAAAATACTCTTCCTCCTCATTTATTCATATATCACACATTCATTGTAAAAATATCACTGTTATTATATTATTATAGTATCACATTATACATTTATAATGTAATATAATAATATAGATAAAATATCAATTTTCAATAATTGTTACTTTTCTAAAAATTTCTCCATTCCGACAAAATACTGATAAAACAGTTCAGTATTAATTCCTTCATTTATATCCACATAAAATAAATATTTCCTTATTATTTTTATCAATAATTAATTATTCACAAATAATATTACAGAATCACAATAATGACAATCAGGTAGTTTCTAGGAAAGAGGGGGCCTTCTGGTAAAGATTTTTCCTTACTGGCACGCAATTAAATAATCTCTCCTAGACAGAACTTTCTTAAATATTGTCAATAATGCTATCTAATAATATTATTCAAATAATATAAATTATTGATCTGATAATTTAAAATACTATGCAATGACAATTATTGAATCAACAATATAAAATATCAACGCAACAATTATTGAATCAATAAAATAAAAAATTGAACAGTAGTTACTGTAACAATTATTGAGTAGTGACTTCTTACGTAAGAATCAATAATTGGTGCAATACCATGTGCTACTGTGAAACACCACGTATTACTATATTTTAAGCACCGGATATTTCAACAATGTTAACTGTAACAACTACGCCGTTATTTGTAGAAAACTCATTCTTGTCATTTTCTTCATCCGATAATTTTTCCGTTATGGGGTCTACAAATGGCTGCGTCGTCGTACGAATATTTTTCGACAGCAAGAATATTCCACGACTAAACGAATATTCCCCGACAACAATGAATATTTTATAACCACTTGCTTATTTTGCAAAATTTGCACATTTCATCCATAACCAAAATATTATATCAAATTAACACCTTATTATTCAAAATAATAATTAGAGAAAATTTGATTTTATTTATAAAATGTTGGGGTCTTACAACCTCCCCTCCTTATAAAATTTCGTCCTCGAAATTGACGTTCGTACCTAGTGTTTCAAAAAGGTGAGGGTACCTCACTTTCATTTTCGACTCCAACTCCCAGGTCATTTCCTCAATAGCACGGTTCCTCCACAAAACCTTGACTTGTGGCATAACCTTTGTGCGTAGGACATGCTCCTTCCTATTCAAGATCTTGACATGTACCCTTCGTACATTAAATCTTCGGTTATCTCGTTTGGTTCTAACTCAATAATGTGGTTCGGGTCTTTCACATATTTACGAAGCACAGATATGTGAAAAGCATTATGAACACGAGACATGCTTGGAGGTAATGCGAGTCTATAGGCCACATTTCCTATTCGGTCAAGAATCTCAAATGGACCAACAAATCGTGGATTGAGCTTTTCTCTCTTTTCGAATCCTGTAACTCCCTTCCATGGAACAATACGTAACAATACATGATCCCCAATATTAAATACCACATCCTTTCGATGAAGATCCGCATAACTCTTTTGTCGATCCTGTGCCATTTGTATACGTTGTCGGATCATTTGGATCTTTTCTGTAGTCATATATATAAATTCTGTTCCCAACAATGTTGCTTCACCCACCTCATCCCAACATACTGGAGAGAGACACTTTCATCTATACAATGCTTCGAATGGAGCCACACCTATACTTGCCTGATAACTGTTGTTGTAGGAGAATTCCACCAATGGTAGGTACTTATCCCAACTTCGTTTGAAATCTAGGACACATAGTATTAATAGATCTTTAAGAGTTTGAATATTCCTTTCTGATTATCCGTCCGTTTTAGGATGGTATGCCGAACTGAATCGTAAATCTGTGCATATAGCTTTCTGCAAGCTAAACCAAAATTGTAAAGTAAATCTTGGGTCACAATCTAAAATAATGGATACTGGCATGCCATGCAATCTCACAATCTCATTTACATACATACGAGCAAGACGTTCAAGGGAATAAGTCTCCCGTATAGGCAAGAAATGGGCAGACTTTGTTAATCTATCAACAATAACCCAAATCGTATCTATACCTTGCGAAACCTTGGGAAGACCCATAACGAAATCCATGGTGATGTGTTTCCACTTCCATTTCAAAATCTCAAGTGGTTGCAATGGACCCTTTGGCACTTGATGCTCCGCCTTTACACGTTGACAAGTTAAACACCTTGAGATAAACTCCGCGATCTCTCTCTTCATATTGTTCCACCAAAATGTATATCAAAGATCATGATACATTTTGGTACTTCTAAGATGGATTGCAAACGGTGTATTGTGTGCCTCCATCATGATCTTGTACTTCAAATCAGAGTCGTTAAGAACACAAAGTCTGGAGTTGACTCAAAGTATTCCTTATTCATCGATTCTTGCTTTTGGGATAACACCTTCTTGTACTTTCTTCTTCATATGCATCAGCTCCGGGTCTGTGGCTTGAGCGACTTTAACTTTATCGATTAAAGTTGGTTCTATGCGTATACTTGACATCATCATATGGGTCTCCGAAGTCTTAAACTCTATCTTCATCTTTTGTAAGTCTTACAAAATGGGCCTTTGCGTTGACAATATCGCACTCGTACCCGCATATGATCTTCTACTCAATGTGTCAGCTATCACGTTTGCTTTTCAATGATGGTATGATCATAATCTTTCAACAGCTCGAGCCAACGTTGTTGCCGTATGTTGAGTTCTTGAAAGCTCTTCTCACATTCCTCGCTCCGTTCGAATTTTGTATCTTTTCGAGTCAGCTAAGTTAATGGAGTAGCGATTCGAGAAAATCCTTCCACGAATCTCTGATAGTAACCAACTAAGCCTAGAAAGCTACGTATTTTGATTATGAACTTAGGTTGCTCTCAACTGTGACTTATATCCCAATTTTGGATAGCACGTCACATTGGCACCTATCGTTTTACCACCACACAAATATAGTGTCCCTTACGGGGAGTCTGATTTTGGTGTATTCCATAAAGGAAGTCACTAGATAGAGGCTCGGGTACCAACACCTGTAGTTGGGTTTTTAACTCCTGAAGTTCAATAGGAGCTATTCGATATGAGATTTTAGAAATAGGTTTTGTAACGTATTCAAGATCAATACAAAAATTTAATATCACGCTCTGCGGGTAGGCCGGGAAGTTCTTCAGGAAATACGTCAGGAAATTCACTAACAACAGAAATATCATTCAAATCTGACGTATTTTTGTTTAACTCCATGACATGGGCTAAGAAAACTTAACATGCGTTTTTCAATAAACGAATAGATTTATGGCTTGATATGACAATGATTGACTTTAGTGGTTTGGTTATTTGAATTCGTATAACAGGTTGGTTAGGAATATGAAAACTAACAACCTTACGAAAATAATCAATTTTAGCATGATGAGTGGTTAACCAATCAATCCCTAAAATCACATCAAATGCAAGTATTTTAAAAGAAATGAGATCAACAGGTAATGTGATGGTCCCAACTTGAATCAAGAAAGATTTATAAACAGTGGATGTAATGAAAGTTTCTCCCAATGGAGTTTCAACAAATAAGTCAAAGTCTAATTTCTCAGGTGTCAAGTTCAAACGTTGAGCACAAGCAGGAGAGATAAAAGAATGGATAGAACCGACATCTAATAAGGTATAGACTTCGTAAGAATTTATCATTAACTAACCCGTGATAACTTCGTTTGGGTTCCTCGTATTTTGGGAAGTCACGACAAATGCTCTCCCTTGAACCGCTGACTTTGACTTGTCTGGGATAGCCTTTGGTATCATCGTCCGAATTAGACTTAACTTTGTTATAGAGTACATTCCACCCTCAATTGCTTCGTTGCATTCCTGATCTATGATTTGAATCTTTACTCTCTGATCCATATCGAATTGGGGTTGATCGCTCTGCATAGGGTAATTCTGAACTCGATGTTGGATTCTCCCAATTGTTGTCTAAAAACCGAAATCCATTTCATCTATTTTGGCTTTATTTGATTGGACGTCTTTTTCTACAATATCAACGCATCGTGCGGCTTTTACCCATACATCATTCATTCTCATTCGTTCAGTTGTTTCTTCTTTCATCAGAACTTTGATCATAGCATTCTCAAATTCCAACTCTAATATCTTGTACTCTGCCAAAGAGTGCTTCTATTCAAGCATCGCACATCGGGTAACACAATTTTGAATTGTTGCATCCCTTTGCTCCACGACCGCCTGTCGTTCTTCAGCCTGCTCTTCTAACTCATGAATACGATTTTGCAATTCTACATTTTGATCATAAAGTTCTCCTAATAAATCCTCCTCAGGTTCCTCTTCTTCCTCACTCTCAGCTGCTACCTCTGCGATTAATTCGGGTGCAACTATTAATTCTTCACTCACCATATGGATATCTCTAATTTCTTCTTCACTTGACATCACATTATCCTGGTTAGTGATTAGAGGTGTCTCAATGGTCTAATTCACTCCATTGTTAATATTTTCAGTTGTCATTCTCAAATACTGCCACAAAATAAGGGTTAATTAAAGAAATTGACATACCACATAATACCCCTATATTCTGATCGACCAATTAAATAACAAATAAGCTTAGGTAGGACACACTAGCGAAGAATTTACTCGTCTCTCCCCTCCTAGTTCTATTCCCCGATCTCTGTCAGAGACCATATCCCTAAGCTCTGATACCAACTGTGACGCCCCAAAAATAGGTATACATCACCCATTCTGAGTCGCCAAATACATAGTACAAAAAATAACTATAACTTCATTATTACAATTGTCGTACAAAATACGACAACACATATACTGTGAGTTTAAATACAAATATTGTCTTCTAGACAGTATTCAAACTCAAATAAGTCCTCATTATAATTATTGATACATTATTTTACAAAATAATGAGGACTACTAAAATAACTTTCTAGAAACATCATTCCATATCCCGACTAGTACCCGCTACATTCTCGCCTCCTGAGAAGAAAAAATAGAACAAAAAGAAAAGGGTGAGCTCAACTAGCCTAGTAAAGAACATTATGACTAAGATAATGTAGAACAAATTATCGTTAGTCCTCAACAGGGAAAAATATGATAGAATATAATAGGCAACAAGTTTTAGATTAATATTCGCAGCGGAAATAACAATTCATTAAAAGAGTTAAGTAAAGAATGAAGTCTACTATCTTCTATGATTTTAAAGTCCATCATCAATATTTTATCCTTGTGACATCAATCAATATACATCTTGAATTAAATATTCATATTTGCTCTTACGGCCAAAATATTCAACCGTGTCCCCAGTTGGTCATGTTCATCTCAACACATGTTCATCTTTGCACTACAGGCTATCGACATCAGGATTTTTATTTGTCCCTTTTCTGTTCTTGTTCTTTTGTGTTCTCATGTTATGTGAGATTTATTTGAAAAAACAAGTGAAAAAGGTTCGACATGTATATGTCGACGATTGGACTATAAGAGTCGCCAGTTGGTTTTTTAACTGGTTGTACCAACACAACAGAGAAAAGGTTTGCACATTGATCCAGTGATGTGACATTGCTAAATGGGTCTGTGAAACCGAGATTCATTAGGGTCTGGGGACTTGCTTATGCGGAGGGAAGGTGTTAGGCAACCCCCGATATTCGTGTTGTCACGGTGACCGCCACTTTTCAAGAAACTATTATATGAATATGTGTGTGTGGCTTAATGTGTTGTTATTTGGAAGTAGTGTTATGCCTCGTTCGCACCTATATACAAAGGGTTTAAATTTTGTATAAAATTCAGTTTTAACAAGATATAGCAGTGATGTTTTGTAAAAAGAGCTTTTTCAAACCCCTGCGCTCAATAGTAATTGAGGCCTTTGATACTTCTATTTTATTATTTGTTCGGCTTAATTGCTTTTATTTTTGAGATGTGAAGCATCTTCTAGAAAAATAATTTAAAAAGTAGTGCCGAACTCCTCGTGGGCATGAAAACCATTTGAGGAAATCCAAACACCGTGAATAATTTACAAGCTGCTTACAGTTGAAAATGTCCATCACGTGAACCGAATCTAGATTCAGTAGACTGAATCTGTGATCACATGATTCCTAGGCTCACATGATGTGTAAACAGTTATATATATATATATATATATATATATATATATATATATATATATATATATATATATATAAGCGATAAACGCACTGGATGTAAAATTCAGGCTCATCGAACAGAGTTCGACAACAGTTCATATATATAAGTATATATATATAAAAGTAAGTAAAAGCTCCAGATGTAAATCCAGGCTCATCGAACAAAGTTTGACAACAGTTTATATATATATATATATATATATATATATATATATATGGACTAACATTATATATATATATATATATATATATATATATATATATAATGTTAGTCCATATATATAAATATATATATATATATATATATATATAATATATACAAAAGAAATAAAAGCCACGGACCAAAGTCCGGGCAAACACACACAACACGACTCTCAACGTGAAGAGCGGTGTGTGCAATGATGAAGAGAAAAGCTTTAAAGTGTGTAAGAATGCTTATAGTGGGCTGCCAAAGAAGACTTCAATAACTTGAAATGGATGAACACTCGGCTCCCGCCGGTAGAAAAATAGCTATATATGAGCTTACAAGTGTTTAACATGAGAAAGCACTCAGTTTATAGGGTATATAGAGCAAATTGGACAGGGCTTCCTCACCTTTTTTCTTACAAATATGGTCACCCTAAGCCCTCTATTTATAGAGGGGGGTGCCGCGGTGTACCTGCAGTAGTAGCAGGTGTACCTGCAGCTACTCGGGGTGCCCCGGGCAATGTAGGTCCTGTTGTCTCGACGTACGTGCACTCAAACAACGCGTTGTTCGCTCGGACCTTCATAACTTTCAATTCGGGAGTCCGATGGAAGCGTGCCATACCATTCCAGAAAGCTCTTTCCGAGAGCTATGCAATGTCATATGATTTGCCCTTTTTTGATTCCAGGAAGATGGGTCCATAACTGAAATGGCATTTTCAGGTTTCCATTAGGTAGTTCGTTGAGCTGTTTTGCGTAGTTTGCGCTTGAAAGTTAAGATATGGTTCTTGTGGGACTTGCATTGAAGTAATTTGAGTTGAAATGAGTGTATTTGATGTGAGTTAAAGTTGAGTGGGAAAATGACCATTTTGCCCCTCCCAGGGTTATCTCCGATTTTTGCGCAGTTGTAGCAGTCTTTTCTCATGGTTATCTCTGAGGTTAACTCGATGTTGACTTTGACTGTCCTCAGGGTTATCTCTGAGGTTGTCTTGACCTCTGGGGGTTGACTCCGGGAATTTGAACTTGATCTCCCGGGGTTATCTCCGAGGTTGGAACTGACTTTCCCGGTGTTATCTCCAAGGTTGGAAACTAATTTTTCGGGATTATCTCCGGGGTTAGAAAATGGATCTCCCGAGGCTATCTCTGGAGTTGGAATTGATGTTGTGGTCCTCCAGTGTTATCTCCGAAGTGTAAAAAAGATGTTTTTGCCCTCCTCCATAGTTAGTAACAGGAAAAGAAAATTTCGAGTGTCTATAGATGCCCCTCTTTATCATGTTCATGCAATGCAACTGAATGGACATGATAAAGATTAGTAGACAGTTGAAATATGACAAGGTATTTTTATTAATACAAATTGCAATGTAATGAATGTCATGATGAATCCTAAAATCTTTTTGCAAATCGCAGTTCGCAAATCGCACATCGCATTTCGTATATCGCAAATCGCAAATTGCAATGTAATGAATGTTACGATAAATGTTAACATGTTTTCGTAAATCGCTTTACCTTTACCAATCATTGCTGATGCCTATGCTGGTGTTGACTCCAATGGTTTAGCTTTTTATTGGTGTCGCCGACGCTTTTTTGATGAAGATAAGTTGAGATGTTTTCCACATCTCTGATGGGGATGACGTTCTGAGATCACCAGACCTTCCCAATGTATACGTTGGTAGTTTACAGCGGTGCCTACCCTGTTGATCGCCAAACCATTTTGGTTCCCACTTAAATGGTGGTATACGAAGCTTTCATCGCTGAACTATCTTGATGTTGTGCTGAATTGATGCCAATGGTTTTAGAATACCGGATCATCTGATACCTTCGTTGAAGCAATATTCAATGTTTTGATTCGCCAGACTCCGCCTGATGTTACGCTCACCCTTTTTGAGGTGATTTGGAGTTTCCTTCACTGTTGGGTGTTTGTGCCCCATTTCCTTGAGCATTTGATTCGTAACTCGGCTAAACTGATGACCCGAATGCCGCTGACATCCCTGAAGGGTGCAACTCGTTCTTTCGCTGCCCAGATTTGCACTTCGATGTAGAGGCCTTAACTTGTGAGGACTTGACGCGTGCTTAATGGTGTAGATTTCATTCGCTGGGCCCTTCGTCGTTGGCCTTCTGCTCCTGAGTTAAGAACTTTTTTTTTGAGAATTTTCCCCTTCTTTTGTAGGGGTACGCTTATGTCGCCATGATTTCTTTTAGGAGTTCTCCCCTTTCTTTTGATGAGAGGCTTTATCTCGTCTTAAGCTCCTTCCATTTCTTGGAATTGGACAATGCCCCAGTCCTTTCGCATGTTGTTGTCGGGGATTCATACGAGAAACTCTTTTTGTTGACCAAGTCGAGAGTGAATAATATTTGAATCGCCATTAAGATGATGATGGACCATGCTGACTGGTGCATTTTCCACTTTAGGATGGTTGATAAATGCCCCAGTATTGAGTTATCGCTGTTTTTGAGATTGCCCCAATCTTGTTATAAGGGACCCAATATCGAGTTGTCGCTAATTTTGAAATTGCCCCAGCCTTGCTTGTTGTCTGGGATAGTTGCTTTGACAGATAGGCAAATAAGATGCCGAGATTGCGAGTGGCTTTTACCTCTGTACCATATGATGAACAGCCAGTGGATGTGGGCTTTGATGTTGACAACTTTTTCTGGTAGAGATGTCGCTCTAGTTGAGAGAGATGATGCTCTAACTCATAAAGATATCGCTGTTGTTGAGCGGGATGATGCCAGATCATCCAGAGATGCAGTGATTGTTGAGCGGGATAGCGCTATATCTGCCCGAGATATCGCATGCAGTTAGCGGTGGATCTGTTGGCTCGTGTAGAAACGCTTGGGCAGGAGATCACATCGTTACCTCCTTCTTCTGAGAGGGATGCTACGTTAAATTTGGTGGCTCGCTTATCCACTGGTTTGTAGATTAGCATTGATTTTCCTGTACAAACTAGCTTAGTCATTTTTATCATGTACACGATATATTGTATATATCAAACAGTATTATATAGCAGGGAAATATGTTTTAATTAACTTTCCTTTTAGTTATGCCTTGTTACTTACTTGATAATTGTCTGTTTCTCCAGGGCTTTGTGATCTGGATGTATTCTGAACTCCTCCTTGATGGATGGACAGTGAGATGTCTCAGGATTTTTAGAATGGATCGTCGATCTGTGTGTATTCCCTACCATCTTTGGTGTCTTGGGACTGGTTTCTGTATGTAGTTATGGATAAGAGTATATTTGTTTTTTCTGTGCTAAGACCAGACCATAAAGATGGCTGCCTACGTACTCCCGTGTATTGGGGAGATCAGGTCGACGTAGTTCGCCCCATGTATAGGGCAGATTACAGGTGCAAAGTTTAATCCTATGTACATGATAAATTGAAGGGGTGAAAGGTTTAATCCCTTGTGGGATAAACTGAAAGTGTGAAAGGTTTTGAAAACTTGCGGGGAATGAAGGATCTGGTTATCCGAAACTAGGCTGGTGGTTAGAAAAGTGTTTTTTCGTAATGGGGCAGATGAGTGTACAGAAAAGTTGTATGTAATGAAGGGTTAGAAAACCTGAAATGACTGGGGATATGGTGATCCAAAACCAGGATGTTTGCTTGATGGTAACTTCAGACATAGTACCATTTCACGGTGTCCGAGTTGATGAGTTGTGGAAATTCATCGCCGTCCATTTCCTGTAATCTGAGATCGCCTCCTATCAATACCTCCTTGACAATAAACGGGCCTTCCCAGTTTGGATCGAATTTTCCTTTAGACTGAGCTTGGTTGTCAATGATCTTTTTCAAAACCAAGTTGTGTTGTTTGAACTACCGTAGTCAAACTTTTCTATTGTAGGATCTTCTTTACAATTAGAGGGCCGCTCATGTGTGGGCCGCATACTCCCCCATGGATTTCATCCATGAGCCTCTGAGCTTAGTTCTCATCCAAACATCTGAGGAGACCTCGTCCTGCATCTCTTTTGTAGAGTGCATCTCCGCTCAGGTAGAATTTTATAGCAAGTCGATGTATCCACCTTCTTTTAGTCGGGCTCGCCTCAGCGGGTGTAGATCTATCTTGTAAGTGCTCATTGATATACTGATATCAAGGGTGCTGGATGGGAGGTAGCTCATCCGATACTTCTCCAATGTGATTCCCATAGGCTGGAGCCTTTTATTAGGCAAATGTGAGGGTTGGCATGTCTTCCTTGTCATGTATGTTGATCAAAGAGGCCAAGGTTGCTAGCACATCCGCAAAATCATTCCTATTCTGAGGAATGTGGAGGAAGGATTTTTTTTCAAACTCTGAAGCCATCTGTAGAATCTGCCGATGGTAAGGCAGCAACTGTAGAACCTGTTGAAGAGCTTTTTCCTTTTTCTTTTTCTTTTTCTTTTTTTTATGCATTAGATCGTGGAAAAGAGCCATATGGCTCATTGATAGGTAGCTCCAGCATTGATGAGGCCGAATGACAATCGTCTGTAGCAAAAGGTTCCCCAAGGAGTGATGAATGCAGTTTTCTCACTATCCTCGTCAGCAACCATAATTTGATGGTACCCTGCAAATCAATCAGTAAAGGAGTACATGTCGTATTGAGCTGTATTATCAATGAGTATGTGGATGAATGGCATGTGAAAGTTATCTTTGAGGAAAGCTTTATTCAGATCCCTGTAGTCCACATAAACTCGCATCTTCCCTCCCTGTTTGGGCACGAAAATGATGTTGGATATCCATTCAGGGTATGTTAACACCATGATAATGCCGACTTGAAATTGTTTCACAATTTCTTCTTTAACTTCCACTTAGGTTTTAATCGCCTAAGCTTCTTCCTGACTGGCTTGAATCCCCATTTGATGGGAAGGCGATGAATGACAATGTCAGTGGATAAACCGACCATATCTTCATGAGACCATGCAAACACATCCTGGAATAGGGTCAATAGAGTAACCATGTGATTCCTTTGGTTTGGAGTGAGGTCCGTACCAATCTGGATTTGTTTGGGCTTTCTAAGGTTGCAAAATTGAAAGAGGTTGTTTGATCAAGGTTGGGTTTAGGTTTGTCTTCAACCCATTCTTTAATCTCCTAAGGCGCTTCAATGTCCTTTTGTATTTCCATCAAGTCTGAGTCCAACTTTTCATCAAAGTTACAATCCTTGTGGAGAAGAGGCATCTTATCAGCAAGTACAGGCACATCTAACTTTAGAGTCCTGAAACAAAATGCTTTCGCCTAATATATGAAACTATTCGATCACACAAAGTGTTAGCATGTAATGACAAAAGTAACTGCTAATACTGAATAGAAAAAGTAAACAGTTATTGATATCTACAGGGCAGAATGAGTTTTTGCCCATTTTACCCTTGTCGACCAATGCAAGGAGTACTGCTCCAATTGTCGAGGGCAAAGTTCTGGTGGACTGCAGTGATAGAGGGGCTGTCTTCATCCTCCTTTTCCCGAATGATGACCATTATGTCTGGGCAATCATCATCTAGGGTGTATCTATTTATGTGTTCATCATGGACAATGATGCGTACGTTGGACATCATTTTGACGATGTCATGTTTAATTCTTTTTTCCTCTTCTTCCAATGCGGGATCTGGAACTAGGATTTCTTTCTCCTTCACCGGTATCGGTTTAGGAAATAACATAGTCATTACATGGTCAGGCACCTTTACCGGAGACCGTACAGGCTTAGGAACTGTAGGTGGAGATAATCGTCGTGTGGTTGAAGCTAAAGGAATCTGTCTGTGCTTATGAGGACTCCTGCGACTGGAACTAGTAGTATCTGGACCTTGGGTTCCTTCTTGTGCGGAGGATTCAGCATGTACGAGTATCCTTGTACCCTGAGTAGATTGGTGTAGTTCTTTAAGCAGAACAACCAAATCTGTGATTTGTTTACTTAATTTGTCGAATTCTTCATGAGAAACTGGATTAAGATCAGTCTGGTCAGATGAAGACATGGCTGTAAACTCGTGGCCTTTTTGGATTTTGACTGGGTTACTGGACCAATTATATCCCTAGAAAAAAGACTTATGTAGTTTAGTCTTAGTGAATGTAGCAATATTACGTAATGTGTCCGTTTAGGAGTATCGTCCTGCGAAACAGATATCAGTTGACAAGATAACATGTCAGGTTTTGATATAAAAGGGAAGGCATGTACACATATTCTTTATTCTTTCCATTACATTGAGATTGACATGGAAATGAAATTACAAGTAATTGAAATGGGAAGGTATGAAGAGACTTCCCTTCGCGTTTGGTTTATCAGAGGCTGACCTATCTTAGGTTACTCTCGAGCTTTTTCAGCATGAAGGTTCCCAAATCATCGCAATTTACTTGACGAGAAGTTAATCTGGTCTTTCAACTGGAGCGAATTTGGGTGGTGCCTTTCCTGAGCCTCGTTGGAATTAGTCTTCCTACGAGTTCAATAATCAAACACCGACAGGATAGCCTCCTGGTGGAGGGACCACGCAACATACATTCACATACATTGCGTCTCACCATATGAAAATGATGACATGTGCGAAGCACTAATATCACAGGCAGATATGGTGCGAAGCACTAAGTGCAGTAAGTAAATGCATTAGTACACATTCATTTAAATATAAATGCAACATCCACACACAAGCATATAACAGTTTTGAAAAGTAGCGGCATAAGTCCTCTTACTGGAGTCCCCAGCAGAGTCGCCACCTGTCGACGTCAGGATTTTTATTTGTCCCTTTTCTGTTCTTATTCTTTTGTGTTCTCATGTTATGTGAGATTTGTTTGAAAAAACAAGTGAAAAAGGTCCGACATGTATATGTCGACGATTGGACTATAAGAGTCGCCAGTTGGTTTTTTAACTGGTTGTACCAACAAAACTGAGAAAAGGTTTGCACATTGACCCAGTGATGTGACACTACTAAACGGGTCTGTGAAATCGAGATTCATTAGGGTCCGGGGACTTGCTTACGCGGAGGGAAGGTGTTAGGCTCCCCCCGACATCCGTGTTACCACGGTGACCGCCACTTTTCAAAAAACTATTAAATGAATGTGTGTCTGTGTGTGTGGGTCAGTGTGCTCTTATTTGGAAGTAGTGCTATGCCGCATTCGCACCTATACACAAAGAGTTTTAATTTTGTATAAAATTCAGTTTTAACAAGATATAGTAGTGATGTTTTGTAAAAAAAGGTTTTTCAAACCCTTGTGCTCAATAGTAATTGAGGCCTTTGATACTTCCATTTTATTATATGTTTGGCTTGATTGCTTTTATTTTCGAGATGCGAAACATCTTCTAGAAAAATAATGTACAAAGCAGTGCTAAACTCCTCGTGGGCATGAAAACCATCTGAAGAAATCCAAACACCGTGAATAATTTACAAGCTTCTTACAGCTGAAAATGTCCATCACGAGAACCGAATCTAGATTCAGTAGACTGAATTTGTGATCACATGATTCCTAGGCTCACATGATGTCGCAATTTATATGAAAAGCTGTAAACAGTTATATATATAAAAGCTGTAAATATATATATATATATATATATATATAAAGATATGATCAACCATCACGAATCGCCTCCATGGGAGATCGAAAATGTAAATATATAAAAGTGGAAAATGTATATATATATATATATATATATATATATATATGTGTGTGTGTGTGTGTGTGTGTGTGTGTGTGTGTGTGTGTGTGTGTGTGTGTGCAAACAATCAACCACCATGAAGCACCTCCATGGAGGATTGCAAATGTAAATAAATCAATAAAACGATCAACCGCCTTGAAGTAAACTCCAGGCGAGACAAAATGTAAATAAAGCTGTAAAAACGGTCAAGCACCACGAAGTAAACTCCAGGCAGGACAAATATAAAGAAAGTTGTAAAAGCGGTCAACCGCCACGAAGTAAACTCCAGGCGGAACGAAATGTAAAGAAAGCAGTAAAAACGGTCAACCGTCACAAAGTAAACTCCAGGCGGGACGAAATGTAAATATATATATATATATATATATATATATATATATATATATATATATATGAAAGCAAATAAACGCTCCGGACGTGAGTCCAGGCTCAATCAAGGCATAACTCGATAATGTTAGTCCATATATATAAATATATATAATTATATGTATATAATATATACAAAACAAATAAAAGCCACGGACCGAAGTCCGGGCAAATATACACAACACGACTCTTAACGTGAAGAACGGTGTGGGTAAAGATGAAGAGAAAGGCCTTAAAGTGTGTAAGAATGCTTACAGTGGGCTACCAAAGAAGACTTCAATAACTGGAAATGGATGAACACTCGGCTCTCGCCGGTAGAAAAGTAGCTATATATGAGCTTACAAGTGTTTAAAATGAGAAAGCACTCAGTTTATAGGGTGTACAAAGCAAATTGGACAAGGCTTCCTCGCCTTTTCTCTTACAAATATGGCCACCCCAAGCCCTCTATTTATAGAGGGGGGTGCCACAGGTGTACCTGTGGCAGAAGTAGGTGTACCTGCAGCTGCCCAGGGTGTCCTGGGCAATGTCGGTCCCGCTGTCTCGACGTACGTGCACTCAAACAACGCGATGTTCGCTCGAACCTTCATAACTTTCAATCCGGGAGTCCGATAGAAGCGCGCCATACCATTCTAGAAAGCTCTTTCTGAGAGCTACGCAATGACATAAAATTTTTCCTTTTTTGATTCCAGGAAGATGGGTCCATAACCGAAATGTCATTTTCAGGTTTCTATTAGGCAGTTCGTTGAGCCGTTTTGCGTAGTTTACATTTGAAAGTTAAGATATGGTTCTTGTGAGACTTCTATTGAAGTAATTTGAGTTGAAATGAGTGTATTTGATGTGAGTTAAAGTTGAGTGGGAAAAATTGCCATTTTGCCCCTCCCAAGGTTATCTCCGATTTTTGCGCAGTTGTAGCAGTCTTTTCTCAAGGTTATCTCTAAGGTTGACTTTATGTTGACTTTGACTGTCCTCACGGTTATCTCTGAGGTTGGCTTGACCTCCCGGGGTTGACTCCGTGCATTTTAACTTGATCTCCTGGGGTTATCTCTGGGGTTGGAACTGACTTTCCCGGTGTTATCTCCAAGGTTGGAAACTGATTTTCCGGGATTATCTCTGGGGTTGGAAACTGGATCTCCCGAGGCTATCTCTAGGGTTGGAATTGATGTTGTGGTCCTCCAGGTTTATTTTCGGAGTGTGAAAAAGACGTTTTTACCCTCCTACATAGTTAGTAATAGGAAAAGAAAATTTCGTGTGTCTACACAGGCCAAAGATATTCATCATGTAATCGTTCATCTTTGCACTACATGCCAAAGATATTAAGTTATATCACCATTTAGAACTGAGAATGATGAAAATATTTTCAAGAAAACGAATTCAGAGAGATAAATAACAAAGATTAGGGATTCGTACTTTAGTTTATCCAAGTTCAAAAATACTCCATAATAAACAATTATGGAGCAAAATTCAAGAATGAAGATCAAAATATGGATACAATCAAAGATAATAACCATAATAAACAACTTGGACAAAGAAAAGAAACTTTTAATTTTTTTTGTGAATAGTGTCGTATACATGAATAGTAACCCCGACACAAAAAGACAAGAATTTTACAAGAAAAATCTTACCAATATTTCGGTATAATGATATTAAAAGAAATAACATCATTTACGAAAAAAAAATAACATCCTTTACCTCAAAAGAATAATACTTCTGGCTGGAATATCAGATATAACGCTGAAAGAAACTTGCACCGTATAGCAACACTCAAAGTATCAAAATACTTACAAAAATACGCTCGATAATATAGAGAGAGAAAACTTTAGTTTCTGGTGTGATATTTAATTCTAACCTAAGCACTCTATTTATAGGAAAATGCTTAGAACAGCAAAGCAGAAAATTTAATAAAATATTAATATTTATTAATTTTTTTATGCCCACCTCTTGAAATCTGAATTCAGCACATTTACAACACATGTGGGGCCCACCCAATTGTAAAAAACATTTTTCTTAAAATTAATATTTTAAACTCTAAAAATTAATTATTCCAGAACTTCAATAATTCATAATAAATAGCCCTTTTATCAGGAAAATTTGAATCTTATGTCCATTCCATAGGAAATTAAATTTTCTACAACTTTGTAGAAGAAAGTTTTTCTAAATTCCAAACGAAAAATGACCGAAATCCATATACGGATGATCTTACAGGCTATAATCAAATTTTAGTCAAAAACGGGGCCCACTAACATGTTTAACACGTTTTTAGCATTTATTGTAACAAAAATACTCTTCCTCCTCATTTATTCATATATTGCACATTCATTGTAAAAATATCATCGTTATTATATTATTATATAATCACATTATATATTTATAATATAATATAATAATATAGATAAAATATTAATTTTTAATAATTGTCACTTTTCTAAAAATTCCTCCATTCCGACAAAATACTGATAAAATATCTCAGCATTAATTCCTTCATTTATATCCACATAAAATAAATATTTTCTTATCATTTTTATCAATAATTAATTATTCACAAATAATATTACAGAATCACAATAATGACAATCAGGTCGTTCCCAGGAAAGTGGGGGCCTTCCGATAAAGATTTCTCCTTATTGGCGTGCAATTAAATAACCTCTCCTAGACAGAACTTCTTTAGACATTGCCAATAATGCTATCTAATAATATTATTCAAATATTATAAATTATTGATCTGATAATTTGAAATATTGTGTAATGACAATTGTTGAATCAACAATATAAAATATCAATGCAGAAATTATTGAATCAGTAAAATAAAATATTGAACAATAATTACTGTAACAATTATTGAGTAGTGACTTCTTACGTAAGAATCAATAATTGGTGCAATACTGTGTGCTACTGTACAACACCATGTATTACTATATTTTAACCATCGGGTATTCCAACAGTGTTAACTGTAACAACTACGACGTTATTTTTAGAAAACTCATTCTTGTCGTTTTCTTCATCCAATAATTTTTCCGTTATGGGGCCCACAAATGGCTGCACCATTGTACGAATATTCCCTGACAATAAGAATATTCCACGACCAAACGAATATTTCCCGACAATAATGAATATTTTATAACCACTTGCTTATTTGGCAAAATTTACACATTTCATCCATAACCAAAATATTATATCAAATTAACACCTTATTATTCAAAATAATAATTAAAGGAAATTTAATTTTATTTATAAAAAGTTGGGGTCTTACAACTTCATTGTTGTCTAGACTTAGGAGTTCTTCATTCAGTTCTACATCATCGCTTTCTTAGTCTACTAGAAGGGCTTTGAAGGCATTTCCTTTCTTTTTGAGATCTGTATCTGATCCAGCTTTTACAACGAGCATGTCAACTTCGTGGGCACGAAGATTTTCAATGAGATTATCTATAGGATATGTGGTTAGATCTTGCATTTCTTTGATTGTTGTAACCTTCATTTTCTAGATGGATGGAAGGGCTTTGAGAATTTTTCTATTTTTCTCATTTGTAGTGTATGCCTTTCCAAATTACTACAGCTCATCAATAATTCTGGAAAACTGTGTTTCCATATCAATAATCTTTTCTCCTTCTTCAAGCTTGAAGCTTTCATACTCTTGAATTTGAGCATCTTTTCTGGTTTCTTTGATATGATTGGTGCCTTCATAGGTTACAATCAATTTTTCCCAAATTTCTTTTGTATTTTTGTAGTTGCTAACTCTTTTGTGTTCTTTTTTAATTAAAGCACTAGTTAGCACTTGTTCAGCTCGGGATGCTATATTCATAGTTTCTTCTTCTCAGTGGTGAATTCGTAGATATCTTTCTCGACAGTCTTTTCTCCTTAGATTTTTGTTGGAATTTGTACACCTCATTCGATGGCACACCAAATTTTGATTCCTTGGGATTTGGCATAGATTTTGAATCTATTTTTCCAGACGGCAAAGTTAGTACCATCAAATAGTGGAGGTCTGGACATTGACAGTCCTTCTCCGCAACCAGCAGCATTGTAGGTCATGGATCTACTCTTAGGTATGCCTGTATATACTCAATAAACAAGTTAAAGAGCACCGCTCTGATACCAATTGAAAGTCCAATAATATTCTAGAAGGGGGGCTGAATAGATTATTACCAGTTAAAAATTATATTAGGCCTTTTTGAATTTTTAATAATTAATTTGCAGTTTTAGGAGTTAACATGGAAGACAGTAAAAACTTAATCACACAATACACAGAGATTTATCTGGTTCACAACATACAACCCTGTTATGTTGCTACGTCCAGTCTCAAGTCCCTATTTGGAACTTGAGATCCTATTACTATCCGTAATAAAAAACTCCTTCAACAGACGGAGAAGCCTTTACAAAGTTTTATAGACAAACTTCCAACTTTTCAACTATTTTATCTTGGACAACAAGCTCCCCGCACCCTCCTCAAGTTTAGTTGTACCTTCTTCTGAGTTCAGTACTATTCTATGATCTGGTCTTGAAACAACAGCCTCTTCCTCACCTCACAAGTACACTAGAGACCCAACTTCCCGCTGACCTCTCTAAGACTCTGGTCTTGGTCGAAGAATTACTCAGCTTTCTCACAGGTACATAAAATAAACTAACTCTGACCTTTTCTCTTTTTACAAATTAATTTTTCAACAATGTGCTTCTCAAATAAGCAGATAAGAATTTAGTACAGATGGATGCTTCTCAACTAAGCAGATATCAACTAAAGAACAAATTTATAAAAGTTCAAAAACTTTTATACTTGAGAAAATATGCTTCTAAGTAAGCAGATAATAATTTATGTTTAGATCAAATAATGCTTTTGATTAAGCAAATATGTAAAATATGCACAGTTATAAATGTTGTCGACGTCGGGATTTTTATTTGTCCCTTTTCTGTTCTTGCTCTTTTGTGTTCTCATGTTAGGTGAGATTTGTTTGAAAAAATAAGTTGTGAAAAGGTCCGATATGTATATGTCGATGATTTGACTGTAAGAGTCGCCAGTTGATTTTTTAAATGGTTGTACCAACACAACCGAGAAAAGGTTTGCACATTGACCCAGTGATGTGACACTGCAAAACGGATCTGTGAAACCGAGATTCATTAGAGTCCGGGGGCTTGATTATGCAGAGGGAAGGTGTTAGGCACCCTCCGACATCCGTGTTACCACGGTCACCGTCACTTTTCAAGAAACTGTTATATGAATGTGTGTGTGTATGTGTGTGGGTCAATGTGCAGTTATTTGAAAGTAGTGTGAGGCCTCGTTCGCACCTATATACACAGGGTTTGAATTTATGTAAAAATTCAGTTTTAAACAAGATATAGCAATGATGTTTTGTAAAAAAAAGATTTTTTAAACCCTTATGCTCAATAGTAATTGAGACCTTCTACACTTCTATTTCTTTATTAAGTGTCCGGCTTAATTATTTTTAATTTTTGAGATGCGAAGCGTCCTCGAGAAAATAATGTACAAAATAGTGCCGAACTCCTCGTGGGCATGAAAACCATCTGAGGAAATCCAAACACCGTGAATAGATTTACAAGCTACTTATAACTGAAAAATATCCATCACGGGAACCGAATCTAGATTCAGTAGACTGAATCTGTGATCACATGATTCCTAGGATCACATGATGCCGCAACTTATATGAAAAGCAGTAAATAGTTATATATATAAAGGCTGTAAATATATATATACAAACTTGATCAACCACCACGAAGCACCTTTATAGGGGATCGAAAATGTAAATATATAAAAGTGGTAAATATATATATAGAAACAGGATCAACCACCACGAAGCTCCTCCATGGAGGATCAGAAATGTAAATAAAGTTGTAAAAATGATCAACCGCCACGAAGTAAACTCCAGGCGGGACGAAATGTAAGTATATATATATATATATATATATATATATATATATATATATATATAAGCAATAAACGCACCAGATGTAAAATCTAGGCTCATCGAACAGAGTTCGCCAACAGTTCATATATATAAGTATATATATATATATATATATATATATATATATATATATATATATATATATATATATATACAAACAGAAATAAAACCACTGACCGAAGTCTGGGCAAACACACACAACACGACTCTCAATGTGAAGAACAATGTGTGCAAAGATGAAGAGAAATGCTTTAAGGTGTGTAAGAAGGCTTACAGTGGGCTGCCAAAGAAGACTTCTATAGCTTTAAGTGGATGAACACTTGGCTCTCGCCGGTAAAAATATAGCTATATGTGAGCTTACAAGTATTTAAAATGAGAAAGTACTCACTTTATAGTGTTTACAGAGCAAATTAGACAGGGCTTTCTTGCCTTTTCTCTTGCAAATATGGCCACCCCAAGCCCTTTATTTATAGAGGGGGGTACCACAGGTGTACTTATGGCTGCCCAGGGTGCCTCGGGCAGTGTGGGTCCTGCCGTCTCGAAGTACATGCACTCGGACAATGTGTTATTAGCTCAAACCTTCATAACTTTCAATCCGGGAGTCCGATGGAAGCGTGCCATACCATTTCAAAAAGCTCTTTCTGAGAGCTATGCAATAACATTGGATTTGCCCTTTTTTGATTCTGAGAAGATGGGTCCATGACCAAAATAGCATTTCTTGGTCTCTGTCAGGCAGTCCGTTGAGCTGTTTTGCGTAGTTTGCGTTCTGAAGTTAAGATATGGTTCTTGAGGGACTACTTTTGAAGAAATTTGAGTTAAAATGAGTGTATTTAATTTGAGTTGAAGTTAAATTGGCAAAATAACCATTTTTCCCCTCTCGGGATTATCTCCAGTTTTCGCATAGTTGTATAGGTTTTTTCCCAGGGTTATCTCTGAGATTGTCAGTTTATTGACTCTGAATGTCCTTAGGATTATCTCTGAGGTTGGCTTGACCATCAGGTGTTGACTCCGGGCATTGAACTTGAACTCCCGGGGTTATCTCTGGGGTCAGAACTGACTTTCTCGGTGTTACCTCCGGGGTTGAAAACTAATTTCTTGGGGTTATCTCTGGGGTTGGAAACTAGATTTCACGGGGCTATCTTCGGGGTTTGAATTGATGTTGTGGTCTTCCAGGGTTATCTCTAGAATGTGAAAAAGATATTTTTGCCCTCCTGCATAGTTAGCAATAGGAAATCAAAATTTTGAGTGTCTACAGATGCCCCTCTTTATCATGTTCATGTAATGCAATGGAATGGACATGATAAAGATTACTAAACACTCGAAATATGACAAGGTATTTTCTAATTATGCAAATCGTAATGTAATGAATGTTATGATGAATGTTTAAAATGTTTTTGCAAATCGCAGTTCGCAAATCGCACATCATATTTCGCACTTCGCACTTCATTTTTCGCATTTGGCCAATCGTACTTTGCAACTCGCATATCGCATTTCGCATATCGCAAATCGCAAGTCATAATGTAATGAATGCTATGATGAAGGTTAAAATGTTTTCGCAAATCGCTTTACCTTTACCCGTGATTATTGATGCCTATACTGGTGTTGACTACAACGGTTAGGCTTTTTGTCGGTGTCGCTGATGCCTGTTTAATGAAGAAAAATTGAGATGTTTTCTACATCTCTACTGGAGATGACGTTCAGAAATCACCGGACCTTTTCGATGCATACGCTGGTAGTTTACAATGGTTCCTACCCTGATGGTAATTAACTATACTGACATTGCCAAACTGTTTTGGTTTCCACTCAAATGGTGGCATCCCTGAACTGTCTTGATGTTACGTTGAATTGATGCCAATGGTTTAGAATACCGGATCTTCCGATGAAGTAATATTTCAAGGTTTGCTTCGCCAGACTCTGCCTGATGTTACGCTCACCCTTTTTAAGGTGATTTAGAGTTTCCTTTCGTTGTTGGGTGCTTGTGCCCCATTTCCTTGAGCGCTTGATTTGCACTCCGGTTGAACTGATGACCTGAATCCCACTGACATCCCTGGGGGGTGCAGCTCGTTCTTTCGCTGCCCAGTTTTGAACTTTGGTGTAGAGACCTTGACTCGTGAAGACTATACGCCGGTTGGTACATTTGATGATGAAGATTTCATTCGCTAGACCTTTCATCGTTGGCCTTCTACTCTTGAGTTAAGGACTTTTTTGAGAATCTTCCCCTTCTTTTGTAGGGGCAAGCTAAAGTCGTCATGATTTCTTTCAAGAGTTCTCCCCTTTCTTTTGATTAGAGGCTTGATCCCGCCTTAAGCTCCTTCCATTTCTTGGAATTGGACAATGTCCCAATCCTTTCGCATATTGATGCCGAGGGTTCATATGAGAAACTCTCTTTGTTAATGAAGTCGCAAGTGAGTAATATCCAAATCGCTAGTGAGTTGATGTAAGGGAAGCTCTGGTGATGATGTACCATGCTGATGGTGCTGACTGGCGCATTTTCCTCCTTAGGATGGTTAAAAAATGCCCCAGTGTTGAGTTGTCGCTGTTTCCAAGATTTCCCCAGCCTTGCTTGTTTTCTAGGATAGTTGCTTTGATAGATGAGCTGATAAGATGTCGAGATCGTAAGAGGCTTTTACTTCTGTACCAGATGGTGAATAGGTAGTGTATTTGGGCTTTGATGCCTTCAATCATTGTTCCTAACTTGTTCTCGTAGTTGGCATTGATGGTTTTTTTCTGATTTGATGAAGACTTGTGATTGAGGGTGTTGGCTCATTGAAGGTCCTCGCTGCTGGTTGTCTTGCTGTTTCTTCCTTTCTGGAATTTATGCCAGATTTGATGGGATGACATTGAAGTGTTGTTGGGTCTTCTCAACATGGGTCGCTGACTTGGAGGGTTATTCTTTGGTGTCTTGGGATTGATGTTTGGGTTTGGATTTTTCTTTTTATGGTCTGACCGCACCACTGATGGCTGCCTACGTACTCCCATTAATGAGGGGAGATCAGGTCTGCGTAGTTCTTGCTTTATAAGATAAACGGTTTGAGAAGTGTTTGTTTGGGGGTTTTTCTCCCATTGATGAAGGGAAATCAGGTCTACGTAGTTCCAACGTTGGTTTGAAAAGGTTCAAAGTGGTAAGTGTTGAGAAGGGTGTAGAGATGTTTTTGTTTTTGTTTTTATTTTTTTGTTTTTATGTTTTTATGTTTTTTTTATTTTTTTTACATACATGGAAAATAAATGGCACACTGCAAAGAAAGTGATATCGTCTCAACATCTCCTAGAACTCACAACTGTATCCTCTGGATCTGCATCTTCTTGGCTAGCTGAGGCATGATAGTCCAGTTGTCAGTGGTTATGTTGCCTTCAGGGCTCATGATAGAGGTTACCTCTTGATTCTGAATATCTTCACTTATAGCCATAACTTGATCTCTTCTTGATTCAGTACATTCCTCAGGGACGCTTGAACTGGACCCATCGTACAAAGGTATGAACTCTGGATTCTTCAATGGGATGGCTTCCCCGACAACCTCACCACCTTTTTCTTTATCTATTCCTTCACCTTTTTTCCGGGCTTTGGAGGATTCGACCATGAAATCTCCCTCGAACTATTGTTGTATTCTTGCAAGGAACTTTCCTTTTTGGCTTTTCCTTCCTTGGAAAGGATTAGTATTTCCTCCTTTTCATCCAAGGTGATAAAATCAGGAACGTGGTTGATATCTTTGGACCACAAGATGTTTGATGTTGGTAGAGGAATCTCCTTTGGGGATTCCCTTGTTTCCTTTGTTATTCTCTGCATTGGGATCAGTTCACCTTGTGTTCTGCTAGAATTGGCGCTCATAGCCTTCACCTCCTTTGAACTGCATGTCTCGAAGGGACATCTTAAGCTTTCCTTTTTGCCTTTTTTGGTCATGGGGAATTCTATCTCCAGCTCTCCATTTTCAATGAGATCTTGGATTTTATATCGCAAAGACCAACATTCCTTAGTCACATGTCCAAGTGAGTTAGAATGATAGGGACATATCTTGGTGGAATCATAACTCTTTATCTTGGAATTTATAGGAGGCAGCAACTCAGTAATCCTTCCTTCGCTTATCAGAAAGTGTAGCATTTCTTCATTTGATTTGCTCAGAGGGGTGAATTTTTGGGCCCTTTGGGAGGTTGTTTGATCTTTCTTCTTTGGGAAATCGCATTCCCCTAAGCAATTTTTTCTTCTGGCGAGATCTTCTAGCAATTTTATCATCCCCCTTTTATTGACCATCTGGTAGTTGAGTGAAAAACTGCCTTGTATCCTTATGTTGGCGCACTATCAGCTTAGCTCGCATATTTACTTGATTATGGATCGTGTCTAATTTTTGCATTACAGTGATACCCTCATCCTAGTTTTCCCACTTCAGGACATTTGTTCTGTGCCTTTGGGGGTAGTCCTATAACGATCCAAAATTTTAAATTGTAAAATTAAGTATTTATCAAATAATATAAATATTTATTTGATGTATCTATTGTTGTTTTGATTTAATAATTTAGATGGTATATTAAATTATTAAATAAAGTTATAATAGAAATTATAATTTTGTGATAATTGCTAAAATGCTATATTTAATTAAAATATAGTATGTGATTATAATTATAAACTAAAGTGTTTATTAAAAGAAATTAAAAAGGGTTTAATTTAGTTTTTACCAAATAAGGCTTAAATATTTTAATTCTTTAAAATTAAATGGTTTTGCCAAACAAAGCCTTATGGCTTTTAAATTTCTAATTTTTGAAATCAAATAAAATAAATAAAATAATAAGTATAATATAATTATAATATATATATATATATATATATATATATATATATATATATATATACTGCCATTATAATTAAGTTGGCGTATTAAGATTATTAGTTTTATTCTTGCACTGGCTATTAGTTGATTTTTGGCTTAGCTTTTATTTACTATACGCATTCTAGTGGCTGAGTTTTGTGTGAGTTGAGAGAATTTGAGAGAGAAGGATTTCAGAGCATTTTGCAGTGTTTATCAAAAAGGATTGCAAGCAATTTGAAGGTACTTCTTATACAACCCTAATATATACATGTATATGTCTACATATGTGAACTACGACAAAGTTTTGCTATGCTCTGTGAATTCTATTTCTTCCAAATTGTTGTTATGTAACTAAGTTATGGTGGTTATACACGCTATAATGATAGAGTTTATGTTTAAACAAGAGATTGCATGCTAATTTCGGTTTACAGTAGAAGAAAATTTCGACAGTGTATGTTTGTATGTATTTTTATATGGTTCATTGAAAGTATCAATTATAATGGTCAATTTGTATGTGAAAGTATAAATTGAAGTTTGTAGAGGTTAGTTCAATGAGATGCGAGCATAACGTAGTTTGAATGGAGTGATTTGAACAAATAATGAATTCACAGTGATGGTTTTTGGGATGAATATCAAAAATGGAGTTTTATATGAAAAAAATAAAAATTGAGAAATTAAAGTAGTTTTAGTTGTTGATAAATTGTGCTAAGTGGTTGTAAATGCTAGCAAACATGTTTATGATAGTTGTATATTTATTTTACGTGTTGATATTACTGTTTGGTGGGTGAAATTTGTGTTTGTTGGGCTAAAGTCGGCTACTGTTCATTAGCCTTCTCTACATCTGTCTGAGGACCGGCGCAGCTACACCGGTGCCAAGGCAAAAAACGGCGCAACCGGCGCAGCTGCGCCGGTCCCAGGCCTTTGTATGGCGTAGCTGCGCCATACCCTGGTTTGAGATTCTGGCTTCTGCTGTTGCTGCAGATTTGGGAAAGCATCATAACATCGTCTGAAATTATGTTAGCATGTTAAATGGGTAATGTTAAGGTTAACATAACATAGTGAATTGTGGTTAGTAGGTTCAAAGTTGCAAAAATGATTAGTAAATCAAGAACGTATTATGTGATAATTTAGTATACATAATGAAAGTTAGACAAGTGTTGTGAAGTAAAACACTTAGAGTTTCTGAAATGTAAATGGTAATGAACATGTTATGGTATGTTAGCATATCTAATAGGTATTGTGGTTCTAAAATTATGTGTAGGTGATCGTGAGTTTAGTTTCATAGCTTACGCTCAAGGCAAGTTTCTAAATCCTATCTTTTTACATCAAGAAAGTTTTCTAACTCTACACTTTCGTTGAGTTAGTTCTATTATTATACTGTGTAACTTTATTCTTTTGATTGAGTAAGCTTGTTATCTTAACTGTTATTGAATAAGTCAATTGTTTCTAAAATTCATTCGAGCAAACTTTAACTCTAATGTTATTTAAAATTCTCATTTGATTGATTCATTCTAATTTGTTTATAGTTACGCAAGTTTCTTAAGTTCTACTATTGTATAATGAACGTAGTTTCTGAACTCTTGTCTCTATTATTAAACTGTTTTAATTCTTTGCATGAGTTAATACCATATTGGGCAAGTTTTTGGTTTTCAGCTTGCTATCAGTTGATGTACGTACAGTAATTTCATTTCTAATGTTATAAAACTCTAACCTTAGCTTATTGATTGTTCAAGCAAAGGTTTATCATTTTATTCATTTTATTGAATACTTATGCTCTATAGTTATTTCAAGCATGAGTTTAATATTTATAATCAGTTCATTTATGATTCTAAATTATTCTATGTTATGTTGTTATCAAACATCTATTGTGATTATCAAACACTATTGATTCAACTAGTCCTCTAGTTGATGTTCGTTAAACTTTAATTTCCCTTGAAAGCTTATTCAAACCAAACTTTCTTTGGTGAGGACTTGTACTCTAAATACTGGGATGAACAACCCTATTATTATTAGGGGATAATTTACGCGTAGCGTTAAAATATTTGTGCATAATACATTGTACGAAGGGCTGATCCCCCTAAGTACGAGGAGTCCTTATAGTCTTATGACTGTTAAAGTTGGAGTTGAAAGATTACTCACAACTGTGGACATAGTTGATGGTCTTATGACCCTCAGTTACATATATTCCATATTTTGGATTCCAGTTTTTGATTATCATTGTTGGAGTATTATTCAAACTTGATGAGCCTATTCGTTGGCAATTATTATTATTATTTTCCTGTTAATTTATTGTTTTATCCAGTGAGCAATTGTTTTGCTTACTCTTGCATATTTATACACTCATTGCAGCTAAAGTTGAGAAGGTAGATAAGCCTTCAACTAGCAAAGGAAAGGGAAAAATGTACAAGTGATGCTGATTTGTACTTTTGTTTATTGTTATGATCATAGACTTTTCAATAATGATGTAATGTAATAATTAAATTCCGCACTTGAATGATGTTTAAAGGTTAGATAACATGGGATGTTTTTGAATTAATGTTGTAACCCTATTTAAAGGGAGAATTATAGTTAAATATTATTTTATCTGGGTAGATAGTATGAATGTTTGGATAGTGAGCACCAAATCTTGTGGAAATAAAGTACCTA
Organism: Panax notoginseng; assembly: GCA_016801055.1. Taxonomy (NCBI): domain Eukaryota; kingdom Viridiplantae; phylum Streptophyta; class Magnoliopsida; order Apiales; family Araliaceae; genus Panax; species Panax notoginseng. Next base: position 42,001,584 of record CM029015.1, read on the forward strand.
GATTTGGGGGTGTCACAGGTTGGTATCAAAGCTTTAGGTTATGAACCTTAGGTGGGGAAAAGCCTTAGGAAGTAACCTTTGAAAAGATAGTGATGATAAACTCTTATCGAGTTTTAAGGAAGAAGTAATAAAATACTTATGTGCTTATGTGTTTATAACTTATGTGCTCGTGAGTGTCTAGTAGTGATGATTAGTAATTAAAACTTAAAATTTGGTTGACAGGATGGCTAATGTAGGAGGATCCAGTCAGGCTAGAGAGGAGGAGCCTCGAGATATTCAAGTGATTTGGTAACAACTACTGCCACGGGAAACAGTTCCGTCGGTCACAGTAGTTGAGCGGGAAAAAGTACTTGATGAGGAGGATGAGATAGAGACGGATGAGGAGGATCCTGTTGAGCTGCCATAGTCAGAGGATGAGGAGGACGAGAAGGAGCAGATTCCACTTAACTCGATAGTTGCCCGTATATACGATGAGGTGTATGAACGCAATGTGGGACTTCAAGATACCATTGAGGAGTTGCAGGAGATAGTAGCTGAACAACAGACCTCGATGGCACAGAAGGATGATGAGATCCTAGATCGAGAGGAACGTCTGAGTAATGTCGAAGAGAAGCTGGTTCACACCGAAGAAGAGAATGCATGAATGACAGCAGAGATTGCAGAGCTGAAGAACAAGTTGAGGGATGAATCGACTAAGAGGGCAAGAGCTGAAGACGCGTACGAGGAAGCTTATCAACGAGCCGGGATAGCAGGAAGAGATGCACAAGCAAAAAGGATGAAGATGGAGGAGATGAATAACGTATTCAATACCGTGATCAATCAAGCTCAAGATCGGGTCATGGGTTATCCTATTCAGTTCGAGACTCTGCCATTGTACGTGTTAGATCGTCGAACAATGTTTCAGATTATGGAAGAAGAACGTCAAAAGGCTACGGAGTATCTTAGTAGGACATCGTAGCTGATATGTGGTTAGGAAGTAAATAAGTTATAAATCCCGGGTATGATATAACCGTTGGGATAAATGATGATGATGTTGTCCTGCAACCGTTATAGTTCAGGAAAGTAATGTAAATAGCAGTGATGCTATTATTTTGATGTTTTTAAAAGATGATGAATGAATAAAAGTTATTATTTTATTCAAAGTGTTATGTGTTACGTGATAATCTCTTATGATGTGCAATTTAAGTATATAATACTTTAAAGGTTGAATAGAAGCTAATGGATGTATTTTAACAGAAAATGCCTCCAAGACGTCAACCACCACGACAGAGAACCACTGAGGAAAACAACAATAACAATGTGGAAGGAAATCCTATTCAGCAGCTAGTGACGCTTGTGACGCCCCCAAAATAGGTATACAACACCCATTCTGAGTCGCCAAACATATGGTACATAAAACAAACTATAACTTCAATAATACAAATGTCGTGTGAAATACGACAATACATACTGTGAGTTTAAATACAAATATTGTCTTCTAGACAATATCCATACTCAAATAAGTCCTCATTACAATTATTCAAACACTATTTTATAGAAATAGTGAGGACTGCTAAAACATCTTTCTAGAACCATTACTCCATACCCCGACTCGATCCTGCTATGTTCTCACCTCCTAAGAAGAAAAATGGAACAAAAAGGAAAAGGGTGAGCTCAACTAGCCCAGTAAAGAATAATATGATTAAGATAATATACAACAAATTATCATTAGTCTTCAACAGGGAAAAATCTGATAAAATATAATAGACAATAAATTTTAGATCAACAACTGCAGCGGAAACAACAAACCAATAGAAGAGTCAAGTAAAGAATGAGTTCTACTATCTTCTAAGATTTAAAAGTCCATCATCAATATTTTATCCCTGTAACAACAATCAATAACCATCTTTAATCAAATATTCATCTTTGCACTACAGGCCAAAGATATTCATTTGTATCACCAGTCGGTCATGTTCATCTCAACATCTGTTCATCTTTGCACTACGGGCCAAAGATATTCATCAGTTAATCATTCATCTTTGCACTACAGGCTAAAGATATTCAGTAATATCATCATTTAGGACTGAGGATGATGAAAAATATCTTAAAGAAAATGAATCCAGTGAGACAGAAGGACAAATAGTAGGGATTCGTATAACAGTTTATCCAAGATCAATAATACTTCATAATAATCAATTGTGAAGCAGAATTTAAAAATAAAGATCAAAATATGGATACAAGCAAAGATAGTAACCATAATAGACATTTTGGACAAAAATGGAAAATTTTATTTTTCGATAAATAGTGTCGTATTCGTGAATAGTGCCGTATACGTGAATAGTAACTCCGACACAAAAAGTTCCAAATTTGATAAAAAAAACTCATATCAATATTTTAGCATAATGATATTGAAAAAAATAATATCATTTAAGAAGAAAATAATATCATTTACCTCAAAATAACCGAACTTCTGACTGAATCTCGGGTATAGTGCTGACAGAAACTTGCACCGTATAACAACACTCAAAGTATACTCACAAGAATACGCTCGATAATATAGAGAGAGAAAGAGAAAAAACTTGTTTCTGGTATAATTTTCAATTCTAACTTAGCTCTCTATTTATAGGAAAATGCTAGAACGACATAGGAGACTAAATAATAAAATAATATTATTATTAATCAAAATTTCTGACGCATGCTATATAGACCATGACTAGCCACCACCTTAGAAAAATTTTCAGCAGCCCATGTGTTTGAAAAACCAAAAGTGGGTCCCACCCATAAATTTAATAAAAATCATTTTATTTTCTGAAACTTCAACAATTCATAGAAAATAGCCCGCTTAATCAGAAAAATTTGAAACTCGCGTGGTTTCATAGCAAATTTAATTCTCTACAACTTTGAAAGTTTAAGTTTTTCCAAATTTCAAACATAAAATATCTGAAATCCACAAACGGATGATTTTTAATACATCTGCACCGACAAAATACTGATAAAACACCTCAGCATTAATTCTTTCATTTTTATCCACATAAAAATAAATATATCCATCATTTATATCCACATAAAATAAATATTTTCTTATCATATAAATCAATAATTAATTATTCACAAATAATATTACAGAATCATATTTATGACCAAACCTCTCCTTAGATAGAACTTTCTAGACATTGCTAATAATGCTATCTAATAATATTATTCAAATAATATGAATTATTGATCTGATAATGGAAAATACTGTGCAACAACAATTATTGAAACAACAATAATATAAAATATCAACGCAGCAATTATTGAATCAATAAAATAAAATATTGAACAGTAACTACTGTAACAATTATTGAGTAGTGCATTCTTACGTACGAATCAATAATTCAACTATACTGTACAATACCATGTGCTACTGTGCAACTACGCGTATTACTGTATTTTAACCACCGGGTATTCTAACAGTGTTAACGATAACAACTACGCCGTTATTTATAAAAACTCAAACTTGTCGTTTTCTTCATCCGACAATTATTCTGTTATGGGCCCCACAATTGACTGCGCCGTCGTACGGATATTCTCAACAAGAAGAATATTCCACGACCAAACGAATATTCCCCGACAACAATGATTATTTTATAACCACTTGCTTATTTTGTAAAATTTGCACATTTCACCCATAACCAAAGTATTATATCAAATTATCACCTTACTATTCCAAGATAATAAATAGGGAAATTTAATTTTATTTATAATAAGTTGGGGTCTTACAACCTCCCCTTCTTATGAAATTTCGTCCTCGAAATTGACGTACGTACCTGGTGTTTCGAACAAGTGAGGGTGCCTCACTTTCATTTCTGATTCCAACTCCCAGGTCATTTCTTCAATAGCATGGTTCTTCCACAAAACCTTAACTTGTGGTATAACCTTGGTGCGTAGGATATGCTCTTTCCTATCCAAGATCTTAATAGGTACCTCTTCGTACGTTAAATCTTCGGCTATCTCGTCTAGTTCTAATGCAATAATATGGTTCGGGTCTTTCACATATTTACGAAGTATGGATATGTGAAAAACATTATGAATACGAGACATACTTGGAGGTAATGCGAGTCTATAGGCCACATTTCTTATTCGGTCAAGAATCTCAAATGGACCACCAAATCTTGGATTAAACTTTTCTCTCTTTTCAAATCTTGTAACTCCCTTCCATGGTGTAACTCGTAACAGTATATGATCTCCAATATTAAACTCCACGTCCTTTCTATGAAGATCAGCATAACTCTTTTGTCGATCTTTTGAGGTTTGAATACGTTGTCGAATCATTTGAATCTTTTCTGTAGTCATTCGTACTAATTCTGGTCCCAACAACATTGCTTCTCCCACCTCGTCCCAACATACTGGAGAGCGACATTTTCTTCCATACAACGCCTCGAATGGAGCCATGCCTATACTTGCTTGATAACTGTTGTTGTAGGAGAATTCCACCAATGGTAGGTACTTATCCCAACTCCCTTTTAAATTTAGGACATAGAGTCTTAATAGATCTTCAAGAGTTTGAATAGTCCTATCTGATTGTCCGTCCGTTTGAGGATGGTATGCTGAACTAAATCGTAAATCCGTGCCCATAGCTTTCTGCAAGCTAACCCAAAATCGTGAAGTGAATCTTGGGTCACGATTCGAAACTATGGATACTGGCATGCCATGCAATCTCATAATCTCATTCACGAACAAGACGTTCAAGGGAATAAGTCTCACGTATAGACAATAAATGGGCAGACATGGTTAATCTATCAACAATGACCCAAATCGCATCTATGCCTTGAGAAACCTTGGGAAGACCCGTAACAAAATCCATAGTAATGTGTTCCCACTTCCATTTTGGAATCTCAAGTGGTTGCAATGGACCCTTTGGTTCTTGATGCTCCGCTTTTACACGTTGACAAGTTAAACACCTCGAGATAAACTCTGCGATCTCTCTTTTCATATTTCTCCACCAAAATGTATGTCGAAGATCGTGATACATTTTGGTACTCCCAGGATGGATTGCAAACAGTGTGTTGTGTGCTTCCATCATTATTCTATGCTTCAAGTCAAAATCGTTAGGAACACAAAGTCTAGAGTTGAATCTAAGTATTCCATCTTCATCGATTCTCGCTTCTGGAATAGCACCTTCTTGCACTTTCTTCTTCATACGCATCAGCTCCAAGTCCGTAGCTTGAGCAGCTTTAACTTTATCGATTAAAGTCGGTTCTACTCGTATATTTGATATCATCATGTGGGTACTTGGAGCCTTTAATTCTACCTCCATCCTTTGCAAGCCATACAGAATGGGCCTTTGCATTGACAATATCGCACTCGTACTCGCATATGATCTTCTACTCAATGCGTCAGCTACTACGTTCGCTTTTCTTGGATGATATTGAATAGTGTGATCATAATCTTTCAATAGTTCAAGCCAACGTCATTGCCGCATGTTGAGTTCTTTTTGGGTGAAGAAATATTTGAGGCTTTTATGGTCCGTATAAATCTCCACTTTCTCCTCATACAAGTAGTGTCTCCAAATTTTTAACGCGAGTACGACTGCTGCCAACTCCAGATCATGAGTAGGATAATTCCTCTCATATTCTTTGAGTTGTCGTGAGGCATAGGCTATGACTTTCCCATGTTGCATGAGAACACATCCTAACCCTTTGCCTGAAGCATCGCTGTAGATAACAAATCCATCCGTACCAGATGGTATTACCAGAACAGGTGCCGAAATGAGTCTCCTTTTGAGCTCTTGGAAACTCTTCCCGCATTCCTCGCTCCATACGAATTTTGTATCTTTTCGAGTCAGCTGAGTTAACGAAGTAGCGATTCTAGAAAATCCTTCCACGAATCTCCGATAATATCCAGCAAATCCTAGAAAGCTACGTACTTCGGTCACCGATTTCGGTTGCTCCCAACTTTGTATTGCTTCAATCTTTGCCGGGTCGACAGATACTCCATGTTTTGACACCACGTGCCCAAGGAATGCTACTTCCTCAAGCCAGAACTCGCATTTCTTCAGTTTGGCATATAGCTTGTTTTCACGAAGCCTTTGCAGTACCAGCTTTAAATGGTACTCATGATCTTCACGGCTTTTGGAATAGATGAGGATGTCATCAATAAAGAAAACAATGAACTGATCTAAATATTCTTTGAACACACGATTCATCATATCCATGAAGGAAGCAGGAGCATTAGTCAATCCAAACGACATGACTAAGAATTCATAATGCCCGTACCGAGTTCTGAAAGCAGTCTTTGGAATATCCTCAGTTTTAATCTTCAGCTGATGATATCCAGAACGAAGATTGATCTTTGAAAAGAATTGTGCTCCTTGCAACTGGTCGAACATGTCATCAATGCGAGGTAGCGGATACCTATTCTTGATGGTGACATGGTTCAATTCTCGATAGTCGATATAAAGTCGCATACTCCCGTCTTTCTTCTTTATGAATAAAACAGGAGCACCCCAAGGAGACGTACTAGGACGAATGAAACCGATGTCTAACAATTCCTGTAATTGGACTTTTAACTCCTGAAGTTCAATAGGAGCCATTCGATATGGGGTTTTAGAAATGGACTTTGTGCCAGGTTCAAGGTCAATAAAGAAATCAACTTCACGTTCTGGGGGTAGACCGGGAAGTTCTTTAGGAAATACATCGGGAAATTCTCTAACAATAGAAATATTATTCAAATCTGACTTGTCTTTATTCAAATCCATAACATGGGCTAAGAAAGCTTGACATCCGTTTTTCAATAAACGAATAGCTTTGTGGCTTGATATGACAGTGACTGATTTTAGTGGTTTAGTAGTTTGAATTCGTATGACAGGTTGGTTAGGAATATGAAAACTAACAACCTTACGAAAATAATCATTTTTAGCATGATGAGTGGTTAACCAATCAATTTCTAAAATCACGTCAAAAGCAAGTATCTTTAAAGAGATAAGATCAACAGGTAATGTGATAGTGCCAACTTGGATCATGCAATATTTATAAACTGTAGATGTAACAAAGGTTTCACCCAACGGAGTTTCAACAGATAAGTCAAAGTCCAATTTCTCCGGAGTCAAGTTTAAACGTTGAGCATAAGCAGGAGAGATAAAAGAATGGGTAGAACCGGTATCTAGTAAGGTATAAACTTCGCAAGAGTTCAAGATTAGCTTACCCGTGATCACCTCGTTCGGGTTCCTCACGTTTTGGCCAGTCACGACAAACGCTCTTCCAGGAACCGCTGATTTCGACTTATCCGAGACAGCCCTTGGAGTCACCATCCCCGTTGAACTTGGTTTTGCTACAGAACAATCCCGAGCTATGTGGCCTTCCTTTCCATAGTTGTAACATACCTTGGATTGTTGTGGATAGTTTGGGCTGATATGTCCCTCTTTCCCGCATTTGTAACATCTAACTGGCGGTCGTTCTCCTCCCCTAGATATTGTTGTTGGTGTTGCTGCTGCTGCTGATGTCTTCCCGTCATTGTTGAATCTCCTCTTTCTGAAATTTCTACTTGACTCACCTCTCCTATTATCATGGCCACGATGACCACCCAAGTGGTTACCGCCTTTGTTCGTATTTTTCCCTCCTCGTTGGTTATCATCGCTCTGATGACTGCTGTTACCGGTATGACCCTGGTTGTGGTCCCTCGGTTGCACATACTTATTATCTCGCTCTAATAATTGAACCCTGTTTACAGCATCTGAATATATAGAAAATTTATGAGAGATAAGATATTGTCGAATCTCGGGTTTTAGACCTCTTAGAAACATCCTTGTCATTCGTTTCTCATTTTCGACCAAATGAGGTGCAAACCTGGATAACTCTACAAACTTCGCCTCGTACTGGGACACCGTCATGTTGTTTTGTTCCAGTCTGATAAACTCCACCTCCTTCATATGACGAATACTTTCAGAAAGTACTTGTCGTTGAACAGTTTCTGAAATATTTCCCAGGACATGTTGAGTGCGTCAGGCTGGGTACGCTTCACAGACTCCTACCAGTAGTCTGCCTCACCGCGAAACATAAAGGTGGCGAATGGAACCTTCTATTCCTCCGTGCATCCCAAGACATCGAATATCTTGGTAATTTGCTTGACCCACGTTTCTGCCATGATCGGATCCGGCTTTCCCTTAAATTCTGGTGGTCCCAACTCTTTGAACTGCTTGGCTGTGACAGACCGCGCGTTGCTATCACTTCCACCCGTATTTTGTACACGAGTCTCCCTCGTCTGATTTTGCATGAACTGCAAAAAGCTCCTAAATATTCCATCATTCATCGTTTGCTCAGTAGTGTTGTTTACAGGAGGAATATTGTCTTCCTGTTGCACGTTCTCCTAGTTTGTAACTAAAGGTTGTTTCACAGTCTCATACACTCCATTGTTAACATTCTCAGCAGCCATTCTTAAATACTGCCATAAAACAAGGGTTAATTAAACAAATTAACATATCACATAATATCCCTATATTATGACTGACCAACAAATAAGCTTAGATAAGACACACTAGCGAAGGATTTACTCATCTCTCCCCTCCTAGTTCTATTGATTTACTCATCTCTCCCCTCCTAGTTCTATTCCCCGATCTCCGCCAAAGACCATATCCCTAAGCTCTGATACCAACTGTGACGCCCCCAAAATAGGTATACAACACCCATTCGGAGTCGTCAAACACATGGTACATAAAGCAAACTACAACTTCAATAATACAAATGTCGTGTGAAATACGACAATACATACTGTGAGTTTAAATATAAATATTGTCTTCTAGACAATATCCATACTCAAATAAGTCCTCATTACAATTATTCAAACACTATTTTACAAAAATAGTGAGGAATGCTAAAACATCTTTCTAGAACCATTACTCCATACCCCGACTCGATCCTGCTATGTTCTCACCTCCTAAAAAGAAAAATGGAACAAAAAAGAAAAGGGTGAGCTCAACTAGCCTAGTAAAGAATATTATGACTAAGATAATATACATCAAATTATCATTAGTCTTCAACAGGGGAAAATCTGATAAAATATAATAGACAACAAATTTTAGATCAACAACTGCAGCGGAAACAACAAACCATTAGAAGAGTCAAGTAGAGAATGAGTTCTACTATCTTCTAAGATTTAAAAGTCCGTCATCAATATTTTATCCCTGTAACAAAAATCAATAACCATCTTTAATCAAATATTCATCTTTGCACTATAGGCCAAAGATATTCATTTGTATCACCAGTCGGTCATGTTCATCTCAACACATGTTCATCTTTGCACTACGGGCCAAAGATATTCATCAGTTAATCATTCATCTTTGCACTACAGGCCAAAGATATTCAGTAATATCATCATTTAGGACTGAGGATGATGAAAAATATCTTAAAGAAAATGAATCCAGTGAGACAGAAGGACAAATAGTAGGGATTCGTATAACAGTTTATCCAAGATCAATAATACTTCACAACAATTAATTGTGAAGCAGAATTCAAAAATAAAGATCAAAACATGGATACAATCAAAGATAGTAACCATAATAGACATTTTGGACAAAAAAAAAAAAATTTTATTTTTCGGTGAATAGTGTCGTATTCGTGAATAGTGTCGTATACGTGAATAGTGCCGTATACGTGAATTGTAACCCCAACACAAAAAGTTTCAAATTTGATAAAAAAACTCATATCAATATTTTAGCATAATGATATTGAAGAAAATAATATCCCTTACCTCAAAATAACCGAACTTCTGACTGAATTTCGGGTATAGTGCTGACAGAAACTTGCACCGAATAGCAACACTCAAAGTATACTCACAAGAATACGCTCGATAATATAGAGAGAGAAAGAGAGAAAACTTGTTTCTGGTATAATTTTCAATTCTAACTTAGCCCTCTATTTATAGGAAAATGCTAGAACGTCATAGGAGACTAAATAATAAAATAATATTATTATTAATCAAAATTTCTACGCATGCTATATAGACCATGACCAGCCACCACCTTGGAAAAATTTCCAGCAGCCCATGTGTTTGAAAAACTAAAAGTGGGTCCCACCCATAAATTTAATAAAAATCATTTTATTTTCTGAAACTTCAATAATTCATAGAAAATAGCCCGCTTATCAGAAAAATTCGAAACTCGCGTTTTTCCATAGGAAATTTAATTCTCTACAACTTTGAAAGTTTAAGTGTTTCCAAATTCCAAACATAAAATATCCGAAATCCACAAACGGATGATTTTTAATACCTATGCACAAACAAAATACTGATAAAACACCTCAGCATTAATTCTTTCATTTTTATCCACATAAAAATAAATATATCATTTATATCCACATAAAATAAATATTTTCTTATCATATAAATTAATAATTAATTATTCACAAATAATATTACAGAATCACAATTATGATAACCAGTCCGTTCCCAGGAAAGATGGGACTTTCCAATAAGGATTTCTCCTTACTGGCGAGCAATTAGATGACCAAACCTCTCCTTAGACATAACTTTCTAGACATTATCAATAATGCTATCTAATAATATTATTCAAATAATATGAATTATTGATCTGATAATAGAAAATACTGTGCAGCAATAATTATTGAAACAACAATAATATAAAATATCAACGCAGCAATTATTGAATCAATAAAATAAAATATTGAACAGTAACTACTGTAACAATTATTGAGTAGTGCATTCTTACGTACGAATCAATAATTCAACTATACTGTGCAATATCGTGTGCTACTGTACAACTAAGCGTATTACTGTATTTTAACCACCGGGTATTCCAACAGTGTTAACGGTAACAACTACGCCGTTATTTATAAAAACTCAAACTTGTCGTTTTCTTCATCCGACAGTTATTCTGTTATGGGCCCCACAATTGACTGCGTCGTCGTACGGATATTCCCGACAAGAAGAATATTCCACGACCAAACCAATATTCCCCGACAACAATGATTATTTTATAACCACTTGCTTATTTTGTAAAATTTGCACATTTCACTCATAACCAAAGTATTATATCAAATTATCACCTTACTATTCCAAGATAATAAATAGGAAAATTCAATTTTATTTATAATAAGTTGGGGTCTTACAACGCTACTGACAGGAGCGTTGCTGAATCAACCATAGAACTAAGGTACAACGTTTAGGGATTTCAAGGCGGTTGGACCACCTAAATTTCGTGGATCCATGAATCCAATGGAGGCACAAACCTAGATTATGGAGATAGAAAAGGTGTTTGATGTCGCTAGGGTAAGGAATGATCAGAAGACTGCTTTCGCAATATTCATGTTGAAAACAGAGGCTAGTTATTGGTGGCAGGCCAATAAAACTCGTGAAGGGCCAGGGGTGATGACCTGGGATAGGTTTAAGAAATTATTCTTCGAGACCTATTTCCCAGAGAGTTCGAAGAGTCAGTTAGAAGTGCAGTTTTTGGAATTGAAGCATGGAACGATGACGGTGTTTGAGTATGCCGCTAAATTCAACGAGTTGGCGAGATTTGCGCCATATCAAGTCAGCACGGATGAACGCAAGGCGAAGAGGTTTGAACAAGGATTGAAGCCCTGGTTGTACAGTAGGGTCTCCTTGTTCCAGTTGAAAACATTTGCAGCGGTGATGGAGAAGGCAATTCTCGCTGAGAGTGGAGGCGAGGCTGTAACAAAACATAACCAAGAGCAGAGGAAGAAGAAGAGTGAAGGTGAAGTTAAGAATGGTGGACGTAATATTGGTGGAAATGGCAACAACAATTTGAAGAGGAAGTGGAATGCGAATGGGGGAGCTAAAAATCAGCAAGGAAGCCAGCAAAAGAAGAAGTTTGAAGCATATGCTACATGTGAAAAGTTTCACAATGGTGTGTGCTTGATGGGGAAACAAGTATGCTTCAACTGTGGCCAAGAGGGTCACATCGCCCCAAATTGCAATCAACTCAAGAAGAATGTTTGCTACACCTGCGGGTTAAAGGATCATTTTGCTCGCGAGTGTGCAAAGAAGAAGTCGGGTGAGACAGCTGGAAGCAAGGGAAATGCTAGTGGAGGTGCACTGACTATTGTTGGACCGACGTCAACAAATAAGCCCACAGCCAGATCCTTTAACATGACGGTGCAGGACGCGGTTGAATCAAAAGATGTCGTGTCAGGTATTATCCCAATCAATGATATAAATGTATATGTATTATTTGATTCGGGTGTTACTTGCTCGTTTATATCTGATGATTTTGCAAAGAAATTAGAAATACCTAGTGAAGAGTTGAATTTCCCTTTAAACATAGAAATTACGAATAGGGAAGTGATTCCTGTTAGGTTCGTATACAAGAACTGTAGGGTGAACATTAAGGGGAATGTTATGAAAGTAGATTTAATCCCGATAAAACTCGGAGAGTTCGATGTTATTTTGGGAATGGATTGGCTATTCAGTTATGGAGCGATAATCGACTGTCAAAAGAAGTATGTAAACCTTATGACTCCGTCAAAGGTAGTTTTTTGTGACGCCCCCAAAATTAGGTATACATCACCCATCTTGGGTCGTCAGATACATAGTACAGAATACAAATATAACTTACTAATACAACTGTCGTGTACAATACGACAAAACATAAACTGTGAGTTTGAATACAAATATTATCTTCTAGAGAGTATTCATACTCAAAATGAGTTCTCATTACATTTATTAACACACTATTACATAGAATAGTGAGGACTACTAACTAATATTATCATTCAGACCATCACTCCGTTCCCCGACTTGCCCCAGCTACGTTCTCATTTCCTGAAGAGAACAGTGAAAGAAAGGGTGAGCTCAACTAGCCCAGTAAGAAATATTATGACTAAGATAATGCAGAATAAATTATCATTAGCCTTCAACAATGTTAAACTGATAAAATATAATATACATCAAGTTTAACTGTAGCGGAACAAGCAATCCATTAAAAGAGTCAAGTAGAAAATAAACTCTACTATCTTTTATGATTTAAAAGGTTTTTCAACACTGTGATCGCTGGGACTCAGCTTAATAAAATAATCCACATCATCGAATCACCCCTGCACTACGGCCAAGGATATTCGTGTATTCATTAATGGTCATGATCATGCCAACAACTGTCCATCAACGCACTACGGGCCAATGAGGACTTTTACCACATCATTTGTAACATTACGGTCATGATTATACCGAATAATCCCTGGTCATAATCATACCAAGTCCATCTATGCACTACAGGCCACAGATGACTTTTAACATTTTATAAACATGAGGATGATGACAATGATATAAGAATTCAATAAAACAAGTTCAAGAATTAATTTATCCAAGAATTAACAACGTCTAAATTGTCAACATGATACTGCTTTGTGGAGTAAAATTTAAGAATGCTTAGAAGAATATTTTCATGAAAAGATACTGGATGAACCGCAATTATCAAGGATATTCCACTAATTTCATGGAGTATAGAAGTTAAAACTTAACCAACCGAGTATAGTAAAGAATGGAATAACAAAAGAAATCACCCGGCATGCGATAGACCGCACAGACAGGTTATTCCAACAGAATAATAAATAATGGAACCAGGTCCGGCGTAAACGCACAGACAGGATATTCTGACAAAATAATAAATAATGGAACCAGGTCTGGTGTAAAACACACAGACAGGATGTTCCAACAGAATAATAACAAGACGGAACCAGGTCCGGTGTAAAACACACAGACAGGATGTTCCAATAGAATAATAATAAAAACGGAACCAGGTCCGGTGTAAAACACACAGACAGGATGTTCCAACAGAATAACAGAAGAATGTCACCAAGAATAGGGTAGACCGCGTATACAGGTTATTCCAAAAGAATAATAAATAATAAAATAACAACAGTTCACTTCATGAATAAGAAAGAATAACACCCCTTACCGTTTTAAAGAAGAGCTGAAATAAGGAAGTAGTTAAGTAGCAAAATACTCTTCTTCTCTCTCTATAGTTTCTCTCTCTATAGTTCAGTGAATTCGTAAGAAATAATGAAGGAATGAGCTGCTATTTATAAAAAAATAGAATGCATAGTAACTAATCCATGAACGGTCCAGATTGATTACTTTAATCTGACGGTCCAAATTTAAAGAAAAATCTTTTAAATAAAATATAATATATTCTATTTATAGAATAACTTTAATAAAGTATTCTGTTTTATATAAAAAGATGTTTCTGTTTTATTACGTTAATAATACGAATAAAATAAAACGTCATTATCGCTAAATAATTCATATTATTAACTGACAATAATTGAATCAAACTGAGTGACTTCTCACATAAGCATTAATAATCAATACCGTGTGCTACTATGCAACCACACGTATTACTGTACTTTTACTACCGAGTAGTTCAACAGTATCAATGGTAAAACTTCCGCCGTTATTTTTAATAAAATATTTTTGTCATTTTCTCAATCCGACAATAATTCCGTTGTGGGGTCCACCAATGATTATGCCGTTGTACGAATATTTTCTGTTAAAACGAATATTCCCCGACCAATCGAATATTATATAACAACTTGCGTACTTTGCAAAATTTATAAATATTACCCACAACTATAACATTATATCAAATTAACTCCATAATATTCAAAAATGATATTTATAGAAAATTCATCTTTATTTATAAAAGTTGGGGTCTTACAACCTCCCCTTCTTATGAAATTTCGCCCTCGAAATTAGGGTACGTACCTGGTATGTCGAAGAGGTAAGGATACCTTGATTTCATTTTAGATTCTAACTCCCAAGTCATTTCCTCAACATCGTGGTTTCTCCACAAAACTTTGACTTGAGGTATAACCTTGGAGCGTAGAATATGTTCCTTCTTATCCAAGATTTGAACAGGAACTTCTTCATACGTCAAATCCTCCGCTATTTCGTCCGGTTCTAACTCAATAATGTGGTTCGGGTCTTCCACATATTTGCGTAACATGGATATGTGAAAAACGTTATGAACACGAGACATACTTGGCGGTAAAGCGAGTCTATAAGCCACAGTTCCTACTCGATCGAGGATTAAAAATGGACCGATGAATCGAGGATTGAGCTTTCCTCTTTTTCCAAATCTCGTAACTCCTTTCCATGGAGCAACACGTAAGAACACATGATCTCCTATATCAAATTCCACGTCCTTTCGATGAAGATCAACATAACTCTTTTGTCGATCTTGTGAGGTTTTTATACGTTGTCGGATCGTTTGAATCTTTTCTGTAGTCATACGTACCAACTCCAGTCTCAACAACGTTGCTTCACCCACCTCATCCCAGCATACTGGAGAACGACATTTTCTTCCATACAATACTTCGAATGGAGCCATGCCAATACTTGCTTGATAACTGTTATTGTAGGAAAACTCCACCAATGGTAAGAACTTGTCCCAACTTCCCTTGAAGTCAAGGACACAGAGTCTTAATAAATCTTCTAGAGTTTGAATAGTACTCTCTGATTGTCCGTCCATCTGAGGATGATATGCCGAACTAAATCGTAAATCTGTGCCCATAGCTTTTTGTAAACTAACCCAAAATCGTGAAGTGAATCTTGGGTCTCGATCAGAAACTATGGATACTGGCATACCATGCAGTCTTACAATCTCGTTTATGTACATACGAGCAAGACGTTCAAGTGTATAAGTTTCTCGTATCGGTAAGAAATGAGCAGACTTGGTCAATCTATCAACAATGACCCAAATCGCATCTATACCTTGAGAAACCTTAGGAAGACCAGTAACGAAATCCATGGTAATGTGCTCCCACTTCCATTCTGGAATTTCAAGTGGTTGCAATGGACCTTTTGGTACTTGATGCTCCGCTTTGACTCGTTGACAAGTTAGACACCTTGAGATAAACAACGCTATCTCTATCTTCATATTGCTCCACCAAAATGTATGACGAATATACATTTTGGTACTTCTAGGATGGATTGCAAACGGTGTGTTGTGCGCCTCCATCATGATTTCATACTTTAAATCAGGGTTGTTAGGAACACAAAGTCTGGAGTTGACTCGAAGTATTCCTTCTTCATCGATTCTTGCTTCCGGCATAGCACCTTCTTGCACTTTCTTCCTCATACGCATCAGCTCCAGGTCTGTAGCTTGAGCAGCTTTAACTTTATCGATTAAAGTTGGTTCTACTCGTATATTCGCCATCATCACATGGGTCCCTGGAGTCTTTAACTCTATCTCCATCATTTGCAAGTCACACAAAATGGGCCTTTGTGTTGACAATATTGCACTCGTACTTGCATATGATCTTCTACTCAATGCGTCAGCTACCACGTTCGCTTTTTCAGGATGGTATTGAATGGTATGATCATAATCTTTCAACAGTTCAAGCCAACGTCGTTGTCGCATGTTGAGTTCCTTTTGAGTGAAGAAATATTTGAGGCTTTTATGATCCGTAAAGATCTCCACCTTCTCCCCATACAAGTAATGCCTCCAAATTTTAAGTGCAAAGACAACAGCTGCCAACTCTAGATCATGAGTAGGATAATTCCTCTCATATTCCTTGAGTTATCTTGATGCATAGGCTGTGACTTTTCCATGTTGCATGAGAACGCATCCCAACCCTTTGCTCGAAGCATCACTGTAGATGACAAATCCCTCCGAGCCAGATGGTATTGTTAGAACAGGTGCTGAAATGAGTCTCCTCTTGAGTTCTTGAAAACTCTGCTCACATTCTTTGCTCCAACCGAATTTTGTATCTTTCCGAGTTAGCTGAGTTAATGGAGTAGCGATTCGAGAAAATCCTTCCACGAATCTCCGATAATAACCAGCTAAACCAAGAAAGCTACGTACTTCGGTCACTGATTTAGGTTTCTTCCAGCTTTGAATGGCTTCAATCTTTGTCGGGTCAACCGATATTCCACGACTTGATACTACGTGCTCAAGGAATGCTACCTCCTCCAGCCAGAACTCGCATTTCTTCAACTTGGCATAAAGCTTGTATTCACGAAGCTTTTGGAGTACCAGCCTCAAGTGTTGCTCATGATCTTCACAGCTTTTGGAATAAATAAGGATGTCATCAATAAAGACGACCACAAAGTGATCCAAATATTCCTTGAATACCCGGTTCATCATATCCATGAAGGCAGCAGGAGCATTAGTCAATCCAAAGGACATGACTAGGAATTCATAATGCCCGTACCGAGTTCTGAAAGCCGTCTTTGGAATATCCTCAGTTCTAACCTTCAGCTGATGATATCCAGAACGAAGATCGATCTTTGAAAAGAATTGTGCTCCTTGCAACTGGTCAAACAGGTCATCAATACGTGGCAATGGGTACCTGTTTTTGATGGTGACATGATTCAACTCCCGATAATCAATACAAAGTCGCATACTTCCATCTTTCTTCTTCACGAATAGCACAGGAGCACCCCAAGGAGAA
Source organism: Panax notoginseng (assembly GCA_016801055.1). Classification (NCBI taxonomy): domain Eukaryota; kingdom Viridiplantae; phylum Streptophyta; class Magnoliopsida; order Apiales; family Araliaceae; genus Panax; species Panax notoginseng. The sequence continues at coordinate 42,018,965 of CM029015.1, forward strand.
GTACTAGGACGAATAAAGCCAATGTCTAACAATTCCTGCAGTTGGATCTTTAACTCCTGAAGTTCAATAGGAGCCATTCGATATGGGGCTTTGGAAATGGGTTTTGTACCGGGTTCAAGGTCGATACAAAATTCAATTTCACGCTCTGGGGGTAGGCCAGGAAGTTCTTCAGGGAATACGTCAGGGAATTTATTAACAATAGAAATATCATTAAAAACTGTCGTATTTTTGTTTAGATCCGTGACATGAGCTAAGAAAGCTTGACATCCGTTTTTTAATAAACGAATAGCTTTATGGCTTGAGATGACAGCGATTGATTTTAATGGTTTGGTTGCTTGAATTCACATAATAGGTCGATTAGGAATATGAAAGCTAACAACCTTATGAAAAAAATTAATTTTTGCATGATGAGTAGTTAACCAATCAATCCCTAGAATCACGTCAAATGCAAGTATTTTTAATGAAATCAGATCGACAGGTAATGTGTGGGTACCAACTTGAACCAAACAAGACTTATAAACCGTGAATGTAATGAAGGTTTCTCCCAATGGAGTTTCAACAGATAAATCAAAGTCTAATTTCTCCGGAGTCAAATTTAATCGATGAGCGCAAGTAGGAGAAATAAAAGAATGGGTAGAACCGGTATCAAATAAAGTATAGACTTCGTTAGAGTTTATGATAAGCTTACCCGTGATGACCTCATTCGGGTTCCTTGCTTTCTGGGAGGTCACAACAAACGCTCTCCTTTGCACTACCGGTTTTGACTTTTCTAGGACGGCCTTTGGTGTCTCCATCTTGGCTGAACTTATTTTTGGTAAACGACAAAATCGAGCTAAATGACCTTCTCTTCCACAATTATAACATGCTTTAGACGGCATCGCGCAGTTTGGACTGATGTGCCCCTCCCCTCCGCATTTGAAACATATGATAGGTGGTCGTTCTCCTTCCTTAACAACGGGTGCTGGTGCTGACGTCTTTCCATCATTGTTGAATCTCCTCTTCTTGAAATGACCATTCTTATTGTTTTGGCCCTGATTACCACCGAAGTGGTTACCATTTCTGGCCTGTTGATTCCCTCCACGCTTGTTGTCACCGCTTCGATGACTGCTCTCACTGGTATTATCATTTTGCCGACTGCTCTCTTTTGGTTGCGTTGACTCGTTATCGCGCTCCACTAACTGAGCCCTATTCACAACATCTGAATACAAACACAATTTATGAGAAATAAGATGTTGACGTATCTCAGGTTTCAAACCTCACAAAAAATTCGCGTCATTCGCTCTTCATTATTCACCAAGTGGGACGCAAATCGGGACAACTCAGCAAATTTAGCCTCATACTGCGACACGGTCATATTATTCTGCTCCAATTTGATGAACTCCACCTCCTTCATGTGACGAACACTTTCGGGAAAGTATTTGTCATTGAACAGCTCTTGGAACTTCTCCCAAGACATCTTTAGTGCGGCAGGTTGAGTACGCTTAATCGATTCCCACCAGTAATCTGTCTCTCCTCGCAACATAAAGGCGACAAAGGGAACCTTTTGCTCCTCGGAGCATCCCAAGACATCAAATATCTTGGTAATCTGCTTTATCCATGTTTTCGCTATAAGTGGTTTTGGCTCTCCCTTAAACTCTGGTGGTCCCAGCTCCTTGAACTGTTTAGCGGTGACCGCCTGAGAGTTTTCAGTGTTTCCACCTATATTTTGGACAGGAGCCGCTCTCGCCTGCTGTTGCATGAACTGCATAAAGTTTCTGAACATTCCATCATTCATCATCTGGTCAGTGTTGTTGTTTGCATGAGGATTGTCACCTTCCTGATGCACATTATCCTGATTATTGATATGTGGTGAATCAACAGTCGCCTGTGCTCCATTGCTATTCTCAACATTCTCAGATTCCATTTTCAGATACTGCCACAAAATAAAAGTTAATTGATATGTCATATATTATCCTTATATTATGACCGACCAATTAAATACCATGCAAATAAACTTAGGTAGGTCATACTAGCGAACGAATTCCCCGTCTCTCCCCTCCTAGTTCTATTCTCACATCTTAGCCAGGGATCATATCCCTAAGCTCTGATACCAACTGTGACGCCCCCAAAATTAGGTATACATCACCCATCTTGGGTCGTCAAATACATAGTACAGAATACAAATATAACTTACTAATACAACTGTCGTGTACAATACGACAAAACATAAACTGTGAGTTTGAATACAAATATTATCTTCTAGAGAGTATTCATACTCAAAAGGAGTCCTCATTACATTTATTAACACACTATTACATAGAATAGTGAGGACTACTAACTAATACTATCATTCGGTCCATCACTCCGTTCCCCGACTTGCCCCAGCTACGTTCTCATTTCCTGAAGAGAACAGTGAAAGAAAGGGTGAGCTCAACTAGCCCAGTAAGAAATATTATGACTAAGATAATGCAGAATAAATTATCATTAGCCTTCAACAATGTTAAACTGATAAAATATAATAGACATCAAGTTTAACTGCAGCGGAACAAGCAATCCATTAAAAGAGTCAAGTAGAAAATAAACTCTACTATCTTTTATGATTTAAAAGGTTTTTCAACACTGTGATCGCTGGGACTCAGCTTAATAAAATAATTCACATCATCGAATCACCCCTGCACTACGGCCAAGGATATTCGTGTATTCATTAATGGTCATGATCATGCCAACAACTGTCCATCAACGCACTACGGGCCAATGAGGACTTTTACCACATCATTTGTAATATTACGGTCATGATTATACCGAATAATCCCTGGTCATAATCATACCAAGTCCATCTATGCACTACAGGCCACAGATGACTTTTAACATTTTATAAACATGAGGATGATGACAATGATATAAGAATTCAATAAAACAAGTTCAAGAATTAATTTATCCAAGAATTAACAACGTCCAAATTGTCAACATGATACTGCTTTGTGGAGTAAAATTTAAGAATGCTTAGAAGAATATTTTCATGAAAAGATACTGGATGAACCGCAATTATCAAGGATATTCCACTAATTTCATGGAGTATAGAAGTTAAAACTTAACCAACTGAGTATAGTAAAGAATGGAATAACAAAAGAAATCACCCGGCATGCGATAGACCGCACAGACAGGTTATTCCAACAGAATAATAAATAATGGAACCAGGTCCGGCGTAAACGTACAGACAGGATATTCAGACAGAATAATAAATAATGGAACCAGGTCCGGTGTAAAACACACAGACAGGATGTTCCAACAGAATAATAACAAGACGGAACTAGGTCCGGTGTAAAACATACAGACAGGATGTTCCAACAGAATAATAATAAAAACGGAACCAGGTCCGGTGTAAAACACACAGACAGGATGTTCTAACAAAATAATAATAAAAACGGAACCAGGTCCGGTGTAAAACACACAGACAGGATGTTCCAACAGAATAATAATAAAAACGGAACCAGGTCCGGTGTAAAACACACAGACAGGATGTTCCAACAGAATAACAGAAGAATGTCACCAAGTATAGGGTAGACCGCGTATACAGGTTATTCCAACAGAATAATAAATAATGAAATAACAACAGTTCTCTTCATGAATAAGAAAGAATAACACCCCTTACCGTTTTAAAGAAGAGCTGAAATAAGGAAGTAGTTAAGTAGCAAAATACTTTTCTTCTCTCTCTCTCTATAGTTTCTCTCTCTAGAGTTCAATGAATTCGTAAGAAATAATGAAGGAATGAGCTGCTATTTATAGAAAAATAGAATGCATAGTAACTAATCCATGAACGGTCCAGATTGATTACTTTAATCTGACGGTCCATATTTAAAGAAAAATCTTTTAAATAAAATATAATATATTCTATTTATAGAATAACTTTAATAAAGTATTCTGTTTTATATAAAAAGATGTTTCTGTTTTATTACGTTAATAATACGAATAAAACAAAACGTCATTATCGCTAAATAATTCATATTATTAAATGACAATAATTGAATCAAACTGAGTGACTTCTCACATAAGCATTAATAATCAATACCGTGTGCTACTATGCAACCACACGTATTACTGTACTTTTACTACCGAGTAGTTCAACAGTATCAATGGTAAAACTTTCGCCGTTATTTTTAATAAAATATTTTTGTCGTTTTCTCAATCCGACAATAATTCCGTTGTGGGGTCCACCAATGATTGTGCCGTTGTACGAATATTTCCTGTTAAAACGAATATTCCCCGACCAATCGAATATTATATAACAACTTGCGTACTTTGCAAAATTTATAAATATTACCCACAACTATAACATTATATCAAATTAACTCCATAATATTCAAAAATGATATTTATAGAAAATTCATCTTTATTTATAAAAGTTGGGGTCTTACATTTTTCATGGTAGGAAATCGCCTAGACAAATGAAATGTCTGATGATGATGCAGGCCAAGAAGTTATTGAGTCAGGGTTGTGTAGGGTATTTAGCTTACATAATCGATACTCAAAAGGAGAAGGGTGTGAAATTGGAGGAAATACCAGTGATTGGGGAATTCGGGGATGTGTTTTCAGGAGATTTGCCAGGGCTTCCACTTGACAAAGAAATTGAGTTTGTGATTGACTTAGCGCCAGGAACCGCTCCGATATCGAAGGCCCCGTATAGAATGGCTCCGGTGGAAATGAAGGAACTAATGGTGCAACTTCAAGAACTGCTGGATAAGAAGTACATTCAACCGAGTGTGTCACCGTGGGGAGCACCGGTATTATTCGTGAGGAAGAAGGATGGGTCAATGCGTCTTTGCATTGATTATAGAGAATTAAACAAGGTCACTATTAAAAACAAATATCCATTACCAAGAATAGATGACTTGTTTGATCAATTGAAGGGTGCTAAATATTTCTCGAAAATAGATTTGAGAAGTGGATATCACCAATTGAAAGTGAGGAAGGAGGATGTACCGAAGATGGCATTCTGAACTTGCTATGGACATTACAAATTTTTAGTGATGTCATTTGGTTTGACAAACGCCCCTGCAACATTCATGGATTTGATGAACAGGGTGTTTAAACCATTTTTAGACAAGTTTGTAGTGGTGTTCATCGATGATATTTTGGTGTACTCTAAAACTCAAGAGAAACACGTGGAACACTTACGTCTGACGCTGGAGACGCTAAGAAAAAAAATGTTGTACGCAAAATTTTTTAAATGTGAATTTTGGATAGAATGTGTACAATTTCTTGAGCATGTAATTGTTAGGTTTGTAATATTTAAGAACACAATCAAATTGCATAAATTAAGCGAAAGTATGAAAAATCAGAGTTTAAAATTTTTACAAACCATATACCCGGATCATCCTTTATGCACAATTATTAATTAAACGAAAAATAAAGGACGAGAGTCATACCCTTGAAGATCTGAGCTTTCTCAGGTACAAGTTCACCTCCAAATCTTTTTCGTGTTCAACTTGAATCCACCGGGTTAGGTTCCTTCTTTTGATCAACGTTAGCCACCCAAGTGTTTGGCCTCTAGAGGTGATCCACCAAGAAAGAATAAAGACTAAAGAAGATGGGTGTTTGGCAAAACCCTAGTTTTTCTATCTCTCATAGAAAAGGAGCGTACTCTCCAACAATTGAAATTACGTCTGCTGTCAAAAAGTCAACAATAACTCTTACCCATAATAAGACTCCTCTTATTTATAGATGTGGGCAACCCTCCTTAATAATTAAGGAATTGAGTTTTATTTTAATTAATTAAATTTTTTTAATTAATTAGGCTCCCAATCATATTAGTAATAAATGAGAGTACTTTTATTAATTAATTCCCAAACTCCTTTAGGAATTAAATAATAATAGTAATAATAATAAGACTCCTCTTATTAATTTATATTTAATATTTCTAAAATATTAAATAAGAAATATTAAGGTATTTAATTTATTCTATCATTATAGATTAAATTAAATATACTTAACTTATTATTACGATTATGCCATTTGCTTCTTAAATAATTATTCTTTCTTTTATGGTGTGACCCTTTAGGTTCTCCATATTAAACCGGTTGTGAATAAATCAATTAAAACAATTCTAATCTTATTTAAATAAATAAATTAAACTATTAATTTTTTAAATAAATAATATTTATTCTACAATAGGGATAAACCTCCCTAGCGATTAACGACTTTTCAGATAATATAGATTTCAACATTAATCATAAAAGAACCTTTGAGTAAATAGTTACCGTACAATTCAATCCTTCCACCATACAATGTCCCAATTAAATATAAGACATGGAATTACTGTCAAGTCTTATTTTATTTAATTATATGTATTTCGATCTTTAAATGCACAACACCAAATAATGCAAATTAGAAACTCATTTCTAATTTCATTCTGCCTTGGCCAAGGACTACTGGGTTATCATTTATCGAATCATATAGGACATTTCTCTTCTTTTACTAGAAGCAGTAGATTCTTCATTGATCATGCATTATCTCCATGTACAACATATTATACCCAAGCATGCCCTTTGATATACCCTAAGGGTCTTAAGGAATAAGTCAAAGTATAACTCATCATACACAAGATACTATGATGATCTCAAGTCCAAGGATCACTTGTACTACTATCACTACAGGAATTCCTATTGACAGACAAGTAAAACTCCATTAGGTATTCCTTAGCGAGCCACATTCAGTGAACTTATTCTCTAATAAGCACCTACATACTTGCTTTAGTGTCTCCACACAAATGATCATGAGATCAATCATCCTCATCCAATGAGCAAGCAAAGTATGTACCAATCTATCCGGATTCACTAATCCCCAATTTAGTAATCCAACGATTGGGAACTATTTTAGTTTTAAGCTTTCTAAGAATTAGATCTCATTAGAATGATCATCATCATTATTCTAAAAGCATTGCTTAAAATTATGGGTTTATCACATATTATAAAACAGCATCATGTAGATAATTTAAAAGCCTTTAATAAATTAATACTTTTTATTAATAAATGAATAAGATTGTTACAAAATATATGCTTTATCATCAAACATGATTAGCTTATGTGCATACTACTTTTAATCTCCCACTTGCACTAAAGCCAATCGTCATGGTATCTCATACCCTTCTTCTCTAAGTGACGATTATCCTGCTGTTGGATAAGCTTTAGTTAATAGATATGTAATGTTGTTCTTGAGAGTCCACTATCTCTATAGTGATTTTCCATCTTTTAATGATTTCTATCATCAAATGAAAGTGCCACAACACAAGTTTAGATCCAAGATGAGATTTAGGAACTATTCCTAGTTCTATAATGAACTTTTCATCCAAACAATCAACTTGCAGCTTCATTTATTGTTATATACTTTATCTTTATCACTAAACCAGCAACTTCTTGTTGTTTGAAACCTTTTCAATTCACTGCACCACCGTTCAAGGTAATGCTTTACCTTAAAGTGTATTTTCTGTCATCTTGATCTGTCTAAAAAAACTCAAGTCTGTTAAGCCCTCTAGTTTTAATTCAAACCCACCATGAATATGATCACATCCTTAGTGTCGGTTAAGTACTTTAAGATGTTTTTCACTGACTCATAGTGAACTTCTCCAGAATATGACTGATCAACATCAGGTCTCGTACATTTCATTGCATACATGATAATCACTCATGCGATCTCTTTTATGAGTTTATGGGGACTATTAAGAGAGATACACTCCATGGCTCATCAACATGAGACATCTCTTGGAGTTTGTCATGCTAAACGACTTTAGCATCAAATGAATATATGTTCCTTGGGTTATGTCGAGCATCCTCTCAAATCTATCTGTATGGATTTGTATCCCCAATTAAGATACTCTTCCCAAATCATTCATGGAGGAATGTTTAGACAATTTTATCTTTACTGATTGTACCATTAGTATGTCATTCCTTATCCATAGTATATCAACATATAATATTAGGAATGTCACAGCACTCCCACTGACCCTTTTGTACACACTAGAACTCTTACCTCATCGTATGTAACTGGATCATCATCTTCTATGATGTGTACCTCATCATCACCATCTATGATGAATCCATACCTCTTAGGTATCTTCGATACTATTCTAGATTTATGATTCGGCTGTGGTACAATAGGTCTATCTACAGGTTCCTCTTATTTGACTTATAGTGTTTTATGGTTCTTGAACTCTTCAAGATCTATTATCCTCCCACTAGCCCCTTCAATGATAAATACCTTTATCTTAGAAGGTAGCGTGTTTCGCAACTAACACCTTTTGCTAAGTAAGATTATAGAACATATATCCTAAACTTACTTTAGGATGTTCCACAAATCTGTACTTGTCAAATCTTGTCCCAAGCATATCCTTTGAAACCTTTTCACATAAGTTGGACAACCCCATATCTTAACATACTTAAGATTAGGAATCCTCCTTGTCCATAACTTTTATGGAATCTTGGGACCGGATTTTGAGGTTACCTTTTTCGTAGATATGCCGCCATTTCTAGGACATTACCCCAGAAAGATACTGGAATACCGGTAAAATCATTATGGACTGTACTATGTCCAACAAGGTACAATTTTTTCTTTCAGATACATCAATCAATTATTATGTATCAGGAGGCGTCCATTATGAGAAAATCATTTTGAGATGATCTAGAAACTTATTGCCCAAGTATTTATTCCTTGATCTAATTAAAGAATCTTAATACTTTTCAAATTAGTTTCACTTCTGAATTCTTTGAACCTTTCAAATAATTCACACCTGTATTTCAGTAAATACACAAATTCAACTTTTGAATGATCATCTCCTTTTCTTATACTAATTTGTTTAATATGCAAAATAATTTTTCACGTAAGTCAAGTATATAAAATTCATTAAGTAATATTTCAGTTCTATACAAAACATTATTATTATAAATAGAACAACAATTATTCTTAAATATAATACCAAAGATTTTATTGTCCAACAATAAAATGAAAATAATGTTTCTAACAAGAACTGGAATACAATAACAACTTATTGACTTAATAGATTTGCCCGTAAGCATTGCTAAACTATAAGTTTCTATGGCTAATGTAGTAACATTTGCTTAATTTTCCACACATAGGATTACTTATCTTTGTTCAGCTTTCTACTTCTGCTTGGTCCCTTCATAAATCTATATTTATGATAATCAAAGTTGGTATCCAATACCCAAGTAGAACCTTGACTTAAAGAAAAATTTATTTCATTCATGAACAAATTTGTATTTATAACTGAAACTTCACTAAGCTTCTTTGGTTAGCCTCTACAAGATGCTTCTCGCAGTTTCTTTCCAGTGTCCAAGCTTATTGCAGTGGAAGCAAATTCATTTGCTATCTATATCAGTTTTGTTCTTATTATCCTTTGTTTTTGCCTTTCTATTTACCTTCTTTGAATCGTTCTTCTTTTCAGAAGATCCTTTGGCCCTTACCAGTAAGACATGGTCTTTCTTGGTTGGAAATGACTCTCAACATTTTCAACATGTTAAGCAAATCAGCGAGGCTGATATCTAGCTTGCTCATATGAAAAATTCATAACAATTGTGAAAGGAGTCCGGGAGTGAGTGCAAGATCAAATCTTGGCTCAACTCTCCATCCATGACAAAACCTGTTGTCCTAATTGATCAATCAAATTGATAATGTTAAGGACTTTTATCTGTACTATAGTGTCATCGGTCATTCTAGATCGGAAGAGCTCCATAGATATCTGATATCTATTAGTCCTACTTTCCTCACCATCAACTACTTGACGTGCAGAAGTATAGTAGGAGCATCCATAGTTTCATGCTGACGCTGAAGCTCGTTACTCATGGATGCGAGCATGATACATTGAGCCAACTGTGCATCATCTTGCCACTTTCTAAAAGTAGCAATCTCTTCCTCAGAGGCATTATCTACAACCATTGCAGGGATAAGCGTATTAAGGACATAAGATAGCTTTTCAGCCGTGAGAACTATTTTCAAATTCCTTAACCAATCCATTTAATTCAGTCCGTTTAAATAGCATCTAATGTGCTTCACAGTAATAGCAATTTAGACATTGTAAAATTCTATAAATGAATTTGTAATTAACAATATTTTAGCATACATTCTTTTATTAATTACCAAAATAATTTAGGTCTTGTTTTAATTTGGTGTCTCCCACTATTTTCATCAAACTATATTACCCTCACTTATATAGTTCGACAAAATCTAATTAAAGATTTGCTAGTGAGAATAAGGATCCCATTTTAAATGTATATAACCTTGTGGTGACACAACAAACTATATATAAATAAATAGGTAGACAACTCTTGTCAATTACATCAACTATGTAACTCCTTGTATTTTGCCTCTTAAATCATAATGGTCAAGTGTGTGCATATCCGAACTAAAATGATTTAAGTTAAGTCCAACCTAGCACTCCATATATTCAAAAAAGAAAAATATTGTCCTTGTGGTGACACAACAAAATAATATTGTTCAATTTTCTTTATAAGCATCAAATATGATAAAATTAACATCTCAAAGAATTAAAATAAGCCTTGTTGTGACACAACAAACTTATAATAATTAATTGATACTCTATTATTTTTATCATGTTAGAAGGCGACGTTCAATATTCTAAATATCTTTGAACGCTTAGGACTTAATATAAAAAATTTAAGGGGTTTGCATGTAATTAATTTGTCTCATCTTGTTTAGTGCGCATGCACACACACACACACACATAACTATATATATATATATATATATATATATATATATATATAGTATAAGCATGCACATATAGAATACTATATTCTACCCGGATTGATTATGGACTTTATTCTAGTTTGGTTCACTAGAGCTACCAAGTGAACCAAACGGTCAAACCCTAGGGGTGCAAGAATTAATATTTAAATATAACTATTACATTTAAACTCGGGCTCTATTACAAACGGGTCTTCAAGCACTCCTTGCTCCATAATCTCTAATTCTTCAAAATTAATTATAATTATTCCTATTACAAAATAATTTAAAATAAATAGAAACCTTGATCAGCAGTCAAGGGGAAGTACATAGAAGGGAGATAGAATTTACATTAAGAAAAATTTAGAGAAGACAAGGTACGCATACCCCATTTAATAAAACTCATACATTCATGCATCCAACTAAAATAAAATCCAATCACATTGGTCAATAGTCCATAATCAATCTCATTTATTATCATACACATCACCATATGCATCAATAAATAAATTCATCTCATGAATAATTAACATTTAATATATATATTGATATCATTTAATGGGCAAATTTAGTTAGTATAAAATCTAATTTTGAATCAAAATAAACTCTTTTATTTTAATCCAAATTTAAATCAAAATAAAATTATTTTATTTTAATTTATCTAATTTTGAATAAAATAAACTATTTTATTTTATTCAAAATCTTTAATCAAAATAAACTCATTTATTTTAATTAATTATGGAATCCAATTCCAAGCAAAAAAAAAAAACTTTATTAAAGGAAAGATGGATTCACTTTCCAATCACAAATAAACTCCTTTATTTTGAATAATATGAAATCTTATTTCATATTTAAATAAACTCCTTTATTTAAGGAAAGATGGATTCACTTTCCTATTCACAAATAAATTCCTTTATTTTAGAAAACATAGAATTCAATTTCAACTCTAATTAGTTATCATGGGATCCAATTCCAACTCCAATTCTAATTAGTTAGCATGAAATTCAATTTTAAAATTAAAATAAACCTTTTATTTTAATATTAAAATAAACCTTTTATTTTAAGATTAAAATAAATATTTTATTTTAATTATAAAATTATTATTATATATATATATATATATATATATATATATATATATATATACGTTAATATATATTATATATATAATCACCTCCTGCTTTCTCCTATTAACTAGTAATCATCAAACTTAATCCTGCAACACTACAATATATTTCTTGTTTATATAATTACTAGATAAGTTAATATAGGAAATCAGCATCCACACGTGAATCACCCTTAAAGGTATCCACGTTTACTATTATATATATATAATCATGTTAGAGGTCAACGCAAATCACGGATTCAGCCGGAAAAAAAAAATATGTTGATTTTCTGTCATCTTGTTAACTATTATATATATATATATATATATATATATATATATATATATATATATATATCACGTTGCTGTAACTTCGAAAATATATGACAGCAATCCTGATTCCGTGATACATTATGGGAAAAGACAGTTCGCGATATTTAACAGGATTTCGGAATTAATATTTTTTTTAAAAAAATAAATTATATACAATTAAATTATGCCCAATTAAATTTTTCTAAACACATATTAATATACATATCAAATTAAAATAATTAATAATTCGCATAAAGGTTTGGCTCTGATGCCACTGTTAGATTTGTAATATTTAAGAACGCAATCAAATTGCACAAAATAAGCAGAAGCATGGAAAATCAGAGTTTAAAATTTTTACAAACTATATACTCGAATCATCATTTATGCACAATTATTAATTAAACGAAAAATAAAGGACGAGAATCATACCCTTGAAGATCCGAGCTTCCTTAGATACAAGTTCACTTCCAAATCCTTTTCGTGTTCAACTTAAATCCACCGGGTTGGGTTCCTTCCTTTGATCAACGTTAGCCACCCAAGTGTTTGACCTCTGGAAGTGATCCACCAAGAAAGAATAAAGATTCAAGAAGATGGATGTTTGGCAAAACCCTAGTTTTTCTATCTCTCATAGAAAAGGAGCGTACTCTCCAACAATTAGAATTACGTCTGCTGTCAAAAAGTCAACAACAACTCTCACCCATAATAAGACTCTTCTTATTTATAGATGTGGACAACCCTCCTTAACAATTAAGGAATTGAGTTTTATTTTAATTAATTAAATTTTTTAATTAATTAGGCTCCCAATCATATTAGGAATAAATGAGAGTACTTTTATTAATTAATTCCCAAACTCCTTTAGGAATTAAATAATAATAATAATAATAATAATAATAATAATAATAATAATAATAAGACTCCTCTTATTAATTTATATTTAATATTTCTAAAATATTAAATAATAAATATTAAGGTATTTAATTTATTCTATCACCATAGATTAAATTAAATATACTTAACTTATTATTATGATTATGTCATTTGCTTCTTAAATAATTATTCTTCCTTTTATGGTGTGACCCTTTAGGTTCTCCATATTAAATCTGTTGTGAATAAATCAATTAGAACAATTCTAATCTTATTTAAATAAATAAATTAAACTATTAATTTATTTAAATAAATAATATTTATTCTACAATAGGGATAAGCCTCCCTAGCGATTAACGACTTTACAGATAAAATAGATTTTAACATTAATCATAAAAGAACCTTTGAGTAAATAGTTACCGTACAATTTAATCCTTCCACCATACAATGTCCCAATTAAATATAAGACATGGAATTACTGTCAAGTCTTATTTTATTTAATTATATGTATTTCGATCCTTAAATGCACAACACCAAATAATGTAAATTAAAAACTCCTTTCTAATTTCATTCTGCCTTGGCCAAGGACTACTGTGACAAACCCAAAACAGGTCCATTCCATCCAACCTATTCTGAGTCACCAAATACATGGTACAGAAAACAACTACAACTTTATTACAACAATTGTCGTGCAAAATACAACAACACATATGCTGTAAGTTTGGATACAAATATATACCAAATGTGACACTTGTCCCAACCGTGGACAGCACGTTACAATGACACCTTACATAAATGTATAGTCAAAAACTGTTTTAGAAATTAGAATCTTTGGGAAGTGCTCAAGAAAACCTTCGTACATGGGAGGCCATGCGTCTAGGTTATGATAGATATCATATGACCACAGAATTATCCTTGGTTGAACCAATAGACCCCAAAAAAAATGAGAAGATTACTATCATATTCTTCCCAATGGTGAGTCTTCTCTTGACATATCATTATCTCCACTGTCTCTAGATGAGAATTATACTTCAAACAAACACCAAGATTATATAGGTAGTGCTCGTAAATATACTCAGCAAGTGGATGAGCACAACCTTGTCTTATGATGACATGAGGTTGTATGTCATTAGACATCTTGTATGATAGTGACAAAATACCCTTCCAACGTTGGGTTCGCCTCACCCTATTTGATTCACCAAATACAACTACTAAATGATGACCACCGTTATATTCTCCTGTTATCCCTGCTCGACCCAGCTACACTCTTATTACTTGAAAAGAATTGTGAAACAGAAGGGTGAGCACAACTAGCCCAGTAAAGAATATCATGACCATAGATAATTAAATTATCAATAGCCTTCATCAATAATAAATCAACGATTTAGAACATATGGTAGATGATAAAAATTTCAACCATAGTTGCAGCGGAACGAGCAATCCATTAGAAGAGTCAAATAGACTACAAAGTCTATTATCTTCTCCATGTTAAAAACCCACCAACAATGTTTTATCCCTGTAACATCAATCAATAATTCTGGTCCACAATCATATGAATAACTCATAATCATAATTGTAGTTCTAAATTCCTCTTCTCATCCAGGACGAAGATAATTTTCATCACATATCTTTACCTGAAACATCAAAGATCATGGTTACACAAAATCACATTTTATGTTCATAATCATACTAATAACTTCATCTTTGCATTACGGCCAAAGATATTCATTTGTATCACAAGTTGGTCATGTTCATCTCAACACATGTTCATCTTTGCACTACTGGCCAAAGATATTCAACAACATGTCATATTTGCACTATGGGCAAAAGATATTCATCAACAATTCATCTTTGCACTACTGGCCAAAGATATTCAATAACAGTTCATATTTGCACTACAAGCCAAATATATTCATCAACAGTTCACATTTGCACTGCAGGCCAAATATATTAATATCTCAAAGAAATATATAATCATTTCAGAATTTATATAAACAATAATTACAACCATGTTGATCAATTCACCTTTGCACTTAAGCTAAAGATATTCAATTATAAATTCATTGGTCATAATCATACCAGTCAACAATTCAACTTTGCACTACTGGCTAAAGGGAACCCATAGTCATGATCATACCAAAAATCTACCCATCTTTACACTAAAGTCAAAGAAAAATATCATCATTAGGGTTATAAAAATATTATATATGATAATAAAATCAATATAATCAACATATAGATTTAATCTCAAGAGTAATATTCATAAATCAACAATAATTTGGTCAGAAAAAGAAACCAATTTTGTCGTGAATAGTAACTCGTGAATAGTAACTCATGAATAGTAACTCGACATGAAAAAGGTAGAAATTTCACAATAAAATCCATACCAAAATTTCGGTATAATGATATTGAAAGAATAATATTTCTTAAGCTTATAAACAATTTATTTTAATTGTTTACACTTTACTAAATAATGCGTTTAATTATCCTAAAATGCGAAACTCATAAGATTTCATCATTAATAACCAAAAACCCTCATCAAAAATCTGCATATACCTCATATAGGATTCTCAAGCCATAAAATCCTATTTTTCAATTTTCTTACTTCACATAATATATTTAATTCATTTACTCATAACTAGTCCATTTTCATGAAAAATATCAAATAAGTTCCAAAAATATTTTTTTTTCTGGGGTTTAGCAGAATATAGTCTCATATTGAACATATATTTTTCTCAAAATTTTTAAAACTCATTTACTATTTTTCATATGGCAAAAATTACCGAATATTTAGACATTTATCATAAATTGTACTTTTATCCAAAAATTTCGAATTCACAGAGTACACTGATATTATATAGATATACTTCTAATAAAAATTTCATCAATTTTAGAGTTAACCGCAAGGAGTTATAAGCGGTTACTTTTAAAATAGTCTTTTCTCATAAAATTCATAACTCTTAATCTATACATCCAAAAATCACTATTTCTGGACACAATCAATAAAACTCATCAAAATATCATTTTAAATTTTTCCAAAATTTTTTGAAGGTCGGAAGAAGTACGAACTAAAAAATATAATAACCCTTAAAATCCCTTACCTCAAAAGAGCAGTACTTCGGAGGAAAAATCGGAGAAAACTTCTACTAAATAGCAACTCTCAAGTATTTAAATACTCTCAAAAATATACTTGATAATATAGAGAAAAAGAAAACTTGTTTCTGGTGTGATTTTCATTTCTAATATAAGCACCTATTTATAGGAAAATGCTATAACGTCATAGGAGACTAAAATAATAAAATATATTATTTTATTTCTTCTTTTCTACGCATGCCCACATGTTTGATCAGCCACCAGCAATCTTTGAACAAAGCTAGCAGCCCACATGTGTTAAAACACAAGTGGGTCCCACCCATAAATTAATAAAAATCATTTTATTTTCTGAAACTTCCATAATTCGTAGAAAATAGCCCGGTTATCAGAAAAATACGAATCTCGCGATTTTTTATAGGAAATTCAATTCTCTACAACTTTGCAGAAGAAAGTTTTTCCAAATTCCAAACAAAAATTGACCGAAATTCACATACGAACGATTTTACAAGCTATAATCAAATTTCAGTCAAGAAATGTGGTCCGCCGACACACAAAACATATGTTAATCATTTAATGCAACAAAAATACTCTTTCTCCTTATATACTCATATATCACATATTCATTGTAAAATATCATCATTATTATATTATAATAATATAATAAAATATTATTTTATCAGAAAAGATAAAATATCAATTTTTAACAATTGTCACTTTAAAAATTTTCTCCATCTATATCCACATAAAATAAAAATTTTCCTTATCATATAATCAATAATTAATTATTCACAAATAATATTACAGAATCACAATCTTGACAACCAGGCAGTTCCTAGGAAAAAGGGGACTTTCCAATAAGAATTTCTCCATACTGGCGCGCAATTAGGTGACCAAACCTCTCCTTAGACAGAACTTTCTAGACATTGCCAATAATGTTATCTAATAATATTATTCAAATAATATGAATTATTGATTTGATAATGGGAAATACTGTGCAGTAATAATTATTGAACAACAATAATATAAAATATCAACGCAATAATTATTGAATCAATAAAATAAAATATTGAACAGTAATTACTGTAACAATTATTGAGTAGTGCCTTCTTACGTAAGAATCAATAATTCAAAAATACTGTGCAAAACCGTGTGCTACTGTACAACAACGCGTATTACTTTACTTTACCCACCGGGTATTCTAACAGTGTTAACGGTAACAACTACGTCGTTATTTATAAAAACTCAATTTTTGTCGTTTTCTTCATCCGACAATTATTCGTTATGGGGTCCACAAATGGATGCGCCGTCGTACGAATATTCCCCGACAAAAAGAATATTCCACGACCAAACGAATATTCCCCGACAATTGAATATTTTATAACCACTTGCGTATTTTGAAAAATTCATATCTCACCCTTAACTTTAAACTTTTATCAATTTAACCATTTACTGAATAGTTATTATAAGAAAAATTGAATACTTTTATTTCATAAAATTCGGAGTCTTACAACTACTGGGTTGTCATTTATCGAATCACATAGGACATTTCTCTTCTTTTACTAGAGTAGTAGATTCTTTATTGATCATACATTATCTCCATGTACAACTTATTATACCCAAGAATACCCTTTGATATACCCTAAGGGTCTTAAGGAATAAGTTAAAGTATAACCCATCATACACAAGATACTATGATGATCTCAAGTCCAAGGATTACTTGTACTACTATCACTACAAGAATTCCTATTGACAGGCAAGTAAAACTCCATTAGGTATTCCTTAGCGAGCCACGTTCAGTGAACTTATTCTCTAATAAGCACCTACATACTTGCTTTAGTGTCTCCACACAAATGATCATGAGATCAATCATCCTCATCCAATGAGCAAGCAACGTATGTACCAATCTATCCGGATTCACTAATCCCCAATTTAGTAATCCAACGATTGGGAACTATTTTAG